>VZSV01000003.1:676009-687913 GCA_013398735.1 Nothocercus julius
CCTTCCCTTCCCTTCCCTTCCCTTCCCTTCCCTTTTTTCCCATTGTTCTCCCTGCAATCTAGAGAAGCTCCCTGAGTGCTTGTCCAAGGAACAGAGCTGCTGTGCAGGAGCAGGGGCCGGGTGCGGGGGTCCCATTGCTCCCCACCTGGGCCTGCCTCCCTCTGCCAGGAAGGAGAGATGGATAAATGAGAACAAGACCTGGTTCCAGGGCTGCCTCTGCCCCTCAGACCTGCTGAGGGCATCACATGCCTTAACAGCAATATGGTTTTTATTAGACTGGGGTGGAAAGGGGGGAAATGCAAACTGAACAGCTCTAAGGAGTTGGTGTATTGGAAGCAAATATATAAATAGATCCCCGTGACAAACTAATGGGAGACAGTGTGAGTTTAATTTGGTGGAAAAGACCAAAGGAGACGAAGATGCCATGGCAAGGGGCCAGCGTGCAGGTGCTGCATGAGCTCTCTGTGTTCAGCAGACCAGTTTTTCTCATGAATATTTCTAGATCCTCTTTTTATTTTTATTTTTATTTTTGTTAGGGGATGGTAAAAGGCTTGCACACTTAAATGCAAGAAGTAGAAAATGACTGGGGTTGTAGGGAGGTTTGGAGCAGCTCTGTACCCCTGATGAGATCTGCAGGGTACTGGCCGAGTCAGGAGATCTCTGCATCATCCACGCTACCCTGTATACCCCAAATGGCCTGCTGCCAGCCGGGTTCCTGCATGCTGTTGGCTCTGACATTCAAGGATGGGCTCATCGCTTATTTTCGGCCAAATTTGTCCCCAGGTCCTCAATAGCAGCAGGTGAATGCTGTCACCAGCAGGCAGCCAGCCAGATGCACACGCCTGGCCTGAGGATCCTGGTCCCCTGGCTGCTGCTGAGACAAAGATCCTGGTCCCCTGGCTGCTGCTGAGACAAAGTGCTGTTGTCCATCTCCTCCCGACACTAAGCTAGAGCAAAGGAGAGCCCTGTGGGGAGTCCCAGAGCTTCTTGAATGCACCAGGAATGGCTGAGGTCTCCCTTTGCCCAAGCATCTTTATTTAGCTGGGGGGCTCAGAAGATCTCTCACTGCAAGGATGTGGCAAGGTCTTGGTTGGCTGGACCAAATTTAGCCCCCCAAATTTAGGTGTCTATGTGTGCACGGGGATTCTGGGATGCACTGTCCATGCTGTGAGATGCTCTTTGCATCTCCAAATCTGCTGGAAAATGAGGGAGATGATTCAAAGTATAGGTGCATTGGAGAAGGAGAAGGCAGGGCAACCTGAGGCTCAAAAGCTCTTTGAGTTTCCCACACAGCTGGTCCTTTTCAGAGGCCGCTGTCGTCTTGCGGGTGCTTACAGGCTGGCTCGCTTCTCCTAGGGAGGAAAGCCCATGCCAGCGTGCTCCGCAGCAGCCGTGAGTTTGCCCAGCCTCAAAGTTGCCTGGTATCAACCCAGTTTGCTTTGTCCAAAGCTTGCAGATGTGCAAGTCTTGCCGGCTGTTGGGCAACGATCCCGGGCCATTGTTGCCAGCTCACTGTGGAACGCGCTGAGCACATCCAAGGCGACATGTGCATGGACACGTGGCAAGTGCCGCAGGGAAGAGCACGGCTGCTGTAGTCCCTATGTCTCAACAATTCCCACAGAGAGGAGCCGCCAGAGGATTTGGGCTGCTTTCTGGAGGGGCTGGGAGCACCGCTGAACATGCCACGGGACACGAGGAGAGTCCCCGTGGGCAAGCGCGCAGGAGGAGCGAGAAGCAGCCCCAGTGTCCCCAGTGCAGCCCCAGCTGCAGCCCATTAGCTGACCATGCGCGCCGCTCCTAAATCATTTCCTGAAGGGCTTTAAAAAAAAAAAGAAAAAGAAAAAAAAGAAAGAAAAGGGAACAGAAAAAGAAAAAAAGAAGAAGCAAAAGGATACAAAAATCACAAGAAAAAAAGTGGTGAAAAGTTCAAATGCAGGTGGGTGTCCCCATGCTCCTCTCTGCCTAGCGGGAGCCTGGCCTGGTGCACAAGAGGTAACTCCGTATTCTGTGAAATCCTCCCACTGCCGCCGCAGCCTCGGGACCCAGACTGAAGCTTTTGTCTTATTATTATTATTATATTTTTTTTCCTGCTTGTGACTTTTTAGCAGTCCTTAGGGGACATTCCAAGTATGTGGCCAGGCATGGAGATAGTTTAAAATCCATTAAGTTCACGGACAAGGTGTCATTAGGGCTTCTCTGTAGTGGGAGAGAGGGAGGATTATTTGAAGTTCGATTGCCCAAGGGGAGGGTTCTCCAAAGAGGGATGGATCTGGGGCACGGCGGGGCTGTTTCAGGGTTTTTGCTCTTCCTGAGCCTTGGAGGAGCCGTTCCCTTTGATGCCTGGGCTGCTAGGGCAAAGGGAGCTTTCAGACAGGGAACCGTGCGGATATTTGTCTCTCCCTGCCCTTAGTGCTGTGCTCAGCCCAGGAGAGCCGGTCAGAGGGAGCCCAGCGTTCCTGCTCCGTGGGAAACACCGGCCTCCTTGTTGTTGTTGTTCCAAATGAGAATGAAAAATGTAAATTCCTGGTCAAGTAAACATTCCTCAGGGCCACTCCGGAAAATTGAAGTGACACTTTCTCAGCATTTTTGTTTTATTAAAATTCATTGCGTAAATCCCAGGCATGACATATATCGCCTAACGTAGTGTGAGCGAATCGCAATAAAGTAGAAACCTAAAATACAAAGTGATTTTTTTTCCCCCTCTGTGTTACCAAATTGATACCTTTCAGGCAAAAGGTATCAAAAGACAGGGTTGGGAGGGCTACTGATGAGATTTCTCATGTTTACAGCTGTCTTTCAAATGCCTAAAGGAAAGCAGAGAAGGGGTCTATATGCAACTAGCCCTGAAGCTGCGCTATGAGCCTCGATTTGGGGAGGTAAGTTTTGAGCCGAAGTCACTCCGGTGAGGGTTATGGCACAAATTCTTAACTGCAGCTTTTCAGCTCCCAAGGAAGTCACCAGGCTGCCGGGTGAAAGCCAGGGCAGGAAAAATGCCGCTACAAAGCTGGAGGCAAAAGGAGCCTCACAGCTCTGGAGATGGGTTCGGTGCTGGTCAAACAGAGCACTGATTATAAAACAAATAAAACCACTATTTTTAAAAATCTCTTTTAACAGAGAAGAAGACAGGACAAATGAGGGGACTGGGATCGAGGTTAAATCTGTGCACCCATTTCTCAACCAGGAGGGTGAAATGAGTTCCCCATGGGCTGGGACACAGCGGGTGACACTGAGCTGCCATGGGATAGCTGTGATCCCATGAGATGCCAAGTGCTCTGCATGGGGCTCTCGTGGCCGTGGCAGTGAATCAGCAAAACAGGAGTTTCTGGGAGATTTAACATCCTCGATGAGGCTAACTAGCATAGCTGGAAGAAAGCAGCCAGTCTGCAGGCACCCCAGGTCTTCTCCGGGTCTCAGATACAGGGAGCACTTCAAAGGGAAAATGCAAATTGGGAAGAGTTAAGTTTCAGTTTAATTGGACTTGTTAATCAGCTAGACCTTTGGAGAGAAATAGTAGCTGATACACTTTTTTTTTTTTTTTTTTTTTTTTTCTCACTACAGGAGAAAATGTTCTTTTTTTCCAATCTGAGGCCCTCTGCTTCAGCTTCCCGAACTCATGCTGAGTTCCCAGCTGGCTTAACATCCCCTTGGCGCTGGCCATTGCTTTGTGGCACTTTCCCTCCAGGAGCCACCCTCTCCTCTCTCCAAGTCCCTCTTCTGGCTGTGGGCTTCATTTCTCCGTGTGTCTCCCAGGGTCCCTGGGAGGCTTGTCCAGAGCAGCCTGTGCTGCATCCCAGAGGATCCAGTTTTGGGGACAAACTTAGCCGTGGGAGGGACAGACACAACAGCTCCAGGCAATGCAGTCCCATGTAGGAATGTGCTGGCGGATTTGCAGCTCCTCACCGTTTTTGCACAGCAGGAAAAGTCTCACAGTGACATCTCGGCAGCCTCCAGATGCCAAGCACTGGCATTTCTGGGTGCTCCCCAACGTGACAGCGAAGGCAGCAGAGGACACAGTTTCGTGCCAGGACCTTGGTAGCAGCGGCAGCGGTGGGGGACAGGCAGGAGCTGATTTGAATAATTGGGTGTCACGTCTCTATTTTTCTTTCAGTTTAGCTACATGTGCAATTAATTAAAATAATAACCTAAACGGTCTCCTGCTGGGGCTGTATTTGTGGCTCCGCTTCAGGCTGCTGTTGAGGCTGCTGAACCAGCTGCTCCAGGAGAATTATCAGGAGCTGCTCCTTGCTGAGAGGAGTGCGAGTGGAGGAAGGCTCTCGGCTCGCAGTCCTTTGATGTCCCTGCTTCCCGTGTTTTTCTCACACATGTTGTCTGCATGGTGGATATCTGAGAAATAAGGCTTTAATTCGCCACCACTTCCCATGTCCTCAGGTCACCTTGGGGTTTGCTTGCCATGGAGAATTCCTACTGCCCATGTCCAGGTTGAAAGGCGAAAGGAAAGAGCAGGAATATCTTGATGATGAGGGAGTTGCTGCGTGAGGCTGAAGCATTTGCCCTGTTAGGCCCCGTGCTGAATGCAGGATGGAAAGGAATGTAACCCAGTCTCGTGCACAGCACTGAAGCCACAGGGGATCACTCTTCCTATCAAAACGGGTGCTGGATTTGATTTCAAAAGCAGACATCTTATTCCCTTATAACTATTATTCTTAAAAAAAATAATAATTAAAAAAAAATCAATTTACCATTCTTTTAAGCAAAGCAAACCAGCACCCCAAGGCACAGACTTTTTCTGGTCGTAGTAGGGTCACTGTAGGGCCTGGGGACAAGCTGGCAGGGGGAGCTGTGTACCCTGAGATGGTCCCTTGCACCTGGGTGTGCTCAGAGGAGGCTGAAGCAGCCTCAGCCAGATGGGCAGCAGGAGACGCTGTCAGAGATTAAAGCACATGGTTGGCAGGAGGAATATGATAAACTTGTTCAGAAAAAAAAAACTGAATCAGGATTTAACTGAATGGGAAAGCAATTGAAATTCAAAGGTCTTTTGCTCTGAACCAGCTGACCGAAGCAGAGCACCCAACCCTTTAAATGGTGGTCATAAATTCTAAGGACGGGCAGGGCCATTTTGACCATCTAGCCCAACCTCTTGCTCAACAAATACCTTCATTCCTTCCAGCTTGAAGGATCCTGAATCAAGCCCAGGACTTCTGAGCTTCTTTGAGGAAAATATCCTGTCTTGATACAGAGTGGTCAAGAAAGAGCTGAGTCCCCCTCGCCTTTCTTCTGTGCCCCGTTCCTCGAGGTTCAGCTGCATTACCAAGACTTTGAATAGGCAGATGCCAAGCACATGCACCACTGAAACCCTGTTCTTGCACCCATCTGTGGGCTCCCAGAGCCTGGTGGATGTGCAGGAAGAAAAGGCAAAATACCAAGTGAGATGAGAAGGGGAGGGAGCTCCGTCTTCACTGCTGGGCAAAGCGCTCTCACTGCTGCTCTTTTCAGCTTGTCAAAGCAAAGCAAAGCATGGCCGAGCCGGGTGAATGCAGAGCCATGAGGGACACGGGGGCACTGCCAAGAGGCCAAGTCCCAAATGCTGCAGCAGGCGCAGTCCTTTATGCTCAGCTGAGAGCCCCGACATCACACTACCTCCCATCTCCAGCATCCCCCATCCCTTCGGCTCAGACACCACCTCCAGCAAGGGTCTCCTCAGCCCACCCTTTGGAGAGAAAGGCTGTCTTGTTTGCCCTTTCTCTTCCCCCCCCCCCACCTTTATTTTTCCCTTGCCAGCCCTTCCTGCTCCCCCCAGGCTCCGCAGGGCTGGGGGAGATCCGGCCCCACTGAAGGTTGCCCTCCCCAAAGGCACATCCGTGTGAGCTCCCGCAAGCTCTCCATAAAATCCGGAGCATCCGCGAGCGCTCCCCGAGCGGGCCCTGCCGGGAGATGGCACTGCAAGCAAGGAGAATCATCCCGCAGCGCAGAGCGGGCGGCAGGAGCAAAAGGTTTCTCTCACTTGGTTTCTCCATCCCTCCCCTGAGACCCTGCGGGGAAAAAACTCCTCTGGTCACCTGTGTCCTCCCCGGGTAGTAACGCTCCCTTAATGCTCGTCCAAACTTTGGGATCACTAGGCAGTGTGTGTGCAAGGGAGGGAATTGTTGCATGGCACCAGCAGCATTCTCGCAGTACCAGAGAGAACAGGGACAATTTGGGTCCTTATGGGACACACAGATCATCGACTCTTTAACTGCAGCCTATTCCAGCTCCCATATCATCCAAACCTTCTGCAGCAGCTTCTACCTTCCTTCGGTATAAACAAATCTCTCTGCAGACATAGCAATTTCCTCCCACCCGGGTCACAAGTTTTGCTAAGGTGGTTGTCAGAGAATAAAAGTTTAGACCATTTGCATTTTTGCTCTCTTGCTGTTTTGCATCAAGGGAGCTGCAAAATTTCATGTTTCTCAGTGGAGCTTGATCTCCACCTGGATGAAATTTAGAAATTTGGGAAGTCTTTTGTGATGCTGGCCCAATTTCCCATGGAAATTTCATAGGATTTTCTGCACCCTGCAAGATTTTTCAACAACTTTCAGGAATTCACAGATGAACAATTTTGCTTTGGATAATTTTGTGTTGCAGGGAGAGTATTTGCACTGCTAGGTCTTCTCAGCAGACAGTCGCTGAATGCCCCAAGGGCCAACGTTTATGCAGTGTCCCCTGTGGTATCAATAGATTGTGGTGGCAGACAGAACAGTGTTCCCAAAGGAGGTGATGTCAAGCAAACCCCATGAGAAGACATCTATCTTTTCTCTTGTCAGATCAGGTGTATTTGGCCTATGAAAAAAGACTTTAAGATGAAGCTCTTTGGGATTTTCCAGGAGAATTTCTTTTTAAAACAGAAATTCTCAAGATTTAATTTTTGAGAATGGGAACATGATGGTGCCCTTCCTGCTTTGAGATGACAAACAAAAAGTTATGCAGCTGGTCATAATGTCCCTTTCTGGCCTTTGTGCAAAGAGAGCATCTATGTCTCAGTTTGGAGCAGTACCTGAGCGAACCCATAGAAAGGAAAGTGCAGTTTTCAAGAGTCTCAGGGAAACATCTGAAAATGGTATAAATGGGGAGGAGTGTTTAACTCCGTTCAGTTATGACAGGTCATGGGAAAGAAGAAGGAGCATTGGTCCAATTTTGGCTTTTGCCGTAGCCAGGCAGGAGGAAGGGATGACTGGAATGGTACCAAAGATACCATCCTTGATGGCCACCCTGGGGAGTAAACCCCCTCCTCTGAGCCCAGGGCTGGGGCAGGCTTGCACTCAGATTATCTATAATGAATTACGATGCTTGTCGCTGTGCCCGGAGTCTCAAGTCCAGCATGGTGGTGGCATCTGCCCAGATATCATATTTGGGACGGTGGCTTCCCCCGTGACTTTCCCCACAAGGACACAGTGAGCAGGAGCTTGCTGGGGCCACGGTGATGACATGGGGAGCTCTCCTTTCTCTCCCTCCCCAGCTCCCTCCATGTGATGCTGATGTTTCCCAGGTGTTTCTGACTTTGAGCATTCGAAACTGAGTCACCTTTAATTTTGCGTGACGTTTCCCAGAATTTTTAACTGCACTATTTGTACTTGCCCCAAATGTGCTGTTCCTGGGAGATTGTGCAGTACAGCTAAAGGAAGAGAAAGAGAGAATGAAGCAAAATAATTAAAGAAATAAAACTGAAAATCATGGGGGCAGGGGACTGCAAGTATTCCTCAAAAAAAAAAAAAAAAAAAAAAAAAAAAAAAGCAGATCTTCCTCATTTTTTTCTTTCAAATACAACCCTTTCATACTAAAAACTTCAAGCTGCTCTAATCCCCGGCTTCTGCCTTCTACGTGATGCTCAGAATTCATGATAGAAGCCAGTCCCAAAAGCGGGGCGAGGAGCCACGCCACAGCAGATGCTGGGTACCTCCGGGTGCTCATCCACAGGGAGAGCCCCGGCTCCACCGGAGCTTGGGGATCCCCATGCAGGCAAGTGCTGTGAGCACCAGCACATCTTCCCTTTCTCTCAGGCCCTCAGGGCACTTTAAGTGGTCTGTAAAAGCTGTCGGAGCCCGTCACAGAATCACAGAATTGTTGAGGTTGGAAGGGACCTCTAGAGATCATCTAGTCCAGTCCCCCTGCTCCATCAGGGACACCCAGAGCACGGGGCACAGGGTGGTGTCTCAGCTCCTGCCTGCGATGATGAGGAACTGGTGAAATCCCAGGGAAAAAACAAGCCTTTCAGGAAGCTTTTTCCAGTCCCATCTCCTGCTTTTGCTCACTGAGCAAGATATAGGCAAAAATATATTTTAAATATAGCTTCCACAGTATTTCTGCACTGACCCCCTGTCACAGAACAAGTGTGTGAGGGGGAGTGAGTGACCCAATGCATTTCACTCATGTGAAAGAAATAGTAATAGATTTTACTGATATGGACAATGGTTTAACAAGATTCTATGGCCAAATCACTTATTATTTACTGCATGGGGTACAAGATCTACATAAAACTATCAAGGAGACCCTTCCGTTGAGTCACAGGGTTCAAAACTCCTTTCCAAACTCCTTCTGAGAGGAGTCTGGGTGCAGCTGGATCCACTCCCAGACCAGGTCAACGGTTTATGACTAAAGAATTTTGTGCCCGCTTACATCAGTACAGTTTACAAATTCGGAGGGTGTGTTGTATCACTTGCCCTGGATCTGTTGCAGCAAGGATCTCCCAACTCCGAGGAGTATCCCTGAGAGGCGCCCCTGCTCAAGGGGAGATCCTGGTGCACAGCCCGCTGCGATGCAAGGAGAGCTCAATGGGCTCTCGGGCTGCCCCATATTTATGGGATAAGACGATTGACTTGCAGTCATTCTTTCATTTCAGTTGAGTTTTGGCGGGTGTGTGCTCAGTTAGCCCTTTTCTCCCCGCCGGGATGCAGCCATCAGGACCCTCATTGATGGTTATTGTCTGAGCGGGGGAAGAGATCAGGGAGGCAACCACCAGGATCAGACAATGTCACTGGTTAGCACCTGAATGGGGTGCGAAAAGCCAGGCTGGGCTGAGAAAGGAGCACCCCCGTCACAGCCCCTCCGGAGGGAGGAGCTGGCAGCGACGGCCTGAGTGCCGAGCGGGTGTTGGGACGGACGTTATTTATAACAGGCGTCAGGAGGCACTTGGTCATCGAAATCTTAGCCAGCAGCGGCAGCAGCAGCACTGAGAGGCTTCGCCAGATGCCAGCACCCGCTCTGGGGCAGAGGTTGGCGGGCAGCCTGCCCTGTGCCCGGCACGTCTGCTGCGCGTGGCCAGGCGCCCTGTTCACCTTGCTCCTGCTGGGAGAGCGCGCGGCTCGGAGCCGGTGGCCCGTTGTCACTCAGCAGGGCACTGGCTTCAGAGCACTGGAACTCATGCACATGTTGCCTGCTAGTAGTTCTCAGCAGGGATTTGGACTTTTTCCTTCGAATAAATGCTTCACGAGTAATCATTCAGCTGTCTCACTTGATGGCTGAATAATCTGGGATTGATTGTTGCATGTTTGCCATGAAGGTCTGGAAGGACACTGGGGTCAGGTACTTCTCTTACAGACCTTTAACTTTGGGGAGACGGGTGCAACCAGGCAAACACCATCCCTGGAGCTCACCTGGGTGTCCCTGAAAAAAAGCAGTCGTGGATCAGCCCTTCCCCTGCTCTGGGGACCACCGAGGGGGCAGGCAGGTGGCCTGCAATGAGGACAGTGGTGGGTTTTATTGGAGATGTTCCCAAAATGGTCCCCAGTGGCTGGACTGGGGATGGCTCCAGTGGCCCCAGCAGCAAGAGGACCATGGAACACCAAGCCCCGGTGACACCCAAGGAGACAGTGGCTGGGAAAAGCAACTTGAGCTATGGCCCTGTGCTGACTCCTAAACTAGCAAAGATTTGGGTCCCTGCACTCACCTCTCCTCCCCGAGCCTGGAAAGCGCTGGTTCTTTCCAGCCTTGTCCCTGAAAGCTGCCTGTGCTCCTGACACCTTTCCCAGGAGCATCCAAGAGCCTCCACTTCTCCCACAGCTTTTCCTTGCACTTTTTCACATGCAACGCTGGCCATAATCCCAGGACTCTGCTCCTGACTGAGGGCAGGGCTGGAAGGGTGAAGAAGGGGGAAACACATGTATTTTTCCTCCTCTCTTCCATTTTGTGGCTGTTTCAGCTAGATCCACTGGCTCTGCATAGGAGGGCATGACTTTTTCCTTAGTTCTGCTAAGAGCTACTGGATAAGTGTGGGTAAATCAGCTCTGTACTCTGTTTTCCTCCTGCTTTTGAAGCGTTCAAGACCCGGTATTGCCTACAGCAAACTCCCCCTGAACCCTTCCGTGCTTGTTTATTCCTCATGGGCAAAAACTAGTAACAATAAGCAGATAATTTATTTTGGACCTTCATTTTAGGCAAAACATCATTATTTCCATCCAATCAATGGCAGCTTTTTAGCAGCATCGCTGAAAAACTAAGCAAAACCTGGCTTCCAACCAGCCCCCTTCCCCAAGTTGTGTGACTGTGTCTGTGTGAGGCCAGCACTGCTCAGAGAGGGGTATCTTTCATTTGATCTACTTTTATATAGGTGAAATAAAACCAAATGCCTTGGCAGGTACTCCCAATGGTTTATTTTATTTTATTTTATTTTATTTTATTTTATTTTATTTTATTTTATTTTATTTTATTTTATTTTATTTTATTTTATTTTATTTTATTTTATTTTATTTTATTTTATTTTATTTTAATTCAAATTTCTGTTTATTTTTAATGGGACAACCGGGAAGAAGGTTTGCTGCTGCTGCTGTTGTTCAGTGCAAGCAGAGCAGAAGTGCAGCAGAAGATGCCAATGCAGATGGGAGCACGCCAAGGTCAGGATTTGTCCCAAGCCCTCTCTGCAGAGTTTTCTCATGTGCACTGATGCCTGAGTCATGGGGATTGGTGCTGGGAGCTCTCGGATGTCTGGAAGCTGCAATGAGCCTTTGCAGTGGAACTGGGTGCTGATGCCCAAGGAAGGGCTCCTTGGCCCTGCTACAACCCCTGGGGGTCCTGGAGCAGAGGGCTCCCGTAAGGATTTGCATGGTGCTCGGAGGCTCCAGAAGGAGCTGGCACTTTGCCCCCAGGCTGTTTCACCTTGAGGCTGCCATGTGAGCACTAGGGGAAACCGAGTCAGGCTGCCCACGCGCCAGCACCCAGCTGGAGGTGGGTGTCCCTGGGAAGGGCCATTTCCCCCACTGATACCTCCAGGATGGGAATCAGCCTTTCCCTAAATCCCCTCTGCACCCTCACCCCCGTTGCATTTGCAGCTCGCCTGGGGGTGGCAGGAGTGGCAGGGGATGTGGCAGCTCTGTGAGGGAGCTGTGCCCTGCGCTCGCTACCCGCGCTGCCCTGCCCAGCCCCGGGGCAGCACGGGTGTCCTTGCTCACCCTCCCCTTTGGCTCGTGCTCCCTTGGCCTTGATGCTGCTTTAATTTTAGCTATTCCTTGGAAAGAGTCATTTTCCATAACTCAGCTCGCGGCGAAGCCCTCTGCCTGCCAGCCCTGCCTCCTCACACGTGTCACTGGCATGCCCCAGCTGCACACGCCTGCACCTGCCCGGCCGGGCCTGCCCTGCGTCCCCTCCCCGACGGGCACGTTTAATCCCAGCTCCAGGATCATGCCATGGCATAGCTGGAGCGGGAGCCCTGGCCTGGCAGCCCAGGTGGCCCTGGTGCAGGGCCACGTCCCATGATCCAGGGGACGAATCCCTGGGGGAGCCCTGCACTTCGGGCAGCACCATGCGGCCTTTCCCGGGCATCTTTGGGTCCATCCTGGCACCTGGGCGAGAGGGGACACAGGGAGGGAGCAGGGCACGGAGGCCATCGCCAGCGTCCTCGGAGCCGTGTCCCAAAGGGGGGTCTCGCAGGGCAGCTCCCCCGGCAGGCAAACGGCGTGGGGGGGCGGATCCGTGGGA
>VZSV01000003.1:688243-716763 GCA_013398735.1 Nothocercus julius
GCTGGCTCCCCGGCGCTCGCTACCAGTGGCTTCTGCGGTCACATGGGTTATGCGCTGGAGTTTAAAAGAGCTTATAGCCCCCGAGCCGGTGCAGAAGCCGCCGGTGGTTGCGCGGGGGTAGCGCCGGGAGCGGCGAGCCGGGCGCCGTGAGTACGCGGCGGTGGGTGGGTGTCGCGGGCGGGTGTCCCGGGAGCGGCCATGTGCGCGGCTCTGCCCCCCGTGTCCGCGTCCGCGCGCGGGGCACCGCGGTGCCCGACGTGGAAGGCGCGCCGGGATGAGTGGCGGAAACGCTCTGTGCCCCTGGCGGCTCCCCACGCGTGTCCGCGCGCCGCCGCCTCCCCCGCGGCCCTGGGCACGGGCGGGGAAGCAATCGGAGCAACTTTGTTTCCTGCTCCGGTGTCCGGCCGTTCCCGGGGGAAAGGATGGACGGAAAGTTTGCGTGGCCCCTGCAGGTCCCCCTACCCCGCTCCCCGCCATCCCCGGGGCGCTTTGTCCCCCCGGGGGGGACCCCGTCCAGCCCCCCCGCCCCGCACCGGGACCGCATCGCGAACGGCGTCAGGTTGAAGGCAGGGAGGGGACCCGAGCCCGTGCGACACGAGCGACGCTGGCGCTGGCTGCGGGGTGGCTCTTTGGGAGCGGGAGGTTTCCTGGGCGGGAGAGCAGCCTTCTCTTTGCTTTTTCTCGATTTCTCTGAAGGCTCAGTGTGCCATTGCTCTGCTGTGGCCAGACCGATCGGGGCTGTTTTATTTTTATTTTTATTTTATTTTATTTTATTTTTTGTTGTTGTTGTTGTTATGGGGAGAGAGGAGCAGGGAGGTTTTATAAGAAACTCATCTGCTCGGTGCTTCTGTGGAACTGCTCTGCCAGGGCTAGGCAGTTCATCCCGAGTGTGTGCGCGAGGGCTGCCTTCCAGAATTGCATAATACACACCGTTCCCTGCGCCACACAAACTCCCTGACATTTCCAGATCGCGGTGACTTCCCCCACTGCAATCTTAAAACCGGATTGGGAATGCAACCAGGGTGTGAGCTAATTCTTGCTGCCTTCACTGGGGCTAGGACCTGGGCTGCATGTTTCGGCTTCCACTGGCTCCTCCAACTTTTTTTGGTATTAAGATTGGCACCTTTCTCCGAGGAAGCCGATGCACAGTTCTTCCCCACCCTGTGCTTACCTACAGGATCTGCAGTACAGGTTGCAGAAAGTGGAAGTGCTGGCAAAGCAGTTTGATTTCAGTCTCTTGTTGCTCCATGTGTGCACAGGGGGTTTCTTGGGGAGGTTTTCTTTGGGACAGTCCTGCAGCTCCTTCTCTCACATTGTTCTTTGCTCAAGAACTTGCTGCCTCCTGTGAGGATTTTGCTCGGTTAGCTCTGGCCACGCTGCTGCTGTGTGCACGCACGTTGTTTCCCTTTGCAGGCAGTGGGACCCGCGCGCAGCCCTTGTGGTCCCTCTTGGTCTGTGTGTTGCAGGGAGCCGCTGGTCTCACTGCCTTGCTGCCGAAATGAGCAAAAATGTGGGAAAAACCGCTGCCACTCCCGCTCAATGCACGTGTGAGGGATGCTCATGGCCAAGGAGCAGCGATGCCTCCCTGCACCCAGGAGCCCCTTGCTGCTGAGGGCAGTGTTCCCGAGGCAGTGCCAAAGTGAGCACTGAGCCTGCAAGGCTCTTTGCAATGTCCATTTAGGAGAACTACCCCATCGGAGCCGGCTACCAGAACAGGCCAAGGCACAGTCTCATGATTGTGCATTATTTTTTGGTTCAGCTTGCACCAGGAGGGCCTGATCCTGCCAGGGTGCTGAGCCTCCCTGTCACTGAAGGTGCTCAGCAGCCCCTGGGCTGGCTGAGGCAGGAGCTGCACAGCTCGCCGTGCATATTCACATATAAATAACGGCTCAGCGCGGGCTCAGCCTCTCCGCGGTCTGGCCAGCTCCCCGAAGCCGGCGGCAGGAGTTTTGCAGGCGCAAGCCCGGGCGCCGGGAGCCCTGGATAATTTTCCCAGCAAGCAGGAGGGTCGCACGGCACTCGCCTCCGCCGCGAGGCCGGGGCCGGCTGCGCGGCCACGGAGCGAGCCCGGCTCCGCCGTTCACCGTCGCTGCCATTGCGCCTGGCGGACGGGAGCTGCTGCGTAATGTGCTCTGTGTGCGTGTGTGTGTGTGCAAACCCCAAGCGCCGGCGCTGCGCTCGCCCCTCCGGCTTTGCAGGGAGCCCGCTCGGCACCTTTCCCCTGTGCAAACCGGAGTCCGCCCGCAGGGACCTTCCCACCGCTGCCCGGGGCTCCAGCTGCCGCTTTGCTGCCAGCGCGAAGCCTCTGCACGCAGGGGGTTAATGTGGAGGCCCTGCTGCTCTCCCGAGTGCGAGCTGGGGACGGGGAGGGCGTGCGTGCATGTGCATGTGTGTGAGGGGTACACGGCTTCCTCAGCACCCTAGGCAGGGCTCTCTGCAAGGGCGCTAGCTCTAGGTGGCCAGAGTTTGGGAGACTTGGTGCTTATTTTGCTAGAGAGATTAAATCTCAGACAACTAGGAGAGGACTTTGTTTTGCCTTTTTTTCCTTTTATTTTTATTTTTTTTTGCATACCTTGCTCAGCCCAGAGTTCCCCTTAATTTCATCCCACTGCTGCTTAAGATGCTAAATTATTCCTTCCCCTCTCGCTTTCACCCCACTTACGGATTAGCATCCGACTCCTTCTGCCGGTGTGTGCTCAGCCCAGCTAGATGGATCGCAGCCCTTTTAAATCTTCCCTTGTAAATCAATCCCTGCCGCCGCCTGATCATTTTTGTCGCTCGTTTTCCTGAAATCCCTCCAATTTGTCCATTTTGTGCCGGTGACGTATGCCTGGCCCTAAACATGATGTATACCGAACACGGCAGCGTGAGGGAAGGACACCTCCTCCCCTCCCACCCCGCTGGGGCTTGTGATGCTTTGTCAGCACTGAACTGAGTTACTTCCCCATTATTCTAAGCTATAGTCCCTGCTCGGTGTTGCAGAAGAAAGCAGAGCGCTCAGGTCAGTGCCCTGGGGAGAATTCCTCCAAATTTTGGTGATGGGTGGCTGCGGTTTGTTAGTGTGCTGCTAGCGTGCACCGGACGGGGCTCGGTGTGCGCGGCGCTGTACGCGGGGGCAGTAGGTTGTGTCTTCCCCTCTCTCTCCCAAGAGCTGATGGCTGAAATAGGTGAGATGCAGGAAATAAGAGAGAAGGCAAGATGCATCGTGCCTGCTCTGTTGATGGGGAAACTGAGGCCTGGGAGTCGTGATTTTTTTCTTTTAGCATGGCCTAGGTGCACAATTTCGGCACGCTTGTGAGTCAGCTTTGCTGCCACTGACCTGTTAGCTTTGCAGCCAGTACGTGCCCTTTCCCGGGAGATGCTGGAGATATTCACTGGGCCGGAGGAGGCAGGTCCACACGGATGCTGGGTCCTGGGCTCTTTGCTTTCCATGCGGCGGCCAGGGCTCAATGCCACAAGTGCTGGCCTCGCACAGGCCATGAAATGGGGGCTTCACACAGAGTCGCTGCTGCTTTGCACTCATGCACTTTGAAGTTTTGTGATCCGGAACTGCAAGCTCCTAGCACTGAGCTTTCCTGTTAGCTGGAAAGGCCGTGCCCTTCCAGGGACCATCTATTTTTAGGAGGAGCTCTATTCTGGACAGTGGCCACTGCAGATGCTCCCTGCCTCCTCCCCTTGGCCTCTCTCCAGGGACACCGCTCGGGCGATCCGCTGATGGGGAATCGTTTGCTGAAGCTCCTCAGGAGTGTGGTGGACACAGCGCTGTGCTGGGTGTGCAGGTACCCGCAGGGCTTTCGCTGCACGCGGGTGCTCCAGGGGATCAGCACGTGCCACGGCTGGGCTTCCCTCCATCCCAAAGGCGGCCCTACAGGAAACAGCATTACGTTGCATTCCCTGGGCCGGTGCGACACGATGTGTTGTCCCACTGCGTGTTAGGTAAGGGCACAGCTTGGGCTGTCCCAACGCAACCAGGGCTGTGCGCGGCCGTGTCCCTGCAGCTGGTCCTGGTGCTGGTGCTGGCCCAATTCGCCAGGATGACACTAGGGGGCACGAGATCTGCTGGAATCCCCCTCGCTGGCCATGGCGGAGGAGGAGGATGCAAAGCTGCTCTGGAGCGTCCCAGTCACTCCAAGGCCCCCCTGCACATTTTTTCAGGAATTCAAGTGTTAAAGCCGTGCCCAGGCCACAGGCTTCTCTGGGGATCCTGCCCCCCGCGCCGCTCCTGCCTCTGCCATGGGAGGTCACATCGCGCCGGGCGGACGCTCCGCGGGATCCGCACGGGAGCCTCTGGCCACAGCGCGGATGGGAGTGCACAGGGAAGCCTGTCTGGAGCCGGGAGGAGAGGGACAGAGTCCTGGGGGAGCTGAGGATCACCCAGCATGGCGTTAATTGCTCTCCAGAGCCATAGTGCAGAGCAGGGATTAGATTAGATCCAGGGTTAGTGTTTAAAACAAATCACGTTACAGTTTCATTTTGCTGCTGGATGTTAAATTCATATGTGATGTCTCTCCTCAGGGTCATGTTTTCCCAAAATAACAAGAATTTTTGAGTCTGATCTATCTGGAGCATTGTGTGTGTACATGTATGGAAATATCTATCCACCTCACTGTCTGTCTATCTCCATGCATATATATGGGTGTTTGTATATAATATATATGGCCATGCACGTATGTGGGCAGGGTGCATAAGAATGAATCTTTTTAAGATGTGTTTATGGATGTCTGTATAAATTCAGCTGTAATAATGTCTTCTGTCCTTACAATCTACTATTCCAGCTGTGAATGCGTGCAGGTATATTAATGTACTGTACCCCAGGATCTCTCTCTTTTTATAGCAAACCTTGCAGAAGGCAAATAAAGAGATGCTGTTCTCATAGCAGACTTGGGAGGATTTAATATTTATTTTCTCTGAATTTTGATCATTGATATCTGTTTAGCATATTTGCAGGCATTTTTTTTGCCCCTTGCCATTGATTCTCTACTTAAACTTTGGCAATAGTGGGAAACAGGATACCTTCAGTTTATGCATTGCTTCTTGACAACAGAAGCCAAGCTCTTGGCCTGAAATGTTGATGCTTGATAATGTTCTGATGTATTAACCTCTAAATAGTTAGTTTCTCAAAAGCTGCTGCCAGACACCAAGCCCTTTTGCTGTTTCTGTCACAAGCCCCCAGGCAATACTTTTAGGACACTGACACGTTGCAAATGCTCCAGTTCTCCCAGGAAAGCGTTGTTGGAAGTAAGACGACGGCGACTAGAAGGGGCAGATGGGAGAAGCAGGCGCCCCGGTTGCCCCACTCCGTTGGTGTGCCGGAGGCGTGTGTCCAGCTCCGTGTGATCCAGGTCACTTCCCCAGATGTTTTGTAAGACTCTTGCGGAGCCCGGGGAGGGAGGGGGCTTAGGCTGGGGGGGGTTATTTGTTTTGAAATGCCTGGCAAAGTGGAAGGAGGTCCGGAAGGAAGAGCTGAGGCTACTTTTAAGCCAATTGGGACAGTGTCCAAAGACACTGATGTGGTTTGAAGAGAAGACCGTGTCTGCTCTGAGGGTGCTTCCTAATTAGATGATGTGAAGTTGGGGTCCTCATTAGCACTAGCACTCTAGGGATGCTCCGGGTCCTCTTGCAGCAGGGATGCTGCTCGTGGCTCCGAGCTGTTTGGGAGCAGAGCTGGGCAATGCCCGGGCTGCTGCTGCTCTCCCTTTTGGAGATGGCTCTGGCGTCCGTGCTGGAGCAAGTCGTCCAGGCGGCTGGCGATCCTCTTCAGTGCTGTTGGCAGCTTTCAATCACCTTCGCAAAGCCACAGAAGGAAGGCAAGGTGCAGCAGTGGGCAGAATTAGCACAAGTGTCTGCAAAGTGGGAAACTTCCTTTCTTTTTTTCCCCGTGAATATTGCTTTTGGTTGCTTGCTGCTTGGTGGAGGGAGGAGGAGGAGGGAGGCCAGGGAGGTTGGCGATGAAATGACACCGTAATGCGGCCGCGGCTGCAGAATTGGCAGCAGCTGGTGGAGGAATCGCGACCTCTCGGAGTGTTGCGTTACACAGGGAGCCACATAAATGTGACTAGCGCGGAGCTGGCTGGGTTCAAATAGTCTGCAGCCCCTCCTGGGCGAGGGGGTACAGCTGGGAGAGCACCCCAAGGAGCACAGGTGAGCCGAGAGGCCGGAGGGCAACATTGTCCCCACGTTGGACCAGGACCTGGGTCTGAAGCAAAGCCAGTTTGAGGCACGACTCCAGGCGTGGGTCATTTAATACATCCCTGCCCCACCAGGGCTGAGGTCCCCACCTCTGCTGGAGCCTCTCCATGGCCGGGGAGCTTGAGTTCAGCACCTGAGGGCCGCTGGAGGGACACGCACAGCCCAGGGACTAGCAATGGGCTGCTCAGACGCGTGACCGTGCTGCGGAGGATGCAGCTGCTGTTATTCCCGCTTATTTCCTGGGAAGGAAGGGTCCTCCTCGGAGCAGCACAGGCTTGGCCCCGGGTTTCACTGATGCTGTGAGCATCGTGCTCTGTAACAGTGCCACCAGCCAGCTCTGTGCTTGCAGGTAGGATGGCAGCCCCCCAAAAGCAAATGTGTAACCAGGCGCGGCCCCCGGGCTGGCCGTCATGAGGGGATGTGCCTGTTTTTAATTACATGGGTGTTAAGGCAGTGAATGCACTGTGCTCACCAAGTTGCAGCCTGGTATTCCCTTCCTTCTCGTGCTTCCTAATGGCCTTCCCAATCTCTCCAATGTTTCCAATGCACCCTTGCAAGGTTTTGCAAGGTGGCAAGGATGGTCTTGCACATTGCAGAGATTCTGGGGCCATGCCAGCATACTGGTGAGGTGGAGGAGGAGAAGGGTAGCTGCTTTTTGCCCTCTCCATCATTGCTGCAGAATAGCCACTTTCTGGATGACTACTGAGGCCTCTCATTGCAAGGCACTGTGCTGCAAATTCCCAGCTGCAGAGCCCCAAATTAGCCAGGCTGATCCCCAAATCCCATGCAGACGTGGGGATGACCGCACGCTGCGCTTGATCATCCGAGAGACTCATGACGGTCCCGCTCACGAAGAGGGTTTGCAAGCTGAGAAGGGAGGGCAGGAGAATCCGCTGCTCATTCACCACAAAACGTGTCTGCGTGGAACAGGGGTATCTCTGCACTACACTCATTTTATCCATGGCCTAAAAATAATGCCGGCGGTAATGAAGATGCATCCTCTCCTGCGGTTAGGACGTGGTTCTGGGATGCAAAGGGCAGGCAGCCTATTCCAGACTTTGCCAAAGAGTGATTTAGCCTCCTTTTGTGCAGCACTTCCCTTCCCTCTGAATTGAGGGCTTAAAAAATAAATACATTAAAAGGAAGGAGGGAGAACAAAATGCAGCTGCTGCTCTGAGATTTGATCAAAAAAGCTCTGTCCATTCCTCTGGGACTCTCACTTAGAAACGAGCTCTGGAAATAATAGTGTTCTGGGAAAAAAGTACCCGCAAATAACTACTGGTTGGGGGAAGACGAGTTTGCTCCAGGAGGTGCCCGAGTGCAGGGCATTTTGGAGCATTTGCTCCCAGAAGGGTGGATTTTCAGTGTTCTTGAGGAATGAAGCCCTGCAGAGGGGTCTCGGCTCACTCCACTTGCAAACCTGTACCCATCCCATACTCTTTCCTGGGCACACTGCAACCACGGACCGGTCGGAGGCTATTATTTGGGGGGAACTCTGGAGGTGGGGGGATTCAGGTTGCCCTGTCAGGAGCTGATATGCTTTTCCAGTGCCAGTTTTCTTCCACAGCAAGCCCCTGGCATGGTGGATTCGCTGCACATGTTGCACAGACTCTCTCCTGCACTTGCTTAGCACTACCTGCTACCTATGTGCACATGGGGGATCTGAAACTGCTCTCTTTTGGGGTTCAGAAAGTCTCTCTCTTGGAATGGGGGTGTCTGTGCTTTTATTGAGGTGATTCTGGGAACAGCAGAGGCTTTTCTGTCTCCTGCATGAGGGATTTATTCCAGGGCACCAGCTCTGCTGCTGAATTCAGCGGAGGAGTGATCACTGGTATTACCTGAGCAATATATGGATGCGTATATATGTATGCAATAATATTTTTGGCTTTGCCTCAGACCTGCTGTGACACCTGGCAGTAACTACTTGTGTTTCGGGCCATGCTGCCCTTTTGATGGGGGCACATCTGCACTCGCAGAACGCTTGGGACGACTCTCCCCTTTTGGCTGTGGTTTCAAGGATTTTGCCTGCAGAGCACGTGGTTTGGGTTCTGGGAAGCCTGAGTGCTGCAGGACAGCTCTGGCACGCACCTGGGGATTTCCAGTGACGGCATCCCTGCCTTAGAAGTCCAGGAAGTTGCTATTGATAAAAAGATCATTTCCCATCTGCACATCCACCCTGCTGGGCTCCAGCTCAGGGCATGGTCCCAGCAGCGACAAGACACATCAAGTCCTTGGGGCTTGTTTAGATCGGGCAAGGACTGGAATGGTCTCACAGATGCTCCGTGTCCCCACTCTGCACAGTGTTTTGTTTTGTTTGTTTGTTTTCTGTATATAGACACATCTGTTGTCTCTCACCCCTCTTTGCTTTGAGTCAGTGATTTCATATTCACCCTAGCTTGCTCTCTGCGAAGGACAACTTCCCAGCTGCCAGGGTAGGTACCTGATTTTAAGAGCATGCAATATCTGTCTTTTCTAGTTTTGGGGTGTCTTCACCTGCAGCCAGCCTAGCAACGCTGCTTTGTCCAGGCAGGGGTGTCTGTGCACAGGGCAGAGCCAGTCTTGCACTGGAGAGGTCCCCAAGGTTGCTCGCCGTGGTCAGCCTTCAACCTTGGCATGGTCTGAGGTTGCAGGGAGCCATCACAGCTTTTGAAAGAGCGGGAAAAAGTGACCTGGAGTGGCTTTGGGATTTCCTTGAGGTGCCAGAGCTGAACTGGTGGCAGAAAACCAGCTTTCCTGAGTTGCTGACAGCTCATGCCAATTGCAGCACACTTAGTAAATATCCTGCATAGACCAAAGCAGGGCATCTGGCTCGCTGCACAACCCGGTGTGCTTATCTGGTTCTCTTTCTCTATCTCTCTCTCTCTCTCTCTAGTCCTTCTGGTAACTGAACCCCCGAAATGACATTTGAAAGCTTTACATTTATTCACTCTTGCCAGTTCCAGATCAAATTTGCTGAGTTGTCAAGAGGAAGATGCTTTTTTCCTAAGTGCTGGCCCTGCGCTGGCTCCCTGTGCTCCATGCCTGCCTTGGAGGGATCCAGCTGGGTTCCTCCTGTCTCCGCTGTCACTAGCAATAAAGCATGGGGGCTGGAGAGCAGCCCTGCTTGTGGCTGTGTGAAGGGAAACAGATTTCAGCTTCCCCTTGTCCCACTGCTTTGGCTGTGCTGGGATCAGCTGGCAGAGGATGCTCGTTTGTGTGCGCAGGCAGCAGATGCAAACAGGGCTCATGCTGGGGGAGAGGCGCAGGCAGGGAGAGGACGACGCTAGGGACTCTCACATATGACCCCATCCCACCCCTTCGGCCCACCCTTGCTAGTGGCTGACCGAGGTCTCGGTGAGCAGCGTGCACACAATGAGCTGGTCGGTTCTCAGCTCAGATCCCAGCAGGCCGGGTGTCTACAGGATAACCAGGACGAGTGCCACTAATCAGTGTCTTTCCTGGCAGCTTTCACCAAGCAACGCGAGTGTTTGTCCATGCGTGGTGAGTAAATTGCTCTCCTGTCCCTGGAGGCTGTCACTCCGGAGCCTTGCTGTGCTGCGCTGGCAGGGAGCAGCACCAGAGGATGCCTCTGTTGCTGCTGTCTACCCCGGGGACAAGTGCAGAAGCATGTCTCCATCTGGGAGTCAGGACGTGGAGAAAAGATACCTGCACAGAACATACATTTGCAAGCTCCAGTGTGTCGTAGTCCCTTTTGGGACTGCTGCGGCTGTCTGGGCGTGAGCTGAGCTGAGGGGAGTGATGATACCGCATCCTCTCTGGAGCAACGGTTGCACAGAGCCAGAGTGGCTGTAGGCACCAAAGCTGGAGTACTCTCTTGATAGCCAAGTTTGGGTTTAGTTTCCAGCATGCTTTTGAGGGCTTTGTGCACGATGGATTCAAATCCACCTTTTCCCTGGCCAGACCTATCCCGCCATGGTATAGCCTGGCTAGAGACAGCAGTATTTTGCAGGTTTTACCATGCTCTTGTTTACCTCTTCATGATTATGCATAGTATCTCACATGTATTTTCAGAGCCCTCTCAGGTCTCACTGCCCCCCAACAGCAGCATTTTGCAGGTCAGGTGGCTAAGAGGATATTGGACAGCATCAGTCAATAAAACTGTGCTGGTTTAACCCAGCTGATGGTACTTGGCTTGATGGTTCATCTTGCAGGGCCCAGCATCTACCACCATGCCCATGGAGGATGCCGAGCAGCTGCTTTCTATCAGAAACAGTAACCGAAAAGCATCTTGGCTTTTAAGGGCGGAGTCAGCACCCGTCGAGGGAGCAAGGCTGTGTCACAAGTGATTACAGCATTGAATTCAACTACCAATAAGCCAGAGGCTGCTCCTGTCAGTCAGGCTAAGGAGACGGAGGAATTTAATTAGTGGTCTGTTGTCTAACTTCTTCCAGAGGTAGCTTGGACAAAACAGCAAGGGTTTCCTAGAACTAAGATGAGAAACCAAGGGCCCCTCATTCTGCTGAGTCCTGGCCACGTAACCTTTTCAGTCACCCCCACGCCTGGGCTCCCTGTGATCCAGGACCATCTTTCCGAAGACATCCTTGTGCAAAGGGCAGCATCACGTCAGCAGGATAACCCAGCAGCACCTCCACCTTTTTTATGGAGGTGGCATCTGCCATAGGTAGCGTCCCTTTCTCGCTTGCGCAGTGTTGCAAAGTCCCGGCTGCCTGCTGCCCCCCACCAATAATCTCTGCTGATGGACATTAATTTTTCCCAGATTTCTGCCTCCCTTTGAATATCTCTACTGTAGATGATTCTCCTTACATGTGCTAGCTGGTATTTTCCCAAAGCTGAAGCTTGTGCTATTTCCTGCCTATCTCCATAATTTCTCTCACTCACTTTTCTACTGTGCCTAAATCCACCTTGGTGTTTGCTGTGGTTTCTCCCTGCTCATCTCAGAGGAGATTATTTGCTCCAGCTGCTGGCCTAGAGCTTGTTAAGAGAGGAATTGGCCCTTTTAAAAGATGAGAGATCCTGCCCACCTGTGTCTCACTTAGGCCTCTCCAGCTGGAGCAAAGGGAATTAAGTCCCCTGATAGCCAGGGTGGGAGGAGAACGCCAGGAGGGAAGTGTTTCAGCCTGTGGAGCAGGGCAGGGATGAGGCCCTGGGAAATGCTCTCCAGAGCTCTGAGGCTGTAGGGTGAAGCTCTTGGCTGTGGAATTGGCCAGAGGTAAGTGGGGAGCCCTGCAGGGTCTGGGGTGAAAGAGTAATGACTGTGCAAAGGGGTGATGCCTCAGGGATGGGGGCCTGGGAGCAAGTTATCAGGCTGGGTAGGGGGTGCCTTTTCTGGGGTGTTGTAGCTGTGGTTCCTGACCAGTGGAGGGCTAAAATGTTATAGGGAGCTTGCTCTTGTAGTGTCTTTCCCTAGTTGTTGGCAGCTTCCTTGCTGGAAAGTTGATTTGGGCCTGAAGTCACCCATAGCGAATCCATTGCTCTATCTGTAGTGAGCATGTGCTGTGCAAGCTGTGACTGTATGGGGAGTGCCTGATAACTTTTATTTATTTGGGGGGTCTCTTATTTCTTGCTCCTCTAGCTGCTGGCTCTAGCTCCTGCTTTTCTAGCTGCTGTTCTTGCTGTTTTCCTTTTCTGAAGGAGATGGGTATTACTGCAAAGCCCCCTTTTTTCCAAGCCTTGCGCCAGGGGAGCAAACACCCCCTTGTGCTGCATACCCAGGAGTCAGGCAATGGCTTAAAAAAAAAAAAAAAAAAACCCTTAAATATCCCTGCTGCTGGAGCCTGCCTGGCTATTACAAGAATAAATTTTCCTGGGTAACTTTTTGCTGTGCAGTCTTGGGACTGGCTCCACTGTGGTTTCTGGTGAGATGGTATTTGGCTAATGCAGCTAAACATGAGTGGAGCAACCTTGGAGCAGTACAGGAGGAGATAAGATAAGGTAGGGTTATGATTTGCCTGTCTGATCCTAAAGCTTTGTGCATTATTTAGCATGTGCAGCAAGAGGTCAGTGGCCTCCTGATAATTTTCATTAGATTAGCCAGGCAGGGTAATCACTTGCTCAGGAAAACCAACTTGACACTGTCTGTTCAATAGTTGGGGTTTAACTGAAAATAAATAGTCTTGTAATTATAAGGACACTGTCAAGGTCAAGAGGCTCAGAGATTTGCTTTTTTTTTTTTTTTTTTTTCTTCTTCTCTCCTCTCTTTCTGTTTACAGAGACCCTACTATTCTCTATGTGTGCACTATTTCCCCTCCTTCCTTTACTTTCGAACCCAAACCTTCTCTTTAAGGAACTTCAGCACTTCCATGGCGGTGGACGTGAGCAGTGTTGCAGGAATGGTGTGATACCCGTGCACAGCCGCACAGGAGCGACCCCGTGCTAATGAGCCGGGGCCAGTGAGTGGGGAAACGAGTGTTGCCAGCCAGAGCAGCCCGGCCGTGGCTGCTCTTCGTGCCCTGGTCATGCTAATCAGGGACTGATGCAGCCCCTAAAAGGACTGTGCGTTGGTTTCTGTTAATGCAGCAGAGTTTGGTGTCTTGGGAGAGGTCAGCACACAGCGTCCTACTGAAATGGGATGCGTGTTGGTGTGCAGGGATGACTTTGCCGCTGGACTTATGCTGTCTTAAGGGCTGGCGTGGGAAGGAAGAGTTGGAGGCAGAGTGCCTTGTTTCCGCTGGTGCCCCCATCAGCGGGGATGGGCTCTGCAGAGCACGGCTGCTCCAGGAGAGAGGTGGGATGTGGAAGCTGGGATTGATGCTTGTGCACGGAGGCTGTGTACTGTTGAAGTGCCTGCCCTTCCCCACCTAGAAAAGGGTTGCACTCAGTTTTTCTCTTCTTCTGGTGGTGGCATGCAGAAATAAAGCCTGGAGGGATCTCTGTAATCCTCTATCCCGGCCTTGTGCCAGGCTAGCAAGGATTGCAGCCCTGGTGAAGCTGGTGCTCTGCCTAGGCTCAGATTGCTGGGTGCTCCAAGCAGATGCCCCTGAAGTGCAGGGACTTTGCTGGCACAGTGGGTTCTCAGCAGTGTTGCAAAGGCAGCTGGCTTGACTTTTTATTATTTATTTATCTTCTCTTAACCTAACGGCCCATCAGCAGAGATCCCCATCAGCAGGGCTGGTGGGGATTGTGTTAAGCCTCTCTCTGCCAGGCATCCATTGCTCTCGTTGGCCGCCACGGCTTTGACGGAGGCCCCGGGGGAGGCGAGGGCACGGCTCGGCCCCGTGTGCCCAGTGACTGACGGTGTGGTCTGCTGACTGCGCCACGCGTCCGCGGCGAGCGCGCGGCTGCTCGCCCTTCCTCCGAGGGAGGTGGGAGGAAAGGGGGCTGCCTTGACAAGTTGTTTTGAAAGCAAAATGACTTCAGGGTTGATTTTTTTTTTTTCTATTTTTTTTTCCTTTCTTTTTTTTCCCCCCTCTCTTCCTGCTTTCTTTTGTCTGACAGAAAAAGCATAACTTGTCTTTTGTTTAATTGGTGCTTTGTGCCTGTCTCCTGCCAGAACTCAGTGGAGAGGGGGCTGTCTAGATCAAAACGGCTCAAAGTTTGGAAGCTGTTGTACATCTAGCCTGCCTGTTTGAAAAACCAACTCTCCTGTGTGTTTTTCCTTTCCTTTGCATCCCCTCCCAGCGGCAAGCCAATTGCAAAAGCAAAATGGTATATGCAATGCTAAATCCTCCTCGTGGAGCCTCCCCCTCGGTGGAGCTGGATTGGAGCAGGGAGCAAGGGCAGAGATGGAGTAGAGTGAGGTTGACCTGTTGCTGCTAGTGGAGGCTGGAGCATCTAATTGATGTGTTCTTGCAAGGCTGCAAACCCTTCCATGATCTTACAAATAAGACCTGCCAGCAGCTGGAACACAAAACAAATGCATTGCAGATCGAATGAGGAAACACTCTTAACTCTTTGGGCAGGTTCACGGCAGGTTTTCAGTAGGGTTAGCGAACCCAAACATATGGTCTATTTGGTGACCTAAGATGGGCAAAAGTTGGGTTAAAGTTTCGGTTCCCATCCCCATTGAATGTCCGTGATAATATGGGGCCTGATAACCTCTCCTGGTGGGAGAGGGGCCTCCTGGGAGGGAGCCTTGTCCTTGTGTGCCCTTCAACCTCCAAGCCTGGCAGAAAACAGCATGGGGCAAAGGCTGGGCTTGCCCTGTGTTTTGCAGGGCAAAAGCGGGCAGATAGCTTGCTGCAACATGTGGCGTGTCCCTGGCTGAGTGCTGCCTCTTACAGGGGCTCCCGCTCTTCCAGCACCTCCTTGAAAGGGTTGAAGGTTTCCCTAGAGTTGTTTACTCTAGCCCTACCTGTTGGCTGGAGATCCCCTGTTTGGAATAGGGTATGGACTGGATGTCAAGCCTCTGAATTCCCTTCCAGATGGATCTGTCAGCAAGGAAGTCAGTTGTTTGGATATATATGTGTGTGTTGTGGAGGTTGCAGGTGTTCCTGCCCTGCCCCAGACAGCAGTTTGCAGCCTGTTCTGGCCTGGGGACATGGCCTGGCCCTGCTGGGCTGTGCTCCTGGCCATGCTCCAGCTTAGAGGGCCCCTGGCGTGGACCTGATTCCCAATGCTGGGGGGTCTGGAGGAGGCAATGGGGCTTTGCCAGCGGCTGCAGCACAGCAGCTGCCTGGTCACTGCAGAGGCATAGAGCAAAGGACAATTTTGTGTGTGTGTGTATTTCTGGGGGTTCCTTCTCAGAGCGGTGGGAGGTTTGTGATGGACAGGAAAATGGAATCTTCCCTTGGGTTTGGGAGTAAGAGCGGAGCCTGGGATGGGGTGTGCAGGGAGGGCAGGTGAGCACAGGAGGAAGGGAGAGCCCTGAAGAGGGGCTGTGCTGCGCAATGAGAATCCCCCAGGCTACAGGACCAAGGGAGGGCCTGGATCAGTGTAATTTGGTCCAGCAAGGGTGCTGCAGTAAGCTGATGATGGTCTGGGAGGGAGCTGAGTCCTGGTCATGCTGGTGTAAGCCTGGGGTGACTGCAGTGCCTTGCTGGGTGGTGCTGGCACATACGAGAAGCAAGCTGGGTCAGGCTGCTTGATTGGAGATGTTCTGAGGGCCCCTTCCTGAACCCAGGTGTCGAGGGTCCTGTTTTTTCTGCAAGGGAGAAAGGAAAGAAGATGAAAGATGCTCTGTGATGGACTAAAACTCCAACGAACTACAGCTGCTGTGGGCAGGTGGGGTACATGGATGGGGCTGGATGGGGCCAAAAGAAATCTATGGGGAAGAACCTCTAGGGGCTTTTTATGGGAGTTTTGGACAATCTTATGGATGGAAAAAAGAAGCTCTGTCACAGCAGAAGTTGAATTTGCAAAATTATGTTGTTCCCAGGACTGCCTGAGCTTTTCCTCTGTGTGTGTATATATATATATTTTTTTTTTCCTTGGCTAACTTTGAGGTTGCTGTAGGGCATCCTCCCTTGTTGTGATTCAGCCACCTGCATCCCCAGCTCCCACACTTCCAGTGCGCTGCCTGAGCTGTGCCTGGCTTCCCGGACCCTGCCTGGGCCGGGCACTGACTCTGGATCTGTCCTGCTCCTGAAGGACAGATTTTTTTCAGAAAAAAAATCTGCAGGACAGAAATTTGCAGGATTTATTCAGCAAATCAGTGTTTCAGGCACTCCTGGGAGATGTCGGCCTTATTGATGTGCAAGAGGGAGAGGCAGCAGCCATTCCTGTGGGCCACATCTCTTATTTTTTAGCTTTGGGCCTGCACTCGTGGGGCTCTGACCCAGCTGTGCAGACAGCTGTGGCCACCCTGCACAGGGGAGTCTGGTGGAGAGCAGGACACAGGGCTCCAGCCTGAGAGTTTAAGAATCTTGTCCTTTCCTGAATTTTTTTCTTTTTTTCTGGCCCTCCTTCTATCTGTTCCTTAGTTACTGTGTTCTTGTCAGTGGAAAATAACTAGTATACACCTGTTTTTTAAGTTCCTGAGGAGTGTTAACTTTATTCTTGGTTGGAAATATAATACTGCATAGGGCAGAAATTGAAGGCTGCAGTAATTCCCCTGTTGCACTGAGGCCTCTGGGGAAGAGCTGACCACTTTTTTTTTTTTTTTTTTTTCTGAGACTGAAATGATTGAGGCTGGGGCCTTGTGGGCATCTCCTCCTCACTGCCAGGTGTGATGTGTTTGCATCTCCTAATCAGCCGGATTCAGGATTCAAGACGGTGGTGAAGGGGGAGATCCCTCTGGAAGGGGGACTGGGGAGCCCTAATTGTGGTGCTTCCCAAGGCCCTGTGTGTGTTAATGACCTGTAATGGGAGGGCCAGTGTTAGCCTATTAAGCCCCAGCGGGGTTCCTTGTGGACTTGAAAGTGTGAGGAATTTTGCTCAATCATGTTAAAACATTTCCACCCCCTTTAATGGCTTCATGCATCGATTTAACCCTGTGGCAGCTGAGGTGGCTGGTTGGGGAAAAGCCATCTGGCTCTCCCCAGCCTCCCACGCTGCCTTTGCTCGGCTCCTTTGGCCAGAGCTTGTTTCAAGGAGATCTTATTAGTGCAAGGGCGGCTCAGGCTCCTTCCTCTGTAGCCCTCCTGGTGGCTGCCTCGATGGAGCTGCTGCGGGAAGCGCTTTTCCTGCAACTGTGCTGAGCGTGGCCTCGCTTAGCTGCTTTTAATGAGTGATTTTGCCCTGGCTTGTATCAGCCGCAGCCCACCTGGGCTGCCAATTATGCCGGTGGATTTAGTGTGACCTGCAGAGCTGGACTCGGGGTGTCCAAGTTTTACGTGTTTCCAAGCCATAAAGTGTGAAAAATCTCACTGGTGTTGAAACAGAGGCATGGGGGAATAGTCTTTCATAACACAGAAAACCTTTGGACATCCCAGTATCAGGTGCTGTTGATCTCAGGAGAGTTTGCAGAGAATCAAGGGGTTGCTAATTGCTGGTGTGCTGCCAGCACACAAGGAAAGAAACTCTCCTTAATCACAAGCTGTGTGCCATAAACTCCTTTTCGTGGTTGTTGTTGTTCTGCTAGTTAAATATGTATCATAACACTTCCGTGCCTGGATAGCATGGGAAGGGGCTGCATGCAGGCTTGAAGTGGATGTGTGTGTGCAAACATGCCAGAAGGGCCCTGCAGGACAGGGGGGATCTGCTGCATGGACCTGCCATGCGTTTCCCATCTCCGGAGACGCTGGTGTTCAGCCTGTGCTTGGCTTGCCCAGAGTGACCCAGGCACCGTCCAGATTTGTTTTCTGCCATGTAACTGTGATATCCTTCTGGCTGATGGTGAATACTCACATTCGTTCCTGCCTCCTTATAATAGCTGTTATTGTCATGGTTTTGCATCCTTGCTGGTTCTGTCAGAAGGAATATATCTGCTTGACTGGTGCTGGCCCGTGTTCTGTGGGCCTTAGGCAAGAGACTGGCACGGGGTGTGGAAATCTGCGTAGCTAGCTGCCTGCAATGCCAGCTTTTGCAGGTCAAAGCTCAGTCCTGGACTGACCTTTCTGCACTGGTGAGTAGCCCTGTGTGCAAGTATACAGATGCACTTAAAGTTTGGGCTGTTTGGAGAGGTTCTGTTTGGGCCTGGGGTCTGGGAGAAGGAAGAACATTTTGGATTTTCTTCCAGGCTGGCTGGCTAGGCAGTGCAGCAAAGTTGTTGATGCTTTGGTGTGGAGCAGATGTCCAGGCCAAGAGCTCCCTAGAGAGCCCTTGCCCCAGGGACCTCACCACTGTCATGGCTTTGTGTAAGGGGACTTATAATAATAATTTTTGTTGCTTTGTTTTTTATTCTGCTGGGGTGGCTGGGGGGAAGTACAACTTGTTCTATTGCTAGAAAGCAATGCTCAAAACACTGCCCATTATACTTGTTGACTGGATGGGCAAAAGTTGCCCTTGCTCTTGCCCTGTGTCTGGGTCAGCTGTCTCGGTGATATGTCATTAGCAAGTGCTCTGCTTGGTTATTAATACCTTTGTAATTATGCAAAGAGCAGAATGCTCCAGATTTTTCAAGAGGTGGCACCTGGAGGCTGAGCCAAGAATGGACAGGGAGGTATTTGGAGGCTCTGTCCTCAGAGCAGCAGAGGGGAAACCTGATGTGTTCTGAAGAAATGTGAAGATACTGTTGATGAAATGAGACTGAGCTTCAATTTCAAAGGCTTAGACCCTCTGGACATCCTGGCATAGGCTGGCCTGGCTCTGTTCTGTTTGTTCTTGGCGCAGATATTTTTGTAGATGGAAATGTTGGCCTGGGTGACCTTCTCCGGGTCTGGCTTTGGAGGAAATGTACTGAGCTGAAAAGAGTGTTTCCAAAGCTGAGCTTTTAGTCTCTGGTCTGTTGCTGTCTGTGCTGAGATGCTGAGGTTGGCAGCCAGTCCTTCCCCTGGACTTACTCCCAGGCCCACCAGAGCAGTTGTGATACCAGCCCACTGGTGACGCTGAAGGTCAAACTGCTTGCAGCAGGGTGACAAAGCAGCTCTTGATCTGAAAGGGGGATTGTTCTTTCTCGTGCTTTGCCCCAGGAGGGGTTCTATGGGCTGGGATGCGTGCTGGCTGAAAGGAATGCTTAAAATGTCCTTTTTTTTTTTTTTCCCCTCTCTCTTCTCCCCCTCTCCTTTGGAAAACTCCTTTGGAAATGTGAATCAAAATATCCACCACAGTGCCTCTTTACAGTGTGCTTTGGGACAGTTTATTCCCTGAGAATGGCCTGATCCAACACAGCCAAGTATCTTGGGGTCCAGCCTTGGAAGGAGGTCAGTAGTGGGCATAAAGCCTAAGCATGGGGTGAGCATGCACTGGTGTTCATTTTACAACCTGGCACAGTCTTCAGCCAGGGATGATGATTTGTTTCTTGAACTTATACAACCAGACAAATTCATGGAAGAGGGGGAAAAACAAGTTTTGCTGCTTGTTAGCATTCTCCCACAGCTTTGCACCTCCTGTAGAGCTGGTGCCTTCTGAGTCGGGGTGCTGCTGCTAACAGGTTGTACTTGGTCACTGCATTGCTTGTGGGTATTTGAATGTTGTGAAGTGCTGAGAGTGAGACTCTCACCTATATCCCCTATAAGCAAGGTCTGTTTCTATATGCCTCCAGCTCCACTGCTGCAAAGTGTCCTCTCAGGAGTCCTGCATGGTGCTGTGCACTCTGACCTTGGTGCTGCGATCTCTCCTCTGCTTTGCTGTGTCCTCCTCTGGTCTCTTCAGGCAGGTGTTTGTTTCTGTCACTTAAGTATCTGCAGGGGTGACACATGGCAGCTGAAAGCCTGGCTGGTGTCTGCAGCTGGTGCGGGCTGCTCGTGGGGTCGGCGCATGCCAGACTTGCACTGCAAGGGACATCGCAGCAGTGTCTAGCTGGGACCCAGCTCTTGCTCTGAGCTCTGCTCAGTGGCATTCTGGTAATAAAGCGAGGGCTGTGATACTGGGCGAGCAAAATGTCAACATCTGTGCCTGAAAAATACTTGACAAATTTCTCTACACAGCTTTAATTAAAGAAAAAAATGGAGGCATCAGTTGGGGTGAACCCATGGCAGTGCCTTTCTGATCAGAAGAAGAGAGTGCAGGGTGACTTCTTGCATTGCAAGGGACTTTGCTGGAGTCGAAAGGAGGCTGTGTTCACTAGATGGATCATCTCCTTTCAAGGCATCAGTGGTGCTGTGCTAATTACTCATGTCATGTGTTAACGTGACACTTACACCAGGAGGACCTGTCATACCCTTAACTTCTTGCAAGCTGTCCTGGTGGTGACTATCATTCCTGTCACATAAGCTGTAAATTGAGGGCTGTGCACGGGTCCTTGGGAGGCAATGAGTCTATTTATGCATGTCAAAGGGCTTACTAGTCAGAGCAGTGTGGCCAAGGTTGCATTTGCAGTCTGATTTGCAAGCTTCCTGCTCTGCTCCCTCTGCAAATGTGGCTCTCGACCACTTGCTTGTCCTTGCTGTGAAGGACCCTTGGTCCGAGCAGTGATGGGCAAGGATGTATGCAGAGACTTGGGGACAGCATTTTGGCCATTCTGCCCTCTGAGACAAGGCTCCAGCTACTCCAGGCCTAGGAGTCTGAGCTGCTGGTTCTGAGAGGGCAAAGTGAAAGTCGCTCCTTCTGTTCTCTGTGTGGATTGTGGCAGGTTTTCTTGGTGCTTCTAGGTTAGGTTAATTCCCATGTGGGTTCAGCCTGCAGCTGCCCTGGGCTATAGCTGGGCAGCAAGGTACAGGGTTTACAAGGTACAGGGTAACTCTTTCCTCACCAGAAAAAGCAAGTACCTGCTGACTGGTGATCCCTGGGGTAAGGAGGGGTCTGAAGATCCAGGCTGTATCTAGTTTAAAGTGTATTCTCTGCGTTTCACTACGTCTCTCACATAGCTATTGTAGCTGCCTGTCAGGCATTTGGGGGCTTTCTCTGGTCTGTAACAATCTCTTTTACTTAAGATGAAGGGCAACTTGCACTCCCTGCGCCCCTCAGCTGAGGTGTGGATGGTGTCTTACAAATCACAGCTCACTCTTTTGCTTTGACCAAAGTGGGCTGTGACCTGCAACCTCTACCCAAGTAGAGCTGCTAGGGAGATGAGCTAAAAGAAAGGAAAAAATATATATATTCTCTCCCTTATTCTCTGCGCCCTCCCTTTAAAATGCTCCAATCCCTTTAGGAAGTGTGTGATCCAGAGGCTGTTTCTCTGCCAGGCTGGCAGGCCTGGGAGGAGGAGGGTGTGCCGTCATTCCATGACGGACACGAATACTCAGCCTGTGCCCACTCCGTGAGCCTTCCCGCTGGTGGGAACTGTCAGGGGAGGACTGTATGTCTCGGACATTGATGGCTGTTGGACAGCCCCACTGCACTGAATTACCCAAATCTCCCGGGCCAAGCATTCTTCCTCTGATGTCAAGGGTCTGCCAAAAGACACTTTTTTTTTATTCCCTTTTTCCTTTCTCCTGCTGTGAGGCTTTCAAATGCAAAGCTGCATGATTGCTCCAGCAATCCTCCTGGGGCAGAAGAACAGCTGAGGGTGCCTGGTGCTGCACAAGATGCCCCTGGCAGTTCCAGTGCACTGCCCCTGGGCTGTGTACGAAAGAAAGAGCAAACCTAGAGGAGTGGCAGGGAAATGGCATTAAGCTGCAAAGGAGCTGGTTGATGCTCTCCTCTCCTTCCCATCTTAAATGCTGCCATAACATGCAACCAGTCCGTAATACGTGATGGGTTCTGTTGTGAGGGAGTGAAGGTGTTACAACTGATGTGGGGAAGAGTGAAACAGCAGAATATTGGAGCTGGGAAATGGGCTGGAGGTTGGGGCTCAAATCCAACTGAGGCTGGGGCAACCCAAGGCAATCCTGGCTCCTTTGTGGGAAGGTTCTGCCTTGCGTACGTCGAACTCAGCCAGTCACTGCACAACCAGGCACGAGTCCTTCACGGGGATGCTTAGGAAAGGGGCTTGACAGTTAGAGATCTGGCCCCAAATACAAGTATTCAGTGTCCCATCTCTTCCAGGCTGGGGTGAGGACAGCCTGGTAGAAGCTTTCCTTGCGGCAAAGCAGGAAACAGGAGCTGCCTTTAAATGCTGCAGAAGGAAGGAAATATCCCCTCTTGTCCTGTCCTAAAGTCTCTCCTAACCAGCCTAAGCCTTGTGATTATCAGTATGACAGCACTGTGACCATCCAGATGGTCACTTAAACTTTTTTCTCTCAAGTGATGTAAAGCACCAGGAAAAAGGTTTATTCCCATGAAATGTGTTTGGCAGGAGGAGGGAATACTGAAATTGTTGTACTCTCTAAAGCTGGTGGTCTTGCTCAGCTGACCTGAGTTGGCTGTAGAAGAGCTGGACCCCAGATGGGGGGGTTTCTGTTTTGGTGCTGTAATGCATGAAGACACCCTGCTGTCACTGCCCTAGTATATGTGGCTGTGTCCCCACCAGTGCAGGAGTGTTGATTATAGGACTTCTTGCTTGCCTGGGCTTGGGGTGGCCCCATCAAGGATCCAAGTCTTTGGGGCAGCCTTCCTTGACACTTAAGGGTCCCCTTGTCTATTTTGGCAAACATGCCAGAACTGTTTTGTGGAGTGTTACAACACCTTTTTTTTCTTTTTTTTCTCCCAATTTACAGTCTTGCTCTTTCCTCTAATCTGCTTGTGTGCAAGTGCTGCAGCGTACGAGTATGAGCTGTTTTGCCTCTGCAGCTGTGTTTGAGAGCTGCTTTCTGATGCCTTGAATGCCACAGGTTGGGAAATGCTGGTCTAGGGAATTCCACCCTGCTGCATGGGGATGGGATAGGACAGAGCAGCACCTGGAAAACATCTCCAAACATGGTTGTATTTCTATCTGCTTGTGCCAGGCAGTAACGCCTGGCTGAGCTCATCTTGCCTGGGAGAGGCTTATCCCTTATTCTGAAGCTTTGAGCCCTTCTTACTGCTGCCTGCTTCCCCAGGAAGCAGATATCTCTACTTTCTCCAGAGTGGTCACCAGCTAGGAACAAAAATCTTTGGGATGGTATGCTGTCATGCTAGTGCCTGGAAATACATGAGGAACTTTTTGGGGACAATATTGACTAGGTTGTGTTTGAGGTCACTTAAATGCCAAACTACCTCTTATGGACACCCTTGGCTCAGCCATGCTCTGCTTGAAGCTGGAGCCTTTCTTTCAGAGGGCCTTAGGGTCCTTTGGCTAGTTACCTCTTCCAGATGTACCTGCAACCAGCAAGCTCCTGTGATTCTAAACATGAGATGAATCTTTTCCCTTTTTCTTTGTAATGCAGCAGTGAGGGGATAGCGTGAAAAGGAGGGGAGATTTCTGCCCCCCTCTCAACCCCTCAGTCCTGAAGCATCCCAAGTTAAGCATGAGTTATCTCTAACACCTTGGATGTGCAAATGTCAAGGGGATTCTATGCAACGGCACAAAGAGTCAGTGGTTGCCCTCAGCTGCTTCCAGACACCAGGCTATGCCAGGCTCCTCAGTTGTCCCCAGAGCTGTGCATCTGGCTGGCAGACTGGAAATCTGGTGGCCTGTCAGGGTGCAGTGCAGGAGCTTCTCTTGGCACCTGCTCTCATGGCTGTAAGCCATCTGCTGTCTGCCATCTACCTCTGCTTGGAGGGGATGGGCCCTGGGGGTTTGAGTTGTGCTGGCTGTTGGCAAGAGCTCCCTTTAATTTCTGTAATGGATCTGGTTTGTCAAGAGATGGATGAATCAAAAGATTTTGAGAAGCAGGGGTTGGGGTGCCAAGTGAAGGAAGAGCTCATCTAGTCCCTGTCCAGTTTCTTCCTCTGTCTCTTGCCTCTGCCAAGGCAGGTCCATTTCCTGTGGTGCTGGATGCTCTCCAGATCTTAGTTTACCAGGGAGGGGTACTATAAATCATACTTGCAAGATGCTGAACCAGAGAGTTTCCAGCCACTAATGGGATGAACTGAACGTGGGAGGGAGCTTAGGCACAAACAAGTGGGAAATTATTCTTCTGCATGTAGAATTATGCAGTGGTCCTGCTCAGCTTATAGTGAGGCTGCCTGAGAGGGACCGGAGAGGAGGGAAGTGGTGACATGCCACAGTGTGTTGCTGCACCATTTCTTTTCCACTGCTCTTTCCCCATCTGTCCCAAATACTGCTCAGTAGCTGAGGCTCAACATGCCCCTGCCCTGCTCTTGGTGCAGAGGTTGGTGGCGCTTTGCTTAGACTGGTGATGTCTCCAGATCTGTGTTCAAAGAAATAGGAATTGTTCCCTTTCTGTTCCCTGGAGCACAAAGAGAGGACCAGGGTCCTCTGCTCTGGAAGTGCGATTGGCAAGAGTTAATGTAGGTTGTGAGGAAGAGCCCTGGGCTACAGGACTGTCTACTGGTTGGACTGTCTCCTGCGCATTCTCTAGGACAGTGCTACCCCTGGTGTGCATCCCACCCTTGGGAAGAAAAGCAGCATCACTGTCTCCAGAGTCCCATGTACTGCCACCTGTGTGCCTGGGTCTGGCGGCGCACCTGCTACCTTGACTGGCACGTGTACCGCAAAAAGAAAAGGATCTTTGAGTTTTGAGGACCTCAGGTCTGTAAAACATCTAGCATGGTGGGGCCTCCCTGGAACACGATGCCAATGCCAAGTAGTTTTCTTTAAAATCTTTTCATTTAGCTGACTTCTGTGGGTCTGTTAATGCCTCCTGCTCTACCTGGCTTTCAGCAATGCTGAGTATAAAGCCTGCTGGCAACCAGCTGGCGAGCTATGGGCTCTGAGCACCTTTCTGGAGGTCTTGTAGGCAAGGGGAAGCTTTGAGGTGACAATGCGGGGGACATATCTATCCATTCACTTTCTGGAAGGTTCCTGCCAACCATGACGAGAGGGTAGAAGTACCTGGAGCTTATCAGTAGAGAAGAGCTCACTTGTCTCTGTGCAGTGACTAAACATGACCCCAAAGCTTACAAACAAGACTGAGGGAAGAAAACTTTTTTTGCCATTTCCCATGGAAAGATGGGAGTTGAACTCTGTCTTGTGCTCCAGCACTGCCAAGGTGATCCCAGTCCTCCTGCATGAGCTTCAGGAGGCGATGCAGGCTCTACATGTGACCTGGGGCTTTTGATGTGCTTGGACTGCTGCAAGACAGTGAGCTACTAAGGGGCTCAGTCTGGCTTGTGGTGTGCTCGGCAGCTCTTCTGCCCCTCATCTCCGATGGAGCCTTTCCTGTTTGTTCTGGTCTCTACCAGCTCCAAACAAGCTTCACAGCTCCTATTGAGCATGGATAATACAGATCAGAAGTGCTCTGGGAAATGATGTTTTCCTTCAATTATCTGTGCTTGTTACTTGTGGCTAGGGGAGGAAGTGCCCTTGAAGGTGAAGGGTTGGTAGAGTTCATGCAAAAACAAATCTTTCTTGGTTGATGCTTCAGGTCTGCTTACTTTCCCCATACGTGCCCATTTTGGGCATAATACCCAAAAGCTGTGCTTGTGCAGTGATGTTTGAGCTGAGTTGCTCCAGCCCACATAATTTCTGTGGAAATGGTTGCAGACTAATACATCAGGGTGGCAGATGAGGAGGGGGAGCTGTAGCATGATGAACTACTCTGTGGCTGCAACCAGTTGCCTTCCTCACTCCGGACCCGTTTTCCCCCACCTGCTGTGTCTGCTTAGGCTGTAAATCTTTCAAGACGGTGGCTCTCCCCTGCTCATTCAGCATTTGGAGCCGGGGGCATGCTGTGGAGTTTAGAGTGCAAATGGATGGTGTGGGTGAGGAGGCTGCTGCATTGCAGATGGGCAGTGGTCTGGGACCAAAGGACTCTTAGACCTGTATTGATGCCAGCCTCAGCATTTGGCAGGAAGAGAGGGATGGGAGCCTGAGTGGAGCAGTGAGGGCTCTCTGAAGCTCCTCGGTCTCAGGGCCTGAAAGGGCCTTTATCTAGACTGCTTTGGAAGAAATACCTGAAGCAGGGATATAGTTGGCAGCTTTGCGTTCTTCAGAGTATTTGCCAGAGTTGCATTTTTTTAGGCCAATGATTTAATATGTGGAAAAACTGAAGTAGAAAATGGACTAGCAAATGACAGAGGCTCAGGGAGGTGTGAAATGGCTCTGGAGGATTGCATTAAGGAAAGAACCAAGAAACAAATTCAGGATGCAAAATGTAGTGGTGAAACATTATAAAATGGATAATGAAAAAAAGTGAACTCGTGCATTTGTGTGTGTGTGGGGGGGGATTGGGAAAAGTTGTGAGATTGCTAACTTGCAATACCTACAAGAATGCTGCAGGAGAGGGGTGAGGAGGATGGGCTGTGTCTGGAGGGAACTGGGTGAGTCTGCAAGCCAGAGTAGGGAGCTGCGAGCAGCCTGCCCTGGAAGCAGTGACAAAGGTTTCCTTTACAGCGCTGCAAGGAAGAAAATGGGCCTATTAGCTAGAATGGGTTTCTCACCAATTTCTTCCTTCTCAATTGGCTGAGATGCTGAACATCTTTTTATACCTATCTTTAGCAAGATTAACAAAGCCAAAAGGGAGGCAGGGGGGAAGATGTTAACAAAAGATGACTATACAAAAATAGCTACTGAGGAAACCTGGAGGGCACTCTGCAAGCATCCCAACTGCGTGGCTTACATCACTAAACACTCCTAAGGGCATTAAGGGAATTAGTGATTGAACTTTAATTTAGTCATTGAAGCTTCTACTTCACTCTTCCTTAAATAAAGGGGAGTGGAAGGAGCCTGGTGCTGGGAGTATTCCCAGGGCAGTTGAGTACCACTCTTGGAGGGATAAGACGCGCTGCCAGGACCGACTGCCCAGTGCATCGTTGCAGGCTCTAGGGGAGCAGTGTGACGTCCCCATGCTCCTGCCACGTGCCCCTTGACTCTGAGCTCTGAGGTGCAGCCCCACTTTGTGACTGCAGGCTTTTCTGTCAGTTGCTCGCCTATGCCATGTATTGCTCATCTCAAGGAGGTGTCCTGGGCAGCCTTGTTGAAAGGGTGAAGTGACCAGTGTAATCTGAGGGAGTGAAGTGCAGGTGGCGTTTACACTAGTGTCTACAATTCCCAGGTGAAGGTGACTTAAATATACTAGGAGAAATGAAGGGATGGTGCAGCCTCAAAGTGCTGGGGGTCACCTGTCCCGAACACTTTAGGAATGCTTATCTGTCCTAATTTATCTTCCTCCTGGTCCAGTAAGAATAGTTGGCGAACATTTTGAAAACAACATGATCTGTCTTCCTTCTTTCCAAAAGACAATTAGCCTGACTGTTTTTAGGGAGAATGTGGACTATCTCCTTTGCAAAAAGTCTTGTTTGTTAAATGGAGCTAGTGGCAGATGCAGTGACACCTGGGTAGGCTGGTTGGAAGATGCCCAGTGTGTTGCCCTGCACAGTGGCTTCTGCTGCATCTTCTGGATGGCCTGAAGAAGGGCTGTGGGGCATCTCCATGGCTCATCTGTTCTCCTCTTAAGTCTGACCCTGGTTTGGGACTTGCTGCCTGCAGGAGGAGGGGAACCAGCAGGCTCTACTGGGGTTGGCACAGACTGGGCAGCCTGGGGACTGGCCAAGCTGTTATTGCAGGTGAGAGATGGCAATAGGCAGTATAGGAGCTAATCCTGGGCCCTTCTAGTGCAGGCAGTGGGAAGAATGAAAGGCTTTTAGGAAGGAAGTGCCTTTATTGGGAACCTGTGTGAGTGCAGACCTGTGGTCCCTTCTGCCTCATCAGCTGTGGAAGGAAGTCCCCAGCGCCATGAGAAACCTCTTCCCTCTGCTGGCACTTTCGCTTGTGATTAAGTCCCCTTCTGATCATCTCTTGGCTTAGTTAAACCAACGGAGTGCTTGTTTCTCTCTGCACAGCAGGCTTTCCAGATCATAACTTGTTCTCTTAATTCTTTTTGGAAACTGTGCTAGTTTCACAGCCTCTTTTGCAAGTGTGAACACCAGTACTGAAGGTGGCAGCCAGGAATGGGCTTGCTAGGCTGCAGCATGAGCAAATACCGTGTCTGTGCTGTTCAGGATGTTTCCTGAAGTATGCAGGACTTCCCCCACCCCACTTAATTATGATGCTGCCCTTGGGTGTCCTCTCTTACCTATAGGAGCCACAGAGGATACTGGGAGCTGTGTGTTCTAGGATATATGGTGCTCGTTTAGGCTGGCAAGAGGGTTGCAGAGTTTGGCTCCATTAGCATGAACATAGCTCAGCAGTGATGGTCATTAAACTGGGAGAGGAGCCTTGGTGAAGGAGCCCCCTGGGATGCAGTGAGGTGGGGAGAGCAGCCAAGTGCCCTTGTGACTCGGGGCTCGCAGCTGATGCAGTGGAGCGAGGTTTTGTTTATGGCATGGCCTTGGATCTGAGGGTTGGGATGAAATAGTGATGATTGCTCGGGAGGATCTGTTTTCTGCTGAGTAGGTAGGTGGAAATTCAGGCAACAGAATTAGCGGTCTCAGCTGGAAGAGGCTGCCTTCCTTAGCAGAGATTAAGGCATGTGGTGTCTTAGGGCCCACGTGCTCTCACTGTGCCTTGGCACTCGGATCTCTGTGCTCTGTCCTCACTGCTCCCAGATCCTTTCTGGTGACCAGCTGGGGCTCAATGTTGTGTGATGAGCTCAGGCTGCTCTGCTGATCCTTTCCCACAGGTGGGAATTTGGGGCTCTGCCCCAAACCCTTTTTCCCTAGTACTTTGTGGCTCATCTGGATCCTCATCTGACTTGCAGGCTGTTAATGGTGCTGGGGGACAGGCAGGGTTTTGTAATCCCATCCCTTTGCCACTGGCTTGTGCCAGATGAGCTTTTAGCAGTATGAGCTGTACCTGTGAGCACCATATGAGACTCCTCAAAAATAGCTCTGATTGCATCAGTTGACTTGAGTTTCTGGGTGCTAATGCCTGCGCGTGGGTCCCAACCGCAAAGCAGAGTTATCTCATCTGCTCAGGAGAGGATGGGATGGGTGCAGCTGAACATGGCCCAAAAAAAACCCTCTGCAGGTCCTGAATTGCTTGGCTCCCAGATAGCTGGGAATCCATGGGATGCTGTTGATCCTGGCAGCAG
>VZSV01000003.1:734452-758504 GCA_013398735.1 Nothocercus julius
TTTTTTTTTTTTTTTTTTTTTTTTTTTTTTTTTGTGATAAAGAAAATTGCAGTTCTAAGCAGCAAGGCTCATCGGCTTCCGAGCAGCAAGGCGAATCCCACAGAGTTTGATGAGAAATTGGGGACGCCCCAAGGACTCTGCACTGGTGGAGAGGTAAGCGGTGGATTAAAATGCTGAATTGGGTTTGTTTGTTGTGCATGTGCCAGAGCTGAGAGCCCCAGCAGGGATGTGGGTGCTGTGGGGTGCTCGAGCTCGCTGTGGGCAACCCAGACTCCGTCCCCAGCACCCCCTTGTGTTGGTGCGTGCACATGGCAAGACACTGCTCCTGGCTTTGGTGTCCCGGCATCCCCAGGTAGGACGTGGAGTGCCCCATGGGCGACCTTATCCCGTTGGGACCACTGCCATGGTTGGGGGGTTGCTGCACCTCTGGGACTTTCTGCATTGGTGCTTTGTATGGGGCTGCCTTGCTGCAGAGGTGTGGAGCTCATCCTCTGCACCCCGCTGGAGGTGCCCGCGGTGAGCAGGGCTGCCCTGCCGAGGATCCTGGCGCCGCAGATATTGTCTGCTGGGGTCTGCTGCTCTGTGGTACCACGTTCGGAAAATTGTAAAAACACGAATTAAAATTTAACCAGTCCCTAAACACCAGCTGAGGATGTCTGAAATGGAAATTGTTGCTATTTGCCTAACGTAGCCTCCCACTTAGCTGAATTGCCTGGTTTTAATTGCATTGATCTTGGGGAAAAAAAAGCAACATTGCAAAGAGGGGAAAATGTTCACCAAAATGTCAGAAAGCAGCATGAAATCCCCGCCGGTGCTGAGGGGGCTCTTCTCTCCACAGCTCTTCTCCACTGCATGTGTTTCCCCGGGGAGTTTTGCAGCCCCATTCATCCTGGAGCGGCCAAGTCCTTGTCCTGTGGGGCACCAGCAAGGGCAGAGTGTGCACTGCAGAAGTTTCTCCATATTTATTCCCATGCCAATGCCATGGGAGTTTGGCCCTGCATGTGCTGGCTGCCTTGGAGGCTCCCTGTGGTTTTGAGCTGCTTCCTGCTGCCTCAATTTCCCAGCTCCTCTCCTATCCGTGGTGCAGACCAGCCTGCTGGTACAATTCCTTGCTCCTCTGCAAATAAGGAGCAGCTCTAGGAGGGTATGTCACTAATAACACCAATTACCCTTACGCACGAGCTGCAAGGTACACTGGCAGTAATGGGATCCAGGGGGATGCAATGAAAGCGATATAATATGCGGAGATAAATTAGCGCTGTAAAATTAGCCACGGGTCTAGCCAGGGAGCTGACAAATGTGTCGCAGCTTCGTTACAAGCTTTGAGCGCCGCTGAATTGGATTTAGTGGCCCAGAGCAAAGCAGACGGGAGCAAAGGGAAAAGCCTTTATTAGGGGTCTCCTTACACACGTGCTAATGGTTAACGCTGCTTGTTTCTCTCCTTGGCTTTGCTGAACGATACGTCCCCTGGTGCTCACTCGAACACGGCAGCGGAGGAATAAAAGCCCGGCTCCGCTGGCGTGCGGTTGGAAAAGCCTGAGGTGGCAGAGGGAATAGCAGGGAGACGGAGCAGCAGCTCCACGTGCACTTTGGACCTTGGAGAGGTGCAGCAAGAGGTGCACTTGCCCCCAGGATTTGCCCCTAATGAAGGTCACACAAATCCTTTTTTGTCCATAGGCACCTGGTCCTCTGCCTAGGCAGGTGGAAGCGGCTGGAGGAGATGCTTTCTGCACTATCGGAAATGGATGTGGCTGGTTCCCATGGAATCCCCTTCCCAGGGACTAATTAAGCAGCAAGGGAGATGGGCCCTGCTGGAGGAGGGAGGCGAGCGGTCCCCTCCATCCCCAGCGAGCGATGGATGGCCAGCAAGAGCCTTTTACTGATTAGTAAATGCAGGCTAATTGCACGCTTAATGGCTGGCACGGTACGCAGGAGCTGGAGAGGGGTAGGCTTGACGTAGGTCTGGCTTAATAAGGCATGGCATGTAGCTCATTTAAGGGGATAAAAACACGTGTGAGGACAGAGGGATGGTGAAGGATCCATGGCAGGAACAAGCAGGTCGTGCGATGCGGCTGTGATGCTCCCAGGCTGTGCCAGCCCCGGGGCAAACGGCCCTGGCACAGCCGAGGGGACTGCGAAACTGCAGCGGGATGGAGGCAGCCTCTAAGTGCTGACTTAGCTTTGGGAAAGTTAGCAGTGTGGGACCACGACAGGGAGCAGGAGGAAAATGAGCGAGCAGGCGGAGAGCTAGTAGCAGCACAGAGAGAAATGCAACTTCTCAGGTTCTTATGCAGCGATGATATATCTTGTTTCTATTGACTTTTTCAAGCCTCTAAAATACACTGTAGATTGATCTACAAATCTGCAAAAAGCACCTATTTTTTTAAAAAAAGCTCTGAAGCAATTTTCTGCCGGCTTCTTGCGGTTGGCTCTGAAGAGACACATGTTCTGTTGTCCTCTTTGAGTCTGGCACGCTGCCACGGTAGTAGGAAGTTTAGTAATACTCGACTTGGATCGATTCAAGACCATTATCTGTGCTGCCTGGGACTCGGCAGAAGGGGGGAAAAACACTCCCCTCAAACGCATCAAAGCCCTACTATAAGGACAACATAGTTGAGCTCTATTTATAGATTGACAGATGTCTTGCCAAAGCTCTGCTGCTGTCACTTGGTTATGCAATTTTTTGCATGTTTAGCAGTGCTTGAGTCAGAAGGGGAATTCCAGCTTAGGTGCGTTCACTCGAGATGCAGCCCACTGCAATACTGCTGTGGGGCCTCTCAAGTGCTCGTGGGCTCTGCTCTTCCTCCAGAGTAAGGATCTACGTGAATAGGTGGGAAGAATGAAGTGGATAAGGTGTCTTGTAGGGAAATGGATGAGCAAGATAAGGTCTGAATGCCAGTCTCTCATCCTGTTTTGCATCTTCATAAACATAGGTCTTCAGAGTAGTGCTGGTGGGAAGGGAGCTTGGAGGTCTCTAGTTCAGAGCAGGAGCATTACCACCACTATATTGGGTTGGTTTGGCTGAATGTGGACAACTTGAGGATACGTGTCCTCTGCCTCTTGGGATGCACCTGGCCCTGGACTTTGCTGCTGTCCTGCGGAACTAGTTTTTCTAATGTTCACCCTAAACCTCCCAGCTGGCCATTTCCATTTAGCTTCTTGTAAGTGTTACTCTTTTAACTCCTCTTTTGGAAGTTTTAGGCTGTGATTAGATCCCCTTTAGCCTCATCTTTGCTGAACCAGACAAATCCTCAACCTCTCCTCACAGAACCTGTGAAGACCCTGACCATTTGGTTGGACTGGAGGTTTCCTAGTCCAGAACCAACCAACCTCTGAGGAGGAGAGTTGAGGTCAGACATGGTTTCGTAGGGGCCTACTCAGTCTGGTCTTGAACACCTTTGAGGGGGGAGATGGCATGACTTCTCTGGATCCTTGTTTCACTGTTCGAGTGCCCTTGCAGGAAAGAATTTGATGCTTATGTGCAGTGGGAATCTCTCTTGTTTAAAACTTATTCCTGCTGAGAGAAGCCTGGCTCAGTCTGCTCAGTAATCCTCACCTTGAATGTCTTGGTGGCCTCTGCTCAACTTGCTGCAGTTAATAAATATCTGCCTTGTATTAGGAACCCCCAAACTGGCAGCAGAGTCTTGTGTTCTAAGGAGTAAGTAGGGGTGATTCTTTAGCAGCTGCACTGTTGTTAACGCAGCCAGAGATGCTTTGGACCCCCCAGGTGCTGCTTCAGGTCCAGCTTGCTGTCTGCCAGCACCCACCTTGACATGATGTGAGTGTCCATATGTCCTAAGCTTATCATGCCCTGGCAGTAGGCGTGGAGTATTTAGGGTTTGTGCATGTGTTTTTGTTGTTTTTCTTTTTCAAGTGCGTGCCCTTCTGGGACAGCTTCTCCTGGGCTGATGCTGCCAGGAAGCCTCCTGAGCCTCTTGGAAGAGGAGACTTTGTTCAGCCTGGAGAAGAGAAGGCTGAGAGGAGACCTCATTAGTGTCTTTAAGTACCTCAAGGGAGGCAGTGAGGAGGATGGGGCGGCCTCTTTTCAGTGGTGGCCACAGACAGAACTAGAGGAAATGGCCACAAACTGAAGCACCAAAAGTTCCGCAGGAACGTAAGGAAAAAATTCTTAACGGTGAGGGTGACAGAGCCCTGGCACAGGCTGCCCAGGGAGGTTGTGGAGTCTCCTTCTCTGGAGACCTTCCAAACCCTCTGGGATGCAGTCCTGAGCCACCTGCTGTAGGTGACCCTGCGTGTGCAGGGGGGTTGGACTAGATGATCTCTAGAGGTCCCTTCCAACCTTAAGCATTCTATGATTCTATGACTTCTCCGTGAGGTGCCTGTCATGTGTTTGCCCCCATCATTGCTGCAGACTGCCCCAAGCATCCTCTGCTTGCTGCCTTGCTTTAGTCCACCTCCAGGGAGCTGCTCACCATTGCCCATATATTTCTTTGATGAGTAGGCGAGATGATTTGGGAAGCAAATATCTTTCTTACAAAAACACAGGTGGGATTTCAGCTGGCAGCAACACTTCCCTGAGTGATCTGTCTAGTGAATATACTTGTTCATATTCATAGGCATCTTACTTAGCTAATCAGGTGAGCCGTGGGTGTCAAGGAAGATGTCAATGTCAGGACGGGTTTTAATTCAAGGGTTTTCTAGTATTTGGTATGAAGGGCCATGCATGAGACCCTGGCAGGGCAAGGGAGCTGTGTGTGAAGGAGCTTCCTGCTGGGGCTGACGTGGGAGCCAGAGCTGCCTGGGGAGAGGCAGCTGGAGCGATGGGTGGAGGTGAATTCCCAAGGCTGTCCCAGGACTACTGGTGGCTCTGAACTGATGCCAGACGAACCACAGGAGCCTCTGGCATGTCCCTGCTAGCCCTGGCGGGCAGTAGTCCCTGCCCATGGGTGCTGGAGAGGGATTATTGGTGAGGGTGCCCTAGAGGCAGCTGGAAGGATGTGTGGGCTGGTATCCTTGGGGAGAACGTGAGTGTTTTTCTGCTCTAGAGCTGCAGCGTGACTGAGACCCTCACTTGGGAAATGAGGGCTCCCGATGGAGGCAAGCGGTGTTTTCTTGTTAAAAGAAGCAATGGTTGCAGGTGGGGCAGTGCAGGTCCCCTTCTGTGGGCATCCCGCTTGCAAGGAGGGGGAAAGCAGGAAGGGCAGTAGCAAGGCCCTTTATCAGGAAGGGAGGCTGCAAGGTTGACGGCACATCTTGGCAGCGTCTTTATTTTATTTTTCCCTTTAGGATGAGTCTTTCTAATTGCCTGCCTACCGGCTGCAGGAAGCCTCCGCTGAGGCCCTGCTACTACTGTGCAGTTTACGGCACAGCGCTTGGCATCCGTTACAGCTCCTAACAAGGATGTTCTGATGTTACTCTTCAGGAAGATCACATATTGCTTGCTCTTCTGTCTTCCTCTTGCCCTAAATTGTTGCACTTTACATTTGAAGGAAAAAAAAAAAAAAAAAAGAGGGCCACACACGTGGTGACTGCACAATTTATGGATTGGAGATTTATGTGCTGCAAGGATGCTGTATTTCTTCCCCCATAGTGACACTTTATTGCCACAAATTGCCAAACAGGCGAGGTTGCGGCAGGCAGAACTGCTGTAAAGGATGGGAAAGAACTGCAGCAGGAAAAGAACCCAGAGGAGAAGGGGAGGTCGGGGAGGAGGCAGAAATAAAGTGAGGAGGGGGATGTCAGAAAGCACCTTGGGTCACTGCGTGGTGAAGCCTGGGGACAGGAGGGAGCTGCGCTCATCAGACCTGGGCCTATTTCTAGCACAGTCGAGGAGCAGCCGTGGAGCAAAGGTCTGGCCCCTGCCTGTTTGTATGCACCATAAGCATTAGGTTTTCCTCCAAACTCACTTACAGGCCTCTGCAGGTTGAGGTTTTTTTTTTTTGTTTTGTTTTGCTTTTTTTGTGGAATTAGGGTTTTTTTTTTTCATTGTTGAGGGAAGGAGATGCAGGAGCCAGGCAGGCTCCTGAAAGCAAGACTGCATTTTACTGCACACTGCCCTTCCTAGCCACCGTTCAGACTGCAGCAAGGGGACCTCGGGGTCCCCACGCTTGGCTCCATGTGAGCAAACACCCCATAGCACACAGAGCCAGCTGACCCGGCCTCTGCCGAGGCGGTAGCTGAGCCTCCGGCAGCCAGGGCTGAAGATGCCTGTTTTGACAGCATCCTTCCACCTCGAGGCTGGTTATCACAGGCGAAGCACCAGCAGCGCTGAAGTTGTAGCCGCTCTGGACCAGTCTCAGGAGCACCAGCAAGCCCGGGAGAAAGTTTTGCAGCCTGTTTTCTTGGTGGGGTTTTTAGTGCTCTGCTGCGTGCTGGAAGGGCCGGCTGTGATTTGGAGGCATGAGGCTGGTAGAGCTTTTTTTGTCTGTTTTTCTGCGTAGCTGGCAGGAGGAAGGGGGGAAGGAGGTGCGCTGGAAGGTGGCCCCCGAAGCGCGAGCATGAGATGCTCTGCATTGCAAGGAGTTGCTTTATTTGCACATGTGACAGCAGGGAACAGAGGGGGGGAAATGGCCAAATTTGCCATTTAGTGGGACACGGTGGCCGCTTATGCCTATCTATATCTTTCATGTGCCATACGATGGAGTTGTGGGGAAAGCAGGGGCACTAGTACTGGCTTTTGGCTGGTGAGGGCATTGGTTTTGGGGCTCAGTGTCCATGGCCATCGTCCCACAGCCTGCTGCAGCTTCGGCTGAGCAGCCCCATTGGTGCCTGCTCGCCCCAGTTGGATCAGCTTAACTTCAAACAGCTGCAGAAGCTGAAAGGCGGGAGACGGGTGAGGTATTGGGAATGCCACTCGGAGCTGTCACTCCTTTGTTCCGTCAACAAAACGCTCTGGGAGAAGCGGAGCAATCCTGAGTCACAGGCAAAACTGCATTTAGCTAGCAGGGAAAGGTGCTACAGCGTTGGGGTTCGCTATGCTGGCCTCATGGAGGAGAGCAAACCTTGGAGCCAGGGCAGCAGAGAGAAACACAGGGCAGGGATGGGTTCATGGTGCCCTTGCACCTTGACATAAGGCAGTTTTGTTTGTATATTCCTGTGCTAGTGAAAGATAATTTCCTCTGAATCTCAATGCCATTAGTCATGTATTTAATCTTGCTTGAAAGGAGCATCTCCAACACACGTAGAACATCATAAACAATAGTAAGCAATCGATGGGCTAAATCCTGAGGTCTCTTAGCCAGGCTTTGGCAGAATAAAGGTTGACAAAGTGCTGAGTAGTTGCCCAAGAATTGGGTCCCGTGCTGAGGGCAGGAGGAGTGATGGACTGATTTATTAATGATGCATTTCCCTATGAATCTGGGCTGCTTCATACTTGGGGTAGTCATTTGGGCATAAATCCTGCCTGGGCTGCTGTGGGCAGGTAGTTTCTCATAAAGCAGCAGTGAGCTAAAATTTCCAGAAGAATGGCTGGGGAAAAGAAGAGCTTTGGATTGATGGGAATAACTTGCATTTTGTGCGGTGTTTGGAAAATAGCCCCAGCTGAGCAAAGTGAAAATCCACTTGTGAAAAAGATCAAGCATTCATTTTTGACAGGGTGTTTAGGTCCGATTTCAAGGCGGTGTTGGGTTTTTCTTCATAAATCAAAAAATCCAGGCGCGTTCTGGGACGTTCCTCTATTAAGTCCAGAAACGTGGCACTGCTTAAATGCTGTGCTGACTCTGTGTAAGCTCTGATTTAATTTCTTTAGTTTGTCTGGAGGTGCAAAGGCTCAGCCGCTCACGGAGTTTTGCTCGGCCCTGTTGAGCTGGGCTCTGGGTGAGGATGAGAAGCCCTTGTGCTGTTGGGTTTGCTCATCTGATGGTTATCAGGATGGGTCTCCTGCGGCACTGGACCCCTGAAATGCCCTCAAGGTGTGTAAAAGTCCATGTCCCTCCTGTGCACATTTAGGAAGCATTAGGTGTTTTTGTGACTATAGAGCAGGGAGACCTGTTGGATGTGCTCCCTGCAGTAACCTTAGCCTGAAACCCACAGCTGGGCACAGCTGCTCCCAGAGCCTTGAACCATGGTCTCTTTTCCTTCCATAAACTGAGCAGCTTCTTACTAAATCTTGAGGGGGAAAAATCCAAACTATCTTCCCTGTCACCCCCACAGCTAAGGTTTCTTCTCCGCTGCCCCGATGCTCATTCCACTCCCTTTGCTGCTGCTCGCTGCACCGGCTCCCGTGTCCGTGTTTGCCGTTCCGGTGCGTGGCCACGCCAGCGCTAGGTGCCATAGGAAATCACTCAGACAGATTTGTGCGCGTGTATCTGCCTCTCTAAGTATTTCCCATTAATTAACGGGCACTGGAGTCTGTCGTTTGTAACGAGTGCTTGCCGGCAGGTGATAAATTGCTTGCATGACAAGACGGCAGGGAGAGCTGCTGCTGGGGCTGGATTTGGGGAGGCGGCGGGAGGAGATCCGTCAATACCCTGGATAGGAGAAGAGGTGTGGAGGAAGCTGAGCGGCTGAGTGAGCGATCCCAGCAGCCTCCTGCCCGCTCGTGGCGGAGGAGCAGTCACTGCATGGGCACCCCGATGCGTACCTGGTGTTAGCAGGCCAACACCAGCCCGCTTCCGAGCAGCCCTTCGGCAGGAGAAGTGGGATCCGGCTCACACTGTGGCGTCTCCCTCACCTGCCGAATTGTGCTTGAATGGGACTTGGGTGGTGGGAGCTGTCGGGAAGGACAGCACAGGTTCTGGGTGCCCTGCAAGCACCCCGCAGGATGGTTCCTGCTCCTGGCACCTGAGACCCTGTTATCACAAAGCAGAGGGAGCAATATGTGTTTGCGGGGGAGAACTGAATTATCTGCTTCCCCAAGTGGGGAAAATAGTAATAATAAAAAAGTGCCTTCCACTAGGTCATGAGCCATTACCTCGAGGGGCCCTTCATCAGCTGATGAATTCTACTTAATAAAATAAATACTGAGAGAAAATGTAATTGGATTTCATTTATTACCCAGTTCCGCCTAGCAGCCCCAGATTATACAAAAGCAATTAGAGAAAGCTCTCCATTAATAGCCATCTTCAAGCCGCCCAATGGGCTCATTCCATCAAACCTTCTGGCTCGTGTAATTTCCTCTCTTGGAGCCTGCTCTTGGCTGGGGGAGGGCTGGGGGCCCTTGGTGCCATTGCCTGCAGCCCCTAAACAAAAGCAGCCCTGTCTCCAAGGCTGGCGGAGGCAACATCTTCCTTCCTGCGAGTGCCCCTCAGCTGCAGCCTCTCCTGTTTTGGAGAGAAGAGCCAGAGCCACCTGGGCACCTTGGGAGGCTTGGAGGGAAGGTCAACCTCTCCTTTGCTCCTCAGGTGCTGGTTTAGCAATCCTCGTTCAGACATAGGGCAAATTGTCTGTCTTGAGCAGCCTCATGCATGCAGAGCCTGAGGTGTGCTCCTGCCCCTGAGATGCAGCTGGGCAGTCCCTAAGCTAAGGCAGGGGAGAGAAGCTCGTAGCATCACTGCGAGCCTCCTCTTGGCAATGCAGAGCAGTTGCTGCTTGAGGCCCATCACGCTGCAGAGATGGATATGTGGCGCTCGCATTTCTGTTGTCGCCAAGGTCACTGTGCAGCTAAATCTGCAATGGGAGCTTATCCTGGTGTGTCAGCTTCTAATCCAGGCTTGCAAGGATGGGTGAGAAACAGCAGTCAGCATGAAAAGGGTTTGCAGGGGAGTGATGCTGGTGGATCTGAGTGCCCAGTAACTGGGCTTGGTGGACACATGCACTATGGACTAGATCAGGTTTGGCTGTGTTATGTTCTGTGAAAGCTCAGAGCAATGTAAAATCTGCAGTATTTTTAATCCGGACGCCTTGTGGGACAGGAAACTGCAAAGGGACTTTGCGGCTGAGGCTGCAGGAGGCTCGGAGCTCCTGCCTCGGTGGCGACGTTGCCTCTGTGTCCTGCTTGTTGTCACCCAGGAGGAGCGAGCGCCACGTTTCCTTTCAGGTGGTTGATTCTGTGCAAGCTGAGGCTTTGATCAAATTGGAGCGACTTGGCAGGGCCGCTGTCCCCTCTCATCTGCGCCTTGGTAACTGCACTTAGTTCTGGCATCTTTGATCTTCCTTCTATAGTGGATGCTATCTGTCCTTTGTGTTTCCTGACTCACCTTTCTGCCTCCTCGTGCACTCTCCGTTGGTCTCCTCACCCAGGAGCAGGGAGCATCGTGTGAACCTCTAGAGAATAGGTGCTGCATGAGATGATTCTGGCCACAGAGGAACCCATGTTTGTATTTGGACAAGAAAAGACTTAAGGTGCAATGCAAACACAAAGGCACGGGTTTGTTGGGAGGAGTGGCAAGAGCATGTGCTCTATCTTCATGTGAGGCTTGTGCTTGTGACCCTGCTCCTTTGCTGGTAACGGGGCCAAGGGAGGCACCAGTCATCAAGTGAAGACCTGCCCAAAGCTTTTTGTTTGCTGGAGATGGATCTGTTTCCACTGGGTGGCTGAGCAGAGAGATGTGGAAAGGGAAGCAAGCAGGGGAAGGTGATGAGCTGGAGGATCTAGGAGGGATGAAGATGCTCTCAGATGCTATGACAGTACAACTGCTCCATTCACAATGGGCGCTCGGGAGAAAGAAGTGAAAGGGATGCTGGCGAGAACACGAGTGGGGCTGTGGTTGATGCTGATATAACCACAGAGGGAGGGGGGTTGGCTTAGCTGCTGAGATAGAAGATGATACGTGGCCATTTGTCTTGCAGGAGGGAAAGGTGGAGCACAAAAGAGAGAAGTGCAGAGGCTGCTGGTCTGAGAGGTGTGACTGAGGTGGGAAATAAGGTGGGCACCTTGCTAGCACTAAGCAAAGGAGTTAGAAGGATCTAACACAAGGTGTTAATTTGGAGACCCATGGATTGGACACATCTTTCAACTCCCTCTTTACCTTGATGCCACTAGGTTAATTTTCCTCTCCCAGTAAAACTGTTGCTAAAGTAGCAGCTTGCTTAAACTGTGGCAAGCCTTCTCCGACTGCCCACAACGTAGCACTGTCCGGGGAGCTGGACGCAGACCCCGCCTCGAGAATGTGCCCTCAACCTTTCCAAAAACAGCGTTATTTTCATCCTGACAGGGTGGAGGGTGCGTGGGGCTATGTCATGGTTCAGCTCTGAGACAGCAGGATGAGCTGCGAAAGACATAAATTCATCCTCCGGGGAAGAAAGAAGACCTTCTCAAAATTGTTTTTCCAAGCCAGACAAACACAGTGACCACATGAAACCTGCCTTTCTCATTTCACTGTTTATTTTTCACAGAGGGGTTTTATTTATACCCCTTTAACATCTGTGCCATTAAAGCAGCCTTATTAGGATACTGCCCTTCACCAAGGAACTCTGCTCTCGAAAAAGAACATTAAAGATTCAACAAATAGCTGAGAATTGGGATTGATCCTAACCTCGCATAAATGGGAGCACCTTCCCCCATTAATCAGCCTCGGTTTTCACTTACAGGATGATGGCCTCAGTGCTACGCTTCTTCAGGACTAAAAGCACGTTAAATATTTATCACAGCTGAGTATTCACTTCCCCTTGTATTGCCAGGCGCGAGCCGCCGCCTGCGCCTGCTTGACGGGGTGCGTGGGGAGGTGACATGCCATTAGGAAAGCTCTTGTGCCAGCGCGCCCCGGTCATCTGCTGCGCTAAGCACAGAGAGACGGTGGCATCTCTCATCTTGAAGCATGGTCAGCCTCTTCTATAAAGCCTCTCTGAGTGCATTTGCACTGCTGAATTAAACATGCCCAGGCTTGCTCTCTGGCAGAGGCAGGTGGTGCAGAGCGGGCAGCATCCACACGCTTGCATGCCTCTTTTTGCCTCCAAAATAAGGTAATTGCAGCTAAATGGCCTTTTGGGAGCTGACCCTGCTTCGTGCTGTTGGCCTCCCCCTGCTTGGCCCTTGTCCCCCACCGGGGACCATGCTAACGCTTCAAAGTGTGGATATTGGTATTACAGCCCCTGGACAAGTTTGCTGGTGCGGCTCCGCTTGCGGCTGCGCACGCAGCTGCCCTGTCACCATCCTGCTCCGCGGGGCTGCGGGCAGCACCGTGCGCTTTGCCGGCTTCTGCGGGGGAGCTTTCATTGCCTTGCAAAGCTTCAAGCAGCCGCAGGGTTTTTAGTGGCCCAGTTGTTCTAACCAGGTGCAATAACGTCCTTGATGATTGCACCAGGGGTGCCAGAGCGTTTCGGAAAAGAAGCGATGTGAGGAGCATCTGTGAACCTCACTGCACCCGTCTGCACGTGGAGACATGCGGCTCGCTTCAACACCCCTGCACCCAGCTGGTTTGGTCATTGTTGCGCATCAGGCCAGTTAAACGCCTTATGAAAGGCTTTGAAACAAATGTCCCTGAGCCCTGCCACAAGCGCAGAGCTGCCTGCGAGCAAGTACTTCCCAAAGCCCTGTCTGCTGTTCCCATGCAAGGCTGGGTGACTTTGAAGCGCAGGAAGCCCTATGTGGGCTCATGGGCTTGCTCAGAGCCATAGCCCTTCTGCCAGCAGCACAGGTACAAGAGCCTTTGGCTCTTCCTGGAGCAAATCCATCCTGAAAGCATGGAATTGAGGTGGTGCGTTGCCTCGATCTTCTCACTGTGGAGCCTTTTGGTTCTTTTATCTTGTCTACTCCATCTTACGGCGACTGCTTGTGCTCCCAGGGGATCCCTGTGGTCGGGGATTGGCCAAGAGGGATCTGGCTACACCTAGCTGAGGTGAGGGAACTTGGCTGGAGGGACCCGGGATGGTCCCAGACCTGGAGCTGCTTCTGCTCTACCCAATTTCCACTCCTCGAGCTGGCAGCAAAGGGTTAATTTTCAGGTTTGTGCTCCTGGCTCAGCATCGCTGATTTCCTAAGATCTCTCTGGAACTTGTGAGGTGACTAAAATTTGATATCAGCTTTTATGGTTGTGGACACGTCAAGATTTTTTGCTGGCTGCCTCTTTGAAGGCTGTATGTGTGCCTTAAATGGGGATGGAAATTCTCGGGTGTTCACGCGCGCCAAATGCAGGTGCTTTCAGAAAACATTAGCTCCCTTGATATTCGCCAAAAAAAACCTCCTCAGTGCTTGGCTGTGGGCACAAGCAGAGAATAGTTTGGGAACTCGTGAGCTTGTGAACTGACCCAGACTCCGCAAACAAGTTGCCCACGGTCTCTGCCAAACGCCGTTGAATAGCGGCCGCGTCGGGGCAGCCGGGTTGCAGGCGGTGGGTGGTTAGCGAGCGGCGTGCGTGCCGAAGCGCGCCGTGCACGCGTGCGTGTTCACACACCGCGGGGCGCTTGGTCCCGGGGGAGAACGCTGCCTCTTCTCCCTCTCCTCGGATAAAACAGCCAGGTGGCCGAGTTGCCATGTGCACAAATCGACCAAACGCTCCTCCTGCAAAGCACCTTGTTGACCTAACGGGGACGATAATGTGCAATCATCTTCCAAGGTGCCTTTCGAGGTGCTGCTGGGCAATCGTGGATGGCTGCGAGATGCCCTGCAGGCAGTGGGGACCTGGTCAGAGGTTAACGGTAGTGTCAGCCCCCATAAATCTTTCCTAATGAGCCTGTTGTTGTGTTGGCGCCTGTACTGCACGGCTGTGCTGAACTGTCCATCTTTTAGCTTGGACTTTGTTCCCACTTGGTTGTCTAGGGTTATTTGGGTGAAACTTTCATGTTGCTGAAGGCATTGGGAGGTTTTCCTCTGCGCTGGGTGGCGAGGAACCCATGTCCTGCACAGTCGGCCAGCACAGGCTGATCTATAGCAAATAAATATATTTTCCTCCATTTTTCATCCCCCCGGGAAAGCAGCACGTGCCTCCCTGCGGTGCCAGAAACTGCCACAGGGCATTGCCCAGGCTGGGTGCACAGCATTGCATGCTCAGGATGGAGCCCGGCCAAGGGGATGACCCCCAAAACGGGAAGAGGTGCAAACAAGGAGCAGAAGGGAGTTGCACAAGCAAAAGCCACCCCACGCCGCGCGTCGGCCGCCGGCTGGGGGGCTGCGCCGTGCCGTGTGTGGTCCCCAGGAAAGCCGACAGCAGCGACCCGGGGCGCCGTGGGAGGAGTAAAACGCGCGTACAGTGACTGTTCCTTACAGCGTATTATTCATAAAGCAGCACAACAGCCCTGGAAGTGTTGGGACGCTCGGAAAAGCTAAAGGAATGCACTAATTAAGGAACACAATGGGAATGTAAATTCGGAAAGCTCCCCAGGGTGAAGCAGCCCTGGGGGGGAGCTAATTTGCCAGTCTCCACTCCTCCCCTGCAAGCTGGCTGAGACACTGGAGCAATTAAGGAGGAATTTGAGTGTTAAATATAATCTGGAATTGTGTTTTGTTTTTGTTTTTTTTATTGTAATGGGTTTATTTTTCTCTGGGGTAACTGTGCTTCTAATTTTGTAGTGGGGACTTTAACCCTCTGCTCTGCTAGAATAGAGATGTCCCACCTTTTTTTGAGAGCTTGCAGACCTATTCAGGTGGCTCCAAGGGGCTGCATTGCTTCCCTGGAAGTGGCAGGGCGGAAGGCAGTGCTCCTACCAACAGCAGTTCAGGATCTTTGCAGCCCAACACTCCCCAAGCTGAGGAGCCCAGAAGCTGGGAAGGCCACTGGAGCATCGGGGTTGCTTTGGGGAATGGTGTCACCAAGCCAGTAGGAAGAAGCAGATGTGAAACCAAGGCAGTGTTATCCAGGGTATAGTTAGCAAAATCATCTCCTAAAACTAATCCTAAAAAGTTATATCTCTCTCTTTTTTTTTTTTTTTTTAATGAGTCCTTTTCTACGTGGGCTTCTCACTATTTTGTGCCATTGTAATTCATCTTACCCTGTTCAGGACCTCTGTGGAAGTGGTATCAATTGAACTGTGGCTAGTAGGGTTGCTCAGGGTAGTGACAGCCATACATTTGTATTTTGCTATAAAGTGTAAACCTGTTTTGTACACCTCTGGACGAGAAGACAGCTCAGGAGTCTCCAATATGGATCGGAATTGAAATGGACACATGCTTGGGTCATGGTGGTTGGTGGCCATCACCTAAGGTGGTGTTTGGTGTTCGGGTGGCAGAAAATCTGTGTCCTCGTGGCTGGCTGTGCGATCACACAGAAAGAGTTTGTGTTCTTGAGTCTCAGATTTTGGGGGTTTTGTATCATCTTGAGCTGACCTTTTAATGCTTTTTGCATTGGAAACTGTCTTCAAATCTTAAAAAGTGGCTTGGAGAAGTCGGTGGGATTGCTGTGATGTGATAGTTTGGTTTGTGGACTTTTCTAAGACGGTCTTCCCAGTCTCAGGCAGCAAGCCAGCAAGTGTGTTTGCAGGGTGCTCTTCTCTTTCTGAATTACCTTACAAATCTAGGCTCTTTTTCAGCATCAGTTGCCTGAAATTTTCACGTGCTGCTGATACTATTTGGGGGGGGGGGGGTGGAAAATAGAAGGGTGCCCAAGCTGAGATACAAAAATATGGTACATGTACTCATAGTGCTGCCAGGATTTTGCATTGCCCTGGGGTCGTGGGTGCTGGTTTGCTGCCTTGCTGCGACAGGAGCAAAGTCTGAATTAACTCGTAGCGTGTCATATGACGGCATCCTTGCTCGGAGCCTCCAAATGCCCAATTTCCACCCTCCCGAATGCATGTCAGGGTGAAGCCAGGGTGTCCCACTGCGACGTTGCCTTTTGCACTGTCTGCACCCATCTGCTCCCTTGGGTGATGCTGCTGGGGTTGGTGACATCCTGGCCAAGCACTGAGCCCGGAGCACTCGGCTCCGCTGTGTCCTCCTCACTGTGGCTCCTCCAGGCTGTCCGTAGGGCTCTTCATCTCCTCTCTCCATCTGGATCCAATAGCCGCGCTCAGCACAGAGTCGTGGGGGCGCTGGGGGGCAGCCCCCTCCTCTTGCCGACCGCACCGCTGTGCAGCGGAGCTGGGATCATCACAGAGCAGGGATTAAACAGGACCTGGATTTTGAGCACTGCTGGGGAAGCCCCCAGCAGCAGCTGCAGCCTTCCCGGCAGTTCCCCTTTAAGGGTGAGTGCGTTGAGCACCATTTGTTCTGGTTTATTTTCCCCAAAATAAAGTTGTAGAAGGAGAACAAAAGCTGGGCATGAAACAATAGAAGGGAGCCTGCGGAAGCCAAAGGGATTTGGAGATCTCCCTGTCCCCTCTCCTTCCCACCCCAGCCTGCCCCCAAATGTAGGAGATTCTGTGATTAAAAACCCACCTACTGCCCACGGTGGCTGTCTGCAGTGAATAGAATGAGAAACGAGAGGTTTTCCCTGTGTTGCGGAGTGGGCAGCTGGGGCAGGGCAGCCCTCCCCAGAGCTGGGAGCACTATCACCCTTCCTCGTCTCCGTGCTCCTGGAGATCCTGCTGGGAAACAGCCGCCGAGCTGGGATGGAGCTGGTGCCTTGCAAAGCGCCGGCTGGTGCTTCCTCCTCTCCCAGCCGTGTGACAGGGAAGGTCTTTGTGGGGCCGGCGGGTTCATTTCCAGGCTCTGCCCCGCTGTTTTCTGGCTCAGCCTTCGGCCGGTTGGCTCCGTCGTGGCCCTGGGTTCCCCCCGGATGCGGTGCGGATCGCTCTCCCGCCCTCCGTCCCGCCATCTGAAGCTAGTTTCCTCTGGATGACAGGGGTCAGGAGCTCTTGAGTGCCGAAAGAGCAGCGTGTGCTGGAGCAGGGCCTCGCATTCCTCCTGCGCTTCCCGGCGCGCTCGGGGTCGCGCCTGGACGGCTGCACTGTGTTGTGCAATGTCGCCGGCCGGGCGGGAAGCGCTTGGGCCTCCCTTCTGCCACCACCAGGCAAGCACCACCTGATGCTGCCAGCAGGGATGAGCCTGCTCCGGTGGCATCCTGCTCCCTGGGGACCGCGGCTGGCCCCGGAGCGCGCCGAGCTCGCCGGCCTGCGCTCCCCGTAGGAGCTTCCCCGTTGGCAGAAAAAATATCAACTGCATGAGCAAACCCAAGGGGTGAAAGCCAGCAAGGCGCCGGTGGCGCTGGCTCGGGCAGGGGCGGCTGCGGCTCGCGCAGAGCGGAGGCTGCTCGATGCACGCTCAAAGCGCGTGCTCGTGCGCGCCCCGCTCCGCTCGCCTCGTCCTCGGGCTGCCACAGGGCCCGTCGGAGGCGGGCGGGCGGTCTGCGCTCTCGGACGGGGGCCAAGGTAAGTCACCTTCCCGCCCGCCTTGTTTGCACAGCTGCGGGTGGCCGTGCCCGCTCGGAGAACTCCGCATTCTTCCTCCCGCCTGAATATCCGGCACGGCGGCGCGCTTTAATTTCCGTCGGGGAGCCTGGGAAGCCCGCTGGAATCTAACACCCGGCAGCTCCAGCGGTGCTGGCGCATCCCAGAGCCCTGCAAGCGCACCGGGATGTTGCCAGCCCCGCGCTGCCCGGAGCTCGACACCGCCGAGCGCTGACAGCCTCCCTGTCCCACTCCTCCGGCGTCACCCGGCGCTTTCTACCCCCTTTCCCACCGATTTTATTGCGGTGCTTCTGAGACATTGACAACACGCTGACATCCTTTTTGGGGGCTTTTTATTTCCCTCCCTCTGCTGCCTCCTTCCCCGTCACCGAGTCCAACTCCATGGCTGTGGTTGCCGTGCGAGCTGCATGACTTCTTGCTATTTTTTGCTGCTCCGAGGGGCTTTGCAGGGAGCTTTAATGCTGTCTCCGCTTGCCTTGCGACTCTGCGCGCGCAGGTTAAGTGTCAGCCTCGCACAGAGAGCGCCGGGCAGCTGCCTCTGCTAGCCCCAGGATTTACTGCAGGCAGTTTATTTTCCCAAGGAAGTTAGTTTCTGAGATAGCATCTGGTTTTTATGAGGTCTGATCAAATAAGGTGGTATGTGTGTGTGGATGGAGGGGAGATGTTTTTATGTCTTTATGCTTATTTTTAACGTTTTATAAATAGCGGAGGGATGAGCTGCTTGCCTCATTCCAAAATGTATCTCTTGTGACCACGGCCGTGCTGAAATTATTGCTGAGTCCAAAGAGCAAGTTGTGTCCCTGAACCGAGTAAAGGCTGGTCTGGATATTCATACCATGAATCATATTAGTATTAGCAGTAAGTACTGGTTTTGTTTTTTGTTTTGTTTTCGCTACAAGGCCAAATTATTCTTTGGGTACCTTGAGCACCGTGTGGCAGCCAGCTGGCCATGGGTGAAAAACATACTTTTGCAATTTTGAGGTGCACTGAAGTTGTTTAACAAATAGAGAGGAATAATGCGCTGTAGAGTGCCTGGGCTTCTGTCACTGGTGTTGGCTTTGGGGGAATTTTTTTGGAAGACTATTGGAGAGGGAAGGAGAAAACACCACAAAAAAACCCATTGCGGTGCTGGAAGATGGGATGCCACTCTCTGCAAGCCTTTCATTAATGGGTGATTAATAAGTGATGCGCTAATGGCGTGTGGGGACCTGGTTCCTTGTGGCTTCCCATTTGGGGAGGTTTAAAAGTACCCGCTCAGCCAGCTCAGCTCTCAGCTATATGAATATTTTAAGGCCATCGTCTCACCTCTCCCTCCTGCCGGGCCGCCTTGCGCCTCCTCTCGCCTCTTCCCATCTGGCTGCGACGGGGACCCCTCGCGCCGCATCCCGGCACGCTGCTCGCTTGGAGAGCCCTTGCCCTTGCCTGGATGCGAGCGGCTAATCCGCTCTCCCACCCTGCCAACAAGGATAACAAAGCCACCCGGCCGCCCCTCGGCACCTCCCGGGCTCGGGGATTTCCTTTTCATTTCCGCTCGCTCGCTGCTCTTCGCCGCTTTGAAAGGCGAGCGCCCGCCCGGCGCTGCCGGCGCCCCTCCGGCTTTGCTGCTGACGGGCGTTTCGTCGGGGTGTCGTGTTAGCTGCGGGGACAGCGGTTGCGTCTGCACCACACGACGCCCTCGACAGGACACGAAGAGCAAAGCGGTGCTGCAAGATCCAACCCCGGTGCCTTCAGCACTCACCAGCCCCTTGGGCACCATGGCCGGCTTCCCCAGCTCCTTCCGTCTGCCCTTCTCCACTCTTACTGCAAACTTTTCAAAAATTCTTTTTTTTTTTTTTTTTTTTTTTTTTAATAACTGGTACAGAAAAAGGTGTTGAAGTAACAGAGATTGGCAAATAACCTGTAATTACACTGCTTGGCAAAATAGCTAGTATTTCTGCCAACTAAGAACAGGTCAGCCTGAGCTGGAGATAGGATTTCCTTTGCAACGCACAGAAGAGCAAAGCGGAGATGCAAAGGAAAGCTCCTGCCCGTTGTGATATGGGATAACAGCTGATTTAGCACCTGAGCCCAGTTTGCTGGGGGCACATGGGGCAAGCAAGCCTGGATGCCAGGTCACTGCAGTCATTCCCAGCTGGATACCAGCACTGCCTGCAGCCTGGCGAGATGCTGCTGCCTCCAGGCTCTGGCATTTACGACAATCAGAGCTGCCTGTCAGGAGCCTGTCAGGATCCTCCATACAGTGAATCTCTCCCGTTTCTGCTCCTGGGATTGCTGGGAGCAGTTTGTGTAGGGTGCAGGATCTGGGGGGCACGGCCTGTGCTGGTGCATGCATGGGGGTGCGGGGGAGAGGGGCTGTGCAGGCTGACACTAAAATTCCTCCCAGCTTGAGAGAGCGCAGAGGAAGATGCGGTGCTGAGCGTTGCAAGCCTGGGTGCTGCTCTACCAAGAGGACACGACTCATTGTTTGAGCGGCTGCAATTTATTTACACAGCAAATCCTGCCAGCAAATGTTTGCATCGCTCAGGAGCGATTCTCAGAGCACTTTGAGCAGCAGAGCGGGTGCAATCCAGGTGGCTGCAGTCCCTGCTCCCATCAGGGGCCTCGAAGGACAGCTCGAGAGCGCTGATAGATAGCGCCGGGGTCAAGGGCAGCTTTGCACACCCAATCCGCCCCGCGCGTGTTTGTGTCCAAGTTCAAAGCCGGCTTCCCGCAAGGGTTTTGCAAGCCTGGCTGCTCCCATGCACGTTTCTTACCTTTAGCATTTCTGGAAAACAGATGCAAGTTTTCCATGGGAAATTATCAGGAAGTATTTGCTCCACTCTGGTCATGTGTCGTGGAGGAGCAAATGGTGCCTCGCTGTGACCCCGAGGTCTCCGCCGCGTTTGTTTGCCCACACAGGTTCACTCAACAGATAAGAGTTGGCTGCCTCGTGTTGCACGCTTGTTTTCCCCAGTCGCTCATTTGGGATGAGGTGAGCCTAAGCAGGGATTAGTGCGTTAAGCTGTTCATTGAACATAGTTCAGTAGTTCATTGAACTTCTTGGGTGTTTTCTGTGCATTTCCTCTCCCGACACCGCTGGGGGCCGAGCTGTGCACCTGCGTGTACGGGCGGGCAGATACTGTGTGGTGAGAAGGGCAGCGGAAATTTTGATGATTTCCGTTCCCAAGCATCCTTATCTATTTGCAAGGCCAGCAGAGTCCTTGCAAAACCGTTGCATTTCGGAGGCTGTTGTTTGTAAAATCTTCTAGAAGCAAAGTTCATTTTTCAGGGCTATTTTTTTTTTTCTTAGAAGCAGATCGCTTTTGAGTCATAACCTCTTGGCTGATGTTTAGATGGGTGAAACTTGGTGAAATAATGCGAGCAGTGCCCCGAATCTGTTCTGCAGCTTTTAAATTCTCTGGCTTGTAAACACGGGGTTCAGTTTGCATCTGACAGAGGAAAATCCCAAGGCTCCAAGGTAAAGCAAGACAGATGCTAAGTGGGAATAATCCCAGGGCCTGCCGCCCCATTGCACTAGTTTCTGGGCAGAAGGAGGGGTCGGAGCTGCAGGTGCTGTGGGTCTATATCAGAGCAAGCCCGTGGCGTGGGGCCAGGACGCGGCCGTGCTGGTTGGGGTCACAGGCCACCGTCTTGGCGCCACGGTGGCACCTCCGCTCCTGAGATTGTCACTGCTGCGGGTTTTTTATCCTGCAAAGCCCTTGGGAAACAAGTTGTTTTTTTCCAATACGTTGCTGCTGGGGACTTGCAAAGAGGCCACTGCTCGTGGGATTCTTGGAAGAGGTTTCGTGCCCGGTTGTCTAAAGGCACCTGGGAATGGGGCTCCCGTCTGATTGTGGAAAAACTCATCTTTGAGGGGCAACTGGCTGCAGGCAAAGCCAGGGTGCCCCATGGCGGGTGTCCCCACGCAGAGCCCGGAAGGGGCAGCTGGAGGGGAGGCGCGTGAGCATTTCCTTGCAGCCACAGCAATCTCATTTTGATCCTCTGCGGTGGGAAAGGAAATGGAGCAATAACCCCGGACAGTTTAATAGAGTTTGGGTGAAATACAGTTGTTTTTGTAAGCTGGTCTCTGTGCAGTGAGGGCTCTTTGGCCCGGTTGTTGTGCTTGGCTCCGCTCGGGATGTTGGCACCAGCTGCTCTGCAGGTGCACATGTCTCTGGCAGGAAGGAGTGGGGATTTGGGGATTCGCCTTGGTCGGGGCTGGGGGGAAAGAGGAAAAAAGCAATAAGAGATGGTGTTACTGTCTTGCAAGCCAGGCAGCCTGCCAGGGAGGGGGAAGCCGGCGGCGCGGGGGCAGCGCGGGTCTCTTGGCAGAGCGCTGCTCTCCCGGGCCAATTCCTGCTCCCATTCCCGGCGCTAGCAGCAAGCGGGAGCAGATCCCACAACGAATCTCCCATAGCCCTTTTGGAGCGGCGGGATAAGCAGGATGCATCCAGGAGCACCCATCCAACGAGGTGCCTCAGACTCAGCAGAAGGATGGGGGACAAGGCACTGGATTTGCCCTCATGAAAGCTGCTCTTGGAGCCAGGCAGACCTCCATGCTCTGGCATGGACCCAAGGCGCGTTTGCTTCCTGCCACCCTTTCAAATTAAGAAAACGATTCATTTTATTTCTTTAATTTTCCAAATGGAAGTGAATTGGCCTCGCTGGCAGGTGTCTGATTGACGTTCCTGAGAAATGGAGCCCTGTGACTTTCCGGAGAGGAAGCGAGGCGAGGGCTCGGTGCCGGCATCCGCTGTGCCCTGCTGCGCCGGGGGCCTGACCATGCCGTCCTGGGAACCCTCCTAAGGAAGATAGGCAAAAGTGGCTGAGTTTGGCACAACAGGTAACAAAACTCTGATGCTAGGTTCCTCCAAGGCCCTTCAGGGCAGCCAAGCGAGCTGTGTCACCCTGGGTGCCCTCTATTAACTCCTCCGATTTGATGCTTTATGAGTAGGACTTTTCATCTTGCTTTTATTATGCTTTGCAAAGCCTTTATCATGCGTCCGCATAGTCCCCTGCCTGCCTCAAGGGGACACTTCCAATAAATTGCTCCGGCTTCGCGTGCACGGGGAGCAGTGATGACGAAGACTCCCTTGCAAGGAGACGTCGGCGCAGGGTCCTCACGCGCCAGCTCCCTGAGGAGACCTGTTGGCACAGCCGCGCTGTCCTGAGCCACTCGGCTGGCCGTGCACACGTGCGTGCACCAGCAGATGTGCAAAGCAATGTGCAAAAATGTCTGCAAACATGCACAAAGACAGCAGGATGCTGCAAAGCCCAGCTGCAGCCAGCACCTCTGCTCCCATGCGGCGAGCGGGGCCAGTGCACGTGCTGTGACAGCGCTCAGCAGCGCAGGGCTCGCTGCTGGGCCACTTGCTGCTCGCCTTGTACTGCAATAAGTGCCCGGCGCAGGCGAGGAGAAGATTATCCCCTGCACGTCGTGGCGATTATCAAATCTCTACGCTGCATCAGTGAAACAAACCGCGGCCGCTCGCTGCTACAGCACTTGGCGTGTAATTAGGTCTAGCTCCCCAATCTCTTGTTAAATCTCGAAGATCCCTTCCTAATCTCCCATGCTGTAGTCTCTTTTACGACTTTTTTTTTTTTTTTTTCCCTCTGCTGCTGTTTTTCTCAGTGCTGCTTTTCCCCTGATCTGCCCTCTCCTGTCTTCTGGGACCGGCGACTGGGTGGGCGAAATGCAAAACCTCGCAATTTTTAGTGCCTTTTTTGTGCTGGTAACCCAGGTTAGGGCGTTTGTTGCCTGCATGGGACAGAGCCCAGCCCGGCCACGGCGGCGGAGGTGAAGCCCGATGTGCGCAAGGCTCAGGGCCTCCCGATGCCCCCGGCAGGGGCAATGCAGCAGGAGCCGGTGCTTTCCCTGCGCGGGAGCGCACCGCCAAGCCGGAGCCGTCCCCAGCGGTGCGAGCGGGACGGGTAACATGCGAGCTGCCTGTGATTTGTTTGGCAGCCAGAGAGATGCAGATAAAAGCGCTGCTGTCTAACAGGGAGATAAATATGAGCTCTTGCTAATTCAGGGGTAAAAGGGAACTCGGCAGCTGGGGTTTGTTAATCCTGTGCGGGCGAGGTTTTCTGGGAGATACAGTATATCTGGCTCGTTTTTATGCGGGTGTTAGGGAAGTGACAATTTAATTGCAGTGAGTTCTCTGGCGGGGGAGCGGAAATCAATAGGTGTTGGGCAAGGCGCTCATTTTAAGATAAAGTCTATTTGTGAATTATAGTCATCCGTCTCCATGCCCCGTCAGAAGGAGTTAATTGCAAGCTGCCGGCGTCGCGGAGCGCGCCGCAGCCCCGAGCCGGGCGCGCTTGCAAGGGGATCCTTGCTTCCCTACCCAGCCATGCACCCCAGGGTGCTGCAGGGGGTCAAGGGGATACCAAGCTGGTAGCGGGGCTGGAAGGGGTGAATTCAAGCCCTTAAGCGTGGCCCATAATCGCTGTGCTGGCCTCTTCAGTTATGGGGGCGCAGAGGGCACGCGTTTCCGAAAGGCCGGCCCGAGGCTGCAGGGAGAGCAGCCAAAAATACTCGGCTTATTTGTACGCTCTGGGGACTCGCCTTACAAGGCTGGAGTGTATTTTGTTAAACAAATAAAAAAAAGCAAACAGCGCAAAAAAAAAAAAAAAAAAAAAAAAAAAAAAAAAAAAAAGAAAGGAAAAAAAGCAGAGATTTTAAAGCTGGGGCAAAAGAGACAGGAGGCCGTCCAGGGCTCGCGTGGGCCGGCACGTGCTGGCACGGACCTCCGTGCTTCCCGACCCCTGTCCTGCCCGGGGGCCGCGGTGCTGCTGTGTGCGTGTTGTTTGCTCCCTGGGTCCTTGGGCACGTTCGGGCTTAGCTTACCGGCGCCTGGCAAAGAGCAGAAGCTTCAGGGCAGCGCTGCACTTCCCGAATTTGCCTGGGGAGGCAGGAGATGGGTTCCTATCCCAGCCATTGTGTTGCACG
>VZSV01000003.1:758670-802056 GCA_013398735.1 Nothocercus julius
AGGAGCACGCAGTGGATGCAGGGTGATGGGGAAACCCATGGGAGCCGTGTCCCTCTGGCCACGTGGAAGCCCCCAGGAACAGCCATCGATGCACCAGTGCCGTTCTCGCGGCAGCGCGCGGGGACGGGAGCCGTGCCTGGCGCGCTCACGTGCCCCGGTTCGTGCAGGCACCCCAAGGAGCCGTCGAGCGCGCGCTGGCGGCGGCGCGCTGCCAGAATCCGCTGGAATCTGCTCCCCTGCATAACCCCATTCCCAGGTCAGCGGCGGCGCTTGTGGCAGCAGGTGCTGAAACCCTCCCCTGCTCATGACCTGCCCCGCTTGCTTTTCCAGCACATTTTCCAGAGGTCAGGCGTCCCCTCCCCACCGCTGGATTGCTTTCCTGGCCTGTCCACCTGCTCCTTCCACCCAGCGGCTTTTTTGGAGCTGGAGAGTGGAATGGGGGGGAGCAGGCGCTGAAGGAGAACTCGAGACTGTCCTCTGCTTTGCAAGCCTTGCACGCTGCTCCAGCGGCTCTCGAAGAACCCAGGCTGAACGGAGCGCTGGTTATTCCTGGCCGCCGGCAGCTATTCCTGGCCCTGACCTGAAGGATGGTCCTCTTGCTGCCCTGCTTGCCCACGCACGGGGTAAGCGCACCGAGGGCGCGTGCAGGCAGCGCTATAAATAAGCACAGCCGTGGGCGGCCTCCGGGAAGGGCAGCGAGCAGAAAGCATCGGAGCGCTCTGCGGGCAGCCCGGACCACCAGCCCGCTCCCCGCCGGCAACAGCCGGGGGCCAGCGCTTGCTGCGGAGGAGTCGGGATTGCTCCCCGGCACAAGGACCTGCCCGGGTGCTGCTGAGCACCTCTAGGGAGCCGGTTGCACCAGCTGCACGTGGCACGAGGACACGGGCGCAGGGGGTTGCTCAAAGGAGGCTCAAAGGAGGCAGGAGGCTCAAAGCTGGCATCACCCCATGCCAGGGAAGGCTCCTTCTGCCAGGGATGCCTCCCTGGAGCTGCTTTGCTGTGCCCGAGGATCCAGCTCCCTTGCACCTGCAGGATCAGCTCTCCATGTCCCTTGTCTGCCCAGGGCTGCCCCTTCCCAGTGGTGGGTTTGGGGGCAGCTGGCTCTGCAAGGTGCATCTCTCTGGCTGTCTCCTCTGTGGCTGCTGCATCCTCGGGCTGGGGGCTCCCTGCATGTCCCACTCCAGGGATGAGGCCGTTTGGCTCGTGCAGCTGCTCAAGCCGGACTCTGCATGGGGCTGCTGCTGCATCCCGCGATACATCGGTCTGCAAGAGGCTGAGCGGGGATGTGGGGAAGGTCCATCCTCTCCAGCGAGGGTCCAGCAGCCCCTGTTTCCCTACGGATGCTGTGGGCTGTGTTGGGAGAGGCATCAGGCAGTGCTCGACGAGGGGATGACCAGGACAGATCTCTGTGCAGAGGCAGCTCAGCTGCAGAGGCCTTTGAAGAGCAGAGCAGACCCTCCTTCAGAGCAGCTGTGGTGGAAATGGCCCTGGGACGTGGCCCTGGGACATGGCCAGGGTTTGTTGCTCCAAGACGGGCTTTGACGCGAGGCAGGCGACACTGAACGGGTGTCCCGCTGCCTCGTCTGAGGTCCTCAGCGCTCTGTGAAGATGGCTGTCATGAACATACTATGTTTTTTAAATTTCTTTTTTATATCAGGCTTGGATAGTCTAATGGACGCTTGCATTGTAATTTTTTACTTTAATAGGAATCGTTTGTAGAGAGATCTGCTGAGCTCAGCATCCCGGCTGGAGTTTTTGCATTATCAGGAGTCGCTGTCTTTGCAGATGGATGAGTTTCAAGGATTTCTAAATACATGGGCCTATCTATCTAAACAAAAGTTCAAAGCCTTGCAGCTCACTGGCTTGGAGCAAATGTCAAATGGACAGGGACTGGGCAGACGCCTCCGAACAAACCTCTGTCGTGTTTTCTTTTGTGCCATCTGTGCCCACGAGATTTGCCTTCCAGCATTGTGTAGTCATGAGCTGAGGTGGCCAAATGTCTGAAAGATTTGGACAGCCATGGGCCAGAGCTCCTGACCTGGATCAGAGGAATGGGAAAGGAGCTCTTCCGTGTCTCGGATGCTCAGATTAGCTCTGGCATCTGGTCGCTGATCGTGCCAGGCTGTGCAGCCCTGCATGCACCATGTCCCCGTTATGTCTCTTCACCGTCCTGCAGCCCTGGGCTGGGGGCAGATTCAGCTTTTCTCCTGCCTTGGCTTGCCCATATTTTTGCCCACACAATTGCTGAATCCTATATCGTGATGGATCTGTCAGTGCCTGGCACAAATGCGCTGTTTTCTCCCCTGTGCATGTGGACCCGGCTCTGTGCTGCTCTCATGCTAGTAATATCCAGGAATTTTCCATAAAATTCTGCAAGGACTTGGTGTGATCGTCCTGTTTCTGTTTACAGGCTCAAATCCTGCAGGGAGCAGAGCTGTGGATTTTGTTGCTGTGCTTGGCTTTACTTTGAAATGAGGATGTTTGAGGGAGGAACACTGCCATAATTGCTACAAACCCCTTCCCTTTCCAAAAAGTCTTGCAAGGAGGAGTCTTGTGACCTTTCCTAAGGAGCATCAAGCTCATATTGAGTATGAGTCACTGCCCCAAAGATCTTGGGTTGACTTAAGGGAGAGGTTGTCTGCTCTGTTGACTTCTCCCAGGGCAGAGTTGATGCTCTCTGTATCACTTGCATCCCACGCTTGTCTCACCCTTTCTTAAAACAGTGTCCCCAAAAGAGGTTCCACGGTGGTAGAAGCGGTGCCAGCTCTTGGTAGGCAGGTCAGAGTGGGCCTTTGCTCACATGCATGTCTCACGTGTCTAACATGCTGTGCAAAAGGCGCATCTCTGCAAAAGGCAGTGGTTTGGAGACATCTATGTCACCAGGAGATGCCTTGTGGTGATTCTTAACTCCTGCTCTGATCTAGTGCCTTTCTCACTTTACCGCATCTCCAAGGGCAGTAAAGGGGACTGTGCTTTCCCTGAGGCTGTTCCCAGTCATGACTGGGATAAGAATGACCGTGGTAATAAGCAGAGCTGCGGCTGGATGGCAAGATATCTCTGCCACGTCAGCCTTGATACATATGCAACTTTATGTCAGCGTAGACGGGTGTCTGAGTATATTTAAAGCTTCCTAGCCAGATGTTGCCTCCTTGGTGCTGATGAGCAGATGAAATGTTTGTGTGAATAAAGCGTGCTGGATGCAGTCCCCTCACCTTGCAGCAGGGCAGGAGAGCTGGCAAAGGCTCAGAGGGAGAGCCTAGGGTGATCCAGCGTCGTGGAGGGTTTGTGTAGGAGCAGCACGGCTTGCCAGCCTGCGAAGAGGTGACTTGGGGGGATATAAGATAGGGCTGCAAAAGAGTGAGTTGCTGCAGGAGGGCAGAGGTGCCCTGATACAAGCACAAGAACTGGGCTCCCGGTTCAAGAACTTCCATCTCAAGAACTGGGAGCATCAAATGGAGCTAGAAGAGTTGAGTTCTTTGCAAGTGTGAGGTGGTGCTTCTCCATCCTCTGGGCTAGAGAGCTGTGGGAATGCCCGCCAAAGGGCAGGGGGATGTAAAACAGAGAGGTTGGACAAGAGCTTGCAAAGAGGGTCACTAAATAGACAAGACACTTCTGGCTCAAGAAGCCTCTGAACTGGAGAAAGTTGGAGACTGAGTTCAGCCATAGCAGGAGGTATCATAGCTGCCTGACTTCACCCATGGCATCTGCATATCCCCACTGTGGAGAGAGGACGCTAGAGCCTCGGCATGGAATAACAGGGCTGTTCTTACTGGGCCTGGTGGAAACAGCAGTCACCAGGTGTTGCCATCTTGGGAGGAAGCCACGAAAAGGTGCACCTGAACATCTTCAACCTTCTGCAGGTGCAGAAGGCTGGTAGGTGTTAAGCCTTGATTGCTGCAGAGGGTTGTATGTGTAGGAGGAGAGCCCTGTGAATGCAAACGGGCAAGGCCGGCTGTTGCCTTTCCCCATCGTGGCTCAGCCCGGACAGCTCACTGCCTGCCAGATCACGTCCCTGCTGCTTCTCTGCATGGTCCAGGTCATTGGGGAGTGCGAGTCGAGAGAATGTCCTTTCCCAGCTCTTCCTGCTGCATTCAGTCAACCCGATGTCCATTAGCTTGGGAAGGGTTTGCAGGACGGAGATAGCAGTCTGGCGTGGGAGACAGGAGACCTTTTTGCCTGACACCTGCATATAGTGCGAGTTCGGTACAGCCTCTTGCATCCGGTGTTTTCTATGTTTTTTCCGAGGCGTTGTGTTTTAGCTCCTTGGCCGGTGCTGGGAGGACTGGATTGGAAAGGAAAGGGATTTTCATACTTCATCTTTTTCTCGCCGGGCCTGAAACGTGAGCGCCTCCAAGGCGTTGCCGAATGAGGTGGTAATGTGTTCATCAGCTGGGAAATCACCAGACCTCGGGAAAAAATGGAGAAGGGAGAGATGGAAAAAAGTGCAAGGGTTTGCATTGGCCTGCCGGTCACTGGGCAGCCACGTTGTCCAGACCTGGAAGCAGCAGGTAGATGCCTGGGGCACTGTGAAGCATCCCCATGGCTTGGGTCCTCAAACACCATTGCCTTTGCAAAGGGGAACCAGAAACCTCCTGTTGCACAGCACGGGCTGCCCTTCACTTCTGCTGCACCAGGAGCCAATGTTCTCCAGAGAATGGGATGAGTTTTCCTGGCTGGATGCAGCATTAGGCTGCAGGACCCTCTTCTGCCCTTGAGTTACCTGAGGGTGAGCAAGCGTGCTGGCTGGCTCGCTTTCCCTGCTCTGTACACCGCCTCCCTCCTGTTTATCCGCCTCCCTTTGAAATTGAAGTCTTGGGCTTTTCACTCGTACATGATCTCTCTCCGTCTCATCAGTTTTATTGCCCGGGCAGGCTCCCTTTCCCTCTGCTTTGTTTGATGCGGGATATCCAGAACTGATCAGAGTATTCCAGTTCAGCACACCTGCACTGATTTGCACCATCAGGTATTTTATTAGGCTCCATCTTTATATACAACCACATATTTTGTTTGCTGGCACTGCAAATGCAGCCATTGCTTTGCTGGCCAGAGACATCTAATTTAGATCACAGCAACGTGCTCAATTAGATCCGAATGCTCCTTCCAGCGGGTGCTGCTTTGCGTTTACGGATGCGCCGGGCTGCCCTAGTGCTGTGTTTCCCTACCTCCCTTTTTCAGGGTGCTGCCATCCATCATAGCTGTCATTAGCCTAAATGATATTGTCACCTGCCAGCGTTTGCTGCCGGATGCTTGGCCCTCTTCAAGGTATCAATAACCAGATTGCCGTGTGCTAATCCTGCTCGGAAACACGGCGGCGCTGCTCGGCACGGCAGCCGCGGCGCAGAGAGCGGACAAAGCTGGCCCCGCGCTCGCTTTTGGGGCCCGTCAGGCTGACAGCACTTCCCTTTCTGTTGTTAGGGCTTTGCCGCAGCTTTTTGAAAGTCCAAATAAGCCATGAACCCTTTTCTCTTCCTGAACAGTCCTTAGGGATTAAGGATGAGCATGTTTTCTTTGCGGAGCCCGTGCGGTTTCATACCAAGAGCAACTGGCCCAGATGAGCCTTTTATTAAGCTGCTCTCTACCCCGCAAAGTCAAGTAAAGTTTTCCTCTGAAATATTGCTTAAGCTGCTTAGTAAATACAGATTGTAAGGCACAATTAAGAGAAGAGTGAGAAGGGGGCATAGAAAATGCTGTTATTTTTGTTATGAATAAAAACTTTCCTGTTTGACAACAATCCTACTGCTCCTACCCATTCATCTTAGAAATGGTTAATATTTGCCTTGTATTACTAAATACAGCTTTATAGCTAGTGCTTTCAACTACAGCCATTGTACATTGAAATGACAAGAGCCTTTTTAGGAAAATACTTTGAATTTTTCTTTCTTGGGAACAGCGTAGTTTAATAGAAAAAGTGTAGACTATTATTGATGTGCAATATGGTAAAATGATGTATGTGAACATACGCTTACAGTTAGATCAATAGATGTTATTAATGTGTAAAGATATCATTTTTATGTTTCCTTTATCCAAAGGGTTTTGTGGTTAGCTTATATTTTGATCTTATTGATGAAAGAATAGTATTTATTTTGAAAAGTCAATGATTCAAATCAGGGCAATTTTTGAATAGGCTGTAGCTTTCAAACAGTGTAATAAATTCTGTCTGTTGCACACAGATATATTTCCCTTTGGGTTCAAGATAAATGTAGCAATCTTCAGGTCAATGGTGCTTTTTTTTTTTTTTTTTTTTCCCTTCTCCAAAGGTCAAATCCTCAAGGTGCTGAGCTAGACCCTTTGCAGTGGGAACTGCAAGCAGCTGAGATATCTTTAAACTTCATGGTATTTGGGGAAGAATTATTACAACTGTGACTGTGTTCATAATTTTTCATGTCTTTTTTTTTTCCAAATTAAAATAAATATAACATTTCAGGAGTATGAGAAACATAGCAGAAATAGCATGACTGCCCCCTAAGATCTGCACTTCACGGAGATATCTATTCCCTTCTGCAATCTGGGATATTTTTAATTTGCCTTTACATTTGCTGTGGTAGTGATTTCTGCTGGGCATTGGGGTGCTGTGTGAAGGCAGGTGAGAGCTGCTGTAACCTGCTGGATGATGGAGGCACCGGACAGCCTGTATTTGTGTTGAGGGAAACAGTGACCAGTTGCTCCCTCTCCGCTTCTTTGGGTTTTCTTTTTCATCATTTTGTTTTGGCTTGTTTTTCAATTCCCGTGATATATGGGATATAAGGGGCCTGGACCTGTATTGCAGTTTGCCTGGTCCCCAAAAGTCCCGAGCAACTTGGTCCACCACATAGCTGATGGTCTCGAGCAGGAGGTTGGTTTCAAGACCTCCTAAGGTCCCTTCTAGCCTGGATTTTCTTGTCATTTTGTAATCGGACACTGGGCTTTCTGAGAGTGATCTTTGCCTGGCAGTCAGCACTGCTCCCCATCAGCACGGACATCCCTGTCCCGCAGCTGCCTCTGCTGTTGCCTCTTCCTCCAGCTTTACGTGTGTCTTTGCACTGGGGAGATACGATTCTTATTCTGACACTAAATTTGGGTCCAGGCCCTGCTGTCTGGACTTCCAGCTCACCTGGTATCTGTGAAGAATATTTGTTCCTCTGCAACCAGAGATGTTTTTCGCCTGTGCCTCCCTTTGGAGGTCGGTGGTAACTCTCTTTTGCTCTTATTTTGTTCAATAAATAGGATGAAAACAGATGAGGTCATTGGTGTCTATACAAGCAGATTTGGCCTCCATTTTCTGTTTACTGGGACTGCATTAGTTATGAATAATGGCGCGTCAAACTACTCGCTCCAAGCAATTTATTCATGGGATTTGGCCCTGCTCGCTGTCGGAGAGCTGCCTGCCAACGGGACCTGATTTTTCATATGCACTTGCAAACACACAGCCATTTTTCCAATCTGTTTGCAAACATATTTGGGCCCTTGGGTGCTGGGGAACTGCATCTTCCTGTTGTCAGAGTGGCGACATCAAAGCAGGGCAGCTGCTCTCCAAATTAATGTCCTGTAATTTCCGCTCTCAGATGGGCAGAGGCAGTTTGCTTGTGTTACACCTCTCTGAAACTGGGTGCCACTAAAAGAGATAGAAGACAAGAAGACTTAAGAGATTTTAACTCTTCTTCCTTCTCCTTTTGCCCGAGGGGCATCCTTATGTTAAGCTACGCTGTTACGCAGGATCCCAAATTTTTAAGGCAGGGATTCCCCCTGGACTCAGGAGAGAGGGCAGCAACGTTTAATTTGTTTCTAGCTATCTGGCAAATTTTATGTCTAGTTTCTGCTCTATCATGCTGCTGCAGAATAGCCATTGATTTAAATAATGGCCAAATGGAAAAAACGTGTTTTCACTTGACTATAGATACCTGTGTTCTCTCCAATAAAGATTCCTTCTCCCCAGGCTTTGATAAAAAGAAGAAAAGAAAAAAAGAAAGATAAAAAACCACAGATACTTTGCTGTTTGCAAAGAAAGGAACACAATAGTCCATGCGTGAAGAGAGGCACTAGCAGGTCAGGTTTGCTCACCCGTTGCTGGGTATGATGTGCACCGCTCTCTATTGTTTCGTGGTGTATTTCACTTTTGATTGATTGCTTAATTTGTGCGCTTGTGTGATAGTTCTTGTCATGTGATGGCTCTTTTGTCGTGCCGGATTTGAAGTTTTTATTCTTGGGAGACAGCGCAGGCTCCAAGATGCTTCCCAAGAATGCTTGGGCAAATGTTCCCATGGGCCATATTTGGAAATCCCAACCGATTTTTGCTTGGCCGAAAGTACCAGTTGATTTTAAGGGACATTCTGTTTGCGTTACAGTGTGAGTTTCTGGCCCCTTACGTTTTTGATGGATGAAGAGTCCCTGCTCACAAGATATTTGGGCTAATTAAACAGTGGAGAACTTGCTTCTTTTCACCACTGGTTCCTTTTTTAGGCTTCTCTCACTCTTTGCGCATGGATTTTCACAAACCTTGCTAATGTCATTGTTGCTTGTCACGCAAAAACAGTTGGATTTTTCCCCTTGAACATGGGACTAGCTTAGCAGAATGCAGATCTAAGATGGTGGAGATATTCCCACCATCCAGCTTAGTTACCTAAAGTTCAAGGCCTTTCTATGGTCTTTAGAGAAAGGAGGCTCCTCTGATTTAGCACGGGCTCATTTGTACCAAGAGTCCTTTGCTTTGCTCCTGAGGAACCTTTGTTCCTTGGCTGTGGAAGGAGCTTTGAGGGAATGGTGTCCGCACTAAGACTTCTCAGGATACCTCCAAGTGTGCAGGTACCACGCTGTGGGCCAGAAGAAGCTTCTCAGTTGCAGGAACTAGAAGTCTGTTTCATTATTTTTTTGTGTTTTTCTAATTTGCTGGGCATGGAGAACAAGCAAGCCTGACCTTTCTTTCCTCCACAAGCCCATGCTAGGGGGTTACAGTAGTTGCCAACCCCGCATGGGAAGACTGTAGATTTAAAACCCAGTCCATGGCTATCAACCTCTCCTTAAACTGAGCAGCTTGCTGAAGGATGGCTCCAATTTCCAACACCCATCACCAGGCACCAAGCAGGGACCAAGAGGACGAGGAGAGAGCCTGGTGCTACTCCTGTGCCACTGCCCCGCATGGCACTGATTTGTGGTAGGGCTCATGCTCTGTAGAGAGAAGGTGGAAGGGATATTTTTTGGCTCTGGGCAAACAGAGTTTGGCTCCGTTAATCTTCCCAGGTTTCATTTTCTGTTGTAGTGGAATGTGAGAGGGGCTCAGGAGGGAGGAGATTGGGACATTGGTTGCGAGTAGGTGCCCTCTGTAATGTTGAGGGCCAGATTGCTGCTCCTCAAGTTTGGAGCAACCTTCCCTCCATCGGCACGTGTGAGGGGCCCTGTTCCGTACCCGGTGCTTATTCTGGGGAATAGCCTAGGAAAGTCTCTCATTCCAACCAGAGATTTCTTTCCTGCGGCTGAGAGATTCATCTTTGGGTTTCACCCTAAGCCACCTCACTTCTGGAGAAGCTGCAGGATTCCTCCCTTCCCAGCACCTCCAAAGTCACAAAGCCAACAAAATCTTCTCCAGAGCTAATCCTCAGCTGCCCAGGAGGACTCCTCAGCGCTGTGGTCATCAGGTACAGACAGACAGATGTTCAGCAAGCAGCATGCACGGCTCTGCAGCATCTGCCTGGTCAAAGCATAAATGCTGGAGTCCCCAGGTAAATTGTGGTGCTCGTACTTGTGTTGCCTTGTGAGTCTCCTTGCAGAATGAGAGCTGACCTGGCTTAGTGCATGACTAGATAGAAAGGTGCACTCCTGCCCCCACGTCACCGAGCTGGCTTGCTCCAGCTCACTTGCGTTATCCATTTACCCAACACTGAGCCTTTCTCCCAGGGGTTATTCCCTTGGAGGGGGTTTTCTTTCTTTCTTTTTTTTTTCTTTCTTTCTTTCTTTTTTTTTTTTTTTTTTTCTCCCGCTAGAGGTTTTCCAAAATTAAGTGTTAATTTGGGGGAAAGCAACAGTGCTTTCCTGAGGAGGATGGTAAAGCTGAATGTGGAAGGAAGTGAAAAATTTCAGTGCAAGACAGGGAAACGGGAATATTTTCCAGTTCTGTTTTCTTTTGAAGCTTCCAAACAGTTTTAGGAGCAGACAGAAAAGGGTGTGAAGCAATTTCCGTTGAAAAGCACAGGGCAAAGAAAAATGTCCTTGTGCCTGTTTGACGCAACATGGAGCTTTTGGTTACAAATCAGCAGCAGAAACCCGGCTCTGCGCTGAGCAGGTGGCTCCCTTCCACATTTCTCCATGGTAGTTGTTAGGTCCATCGTCAGCTTAATTATTTCCTCGTAATTGGATAGTGGGAGCGTGATGGCATCCTTGAAAGCCCCGGTCATTTCCCAGGCCTTGGCTGGTGCCCATAAGTATCTTTAGATCCTTGCTTTAGCTGCACTGGTCGGAGGTATCCAGCCTGGTAGTGAGCTCTGAGCCTCTCGAGGAAGTGCTAAGTGGTTTCTGCAGCTCCTTTTTCCCATGGCAGTGGAAAAGCCTGGGAGTCATGGAGTGAGGAGCAAAGACGGTGCCTCTGATGTGTATCTTTCTCCCTGCCTTGTGTATGTCCATTTTTGATTCAAACACCCTGTTGAAACACGGAATCACAGAATCACAGAATGGTTGAGGTTGGAAGGCACCTCTAGAGATCAGCTAGTCCAACCCCCAGCTCCAGCAGGGACACCCAGAGCACGGGGCACAGGGCGGCTTCCAGGCGGGTTTGGAAGATCTCCAGGGAAGGAGCCTCCACAGCCTCTCTGGGCAGCCTGTGCCAGGGCTCTGTCACCCTCACAGGAAAGAAGTTCTTCCTCACATGGAGATGGAACTTCCTCCAAAATAAGACAACAAGCACATAGGTGTATATTTACATACTTTTTTGGATCCCCTCTGAATGCTGCAGTTCTTGCAGGAAACATTCTTGCTGTCCCAGTGGTCGGCGGCGCCGCAGGTTAAGCAGAGGTCGGGATCACATTCTCGCACAGCCAGGTAGCAGGGGCACTGCTTCGTGTTGCACTGCGCCTTACAGCGACAGCCGGGAAACCGGTTTTGGCCTACAAGGGAATGCAGGCAAAACAAAAAGGCAAATCTGAAAAACGCACATGGTAAAATGAAGGCAACACAGTTATAGTTGACTGTAGAATTTATAATATATTCCTTGAATCTGTCTGGGAAATTCGAAGTTCTGTAGATTCTGGCCTGCCCTGAATTTGCTCAGTCTCTCAGTCCTGAGTCTCAACTAGCTATTAAACAAAGTCAAAAAGAATCTTAGAACACGAGCTCCCTTCTCACACCGTTTACTGCTCCTGCAAACTGTCTGCAACAGGGACAGACAACTCGGATCACCTTACATGTTGGCAAGCAGAGCAGTGAACAAAGTCACAGGTCCCTTTTAAAATCGTTACTTACATTCCGAGCTGCACTGACAAAACTTCTCGCAGAAGTTCTGAGCAATCACGCACGGACATGAGCTGTCACAGGNCTTGTTGAACCTCATGAGGTTCCTCTCTGCCCAACTCTCCAACCTGTCTAGGTCCCTCTGAATGGCAGCACAGCCCTCTGGAGTGTCGGCCACTCCACCTAGTTTTGTATCATCTGCAAACTTGCTCAGGGTGCCCTCTGTGCCCTTGTCCAAGTCAGAAACCTTTCTTCTCTTCCAGATAATAATCCTCCGGAAAAGAACAGAGCTTTTTTATTGTACATTTATTTTCCCCAGATATTGATGTAATTTGTGACTTAAAAGGAGGGGAATAGGGGGAAGATTTCTGATTGAGGCCACTGTGATAGAAACAAAACCAATTATGTATCAGGCAACTCCACCATTAGCTTAATTAACATGCCATTAAGATCGAGTGTACTCCTAGCAAGGGAGCTGTGCTGAGCTGACCGTCCTCAGGTACTGCTCTTAGGGCTGAACCAGGGGGCTTGGAGACCCAAGAAGTGCACAGCAATTTATTTCTTATTTAAGTGTTTGTTCTCTAGGCCTAGCGAATAACCTAAGTAATTTCTCCAGGGGAGACCTGCAAAACACTCATAACAATTTTCAGGTATGAGTGGGAAGAAATGAGCAATCTGAGAAATGGAGGCTTAGGGAGGGAGGAATGTTCCTGCAGAATTACAGCTCGTGCGCGCAGGTCCAGGGAATGTGGAGCTGGATCCTCAGCTGATGAGAGCAGTCAGGAAAATGGAAGATGACTGCAACCATTTAGTGCCAGAGCTATTTCTTGACATACGATGCAGATCGCTTTCTGATCTCATCTCCCCACGCACTGAGCTTGGAACCAGAAGGAGAGGTAAACGGGTCAAGATTCCCAGAGGGGCTGTGAGAAGGGCCAAAAAGCAGGCGTCCGCGGGGGAAAAACAGTCGATTTGGCAGGTCTGGAGTTCATTGAGAAGTTATTGCTTTGGAAGGCACAGGAATATCTGTTGGGAGTCATAGAAGAGTTATTGGTGTTGGCCGTTATGATGTAGAATTATGGTAGAGGATATAGAGACCCTTATAGAAGCTCAGCGAACCTGTGAATCCATCTATCTAAGCACCCTCAATTCCCACTGAAATCCTCTTGGAACAATAATAATCATTTAACAAAGGAAATGGTTTTTGACCCAGACAACTAAATGCATTTCCGCTTAGTGCTTCCCAGCTCTCGCCTGATACTCAGCCGTGTGTTGAGGTTGCCTGTTATTTTCCCAGACATCAAAGGGTTGAAGGAAAATGTAACTTGGGAGAATTGATTGTTTGCCATGAAAATCTCCCCTGAAAAGAGCAGTCTGAGGAACAATTAGCTAAAGGCATGTGAGCAGATTGCAAAGCAAAAATACAAAGTCAGTGCATTGGTGGCGATCCCCCAGGAGCATCAGTGGAACGCCCTGGCAATACGGGAGCAGTTGAGGAGGACGAGGACATTGCAGAGCTGTTAATTGTTTCTTTTCATCAGATTTCATTACGATGGATATTGGAGGGAGGTCTACTCCTGAGCAACCGTTATCAAAATGGCCTGGATGAAGCCAAGCAGCTTTGTCTGCCTCTGGCACGCCAGACCCTGGTATAATGTTGCAAAAGCCGAAATAGCAAAGTCGGAACAAAATGCTTTGATAACTTTGCCTCAGATTTCCTCCAGATTGCTGCGTTCCTGCAAAACACTTTGTTTTTTGTCAGAAGTGGCACTTTGCAGCAGAAAGGTATTGAACTGGAAATGGCTGCTGGTTTTACTAGGGAAGGGAGAGGGTTGGGTGGGAAAGGGGAAAAGCAACAGCGGAGCAAGAGGGGCTGTTTGTGGTGGAACTGGTGCACATGAGAGTGGGCTCCCTGCATCATGCCCTGCTTGTAGGGACAGGTTCAGTGCCAAAGATCCCCCAACAGCTGGGTAGTCAGGGCTTGGAAACATCCTCCTTCCTATAACTGATGGTGCTGGTACCCATGCACTGGTGGTCTCCGGACCAGCCACCCACGTGGACCATCTATGTCATTATGAAGCCCTCATTGGGTGCTGATGATTTAAAGGTAAGTGGGAATATTGCATCATGAAAACTGCTTTTCCACCCCCAAGGAAGGAGGCTGCTTCCTTGGGGAAGGCCAGGGCAGGCATACAGGAAGGGAGAAGGAAATCCAGCCAGTCTATGGACTTCTGCAGGCGGCATCGCGCCTGGCAGCCGGCTGGTGTCCCCAGCGAGCCGGGGCTCCTGCGCTCCTTCTGCGCCACGGCACCCACTGAAAGGTCATCAGGGCTTTGCGTTGCTTGCTCATTATTTTATTTTTGTGTATTTTGGCCCCAAAAGAATGATTGTGCTGAAAGGGATCAATAGCTCAGCCGAGCGTCGAAGTTATTAACGCACAAACAAACGGCGTTGGGGCTGGCGGGAAGGAGGAAGAATGTCAATTTTCTGTGCAAATATTATTGCAGGGAGCCGTCAAGGAGTGTTTTATTTAGCAAATCAAGGCTATCAGAGACAGTTATTCCCTTGGCAGGAGAAGCGGGGAGAATGGGGAATTGAGTTATTTATCTATTAAAGCACCTCAGGAGGGAGCCTTAGGTTGAAGGACAGTCTGAAGAGACAGCTTGGGTGAGGTGTCACATATAAAGAGGGACTCTCTCCTTTCCCTGTCCTTTTGGCCTCTAGCTTTGCTTTCTCTAGTGGGAAAGGCTCTCCATTGAATCCAACCCCCCTTCCCCTAGGAGTTTTGGGGCTGATTGCATTCACAGGCAAAGAGCGTGAATCCACTTTGGTTTCCCCATAAGCTCCCAAGTGTTGACCACCCTCCCCAGGAGATGGTTACCAAAACAGGGAGTCATCCCATCACAAGATACCCTGTATCCTCAAGTTCTCACTTGGTACACGGGTATGAGGCCACTGGTACTGTAGTTTGATCACACCAAACCTGTGATCGAACGCAGGCAGAATGAAGCAAAAAGGCAGATTTTTCAATCCTCACCTTCCTCTTTTAATCTTCCATGCTGATGCTTTGTGTCGCCTTGGATCTTTTCAAACTTGGTGTCTTTTGCCTTTAATTAGGAGTGGCAGAGGGCTGGAGAGGTGGGTTGTCAGCTGGGGCTGTCCCAGTTCTTAGAGAATCCGGCCATGCATTAAAAATCTTCAAAATCCCAGCATTTTCCCCTGTTATTTCCAGAGTCGGCAGTGACTCAATATGTAAAAAGTATTACCAAGGTCAAAGCTTACACTTGAAATCTCAGCTGCCACAGAGGAGGTGGTTTTGCAACACATAAAATGCAGTTGGTATCTTGCCACATCCCAAACTTGCAATGTACCGTGCAATGCGTTCCCTTATCCAACATTTAGGAAGTAGATGGAGAATGTCTCTCTCCATTTCATTTCTCTCCACTCTGCTCTTTCTTTTTCCTGCTGCTAAATTCTGCAGCCCCCCCCCCCCCCTTTTTTTTTTTTTTTTATGTTGTGGCATGGTTCTCTTTCTATTTGAGCGTTCGCAGCCTGTCACAATTCAAGCCACAGCGAGCAGGAGCTTTTCTCTCAAGGTCAGTAGAGAATTGGGGTCCAAAAACGATGTGCAAAGGGTTTCTGCTTGCAGGGCTGGGGAAAACATAAAGGGGAGCAGAGCTGTGCTGCCGCGGTGTCCCCTCTCCAGCCACATCTGGACTCCAAAGCCCCCCGGGCAGTTTTTGCTTAAAGTTTCTCTGTGTGTTGGGTGAAAAGCCTGGTCCTGCTGTAAATCAGCACTACCATGCTGTGCTTTAGGAGAGGAGTGGCAGGGACCGAACTGTTTTTATGCCACCGTCTGTGGGCTTAATGCCTTCCATGTCCCTTCGCGGAGCTGGCCGCATCGTACGGAGAGATTAAAAACTCCTGGATGGGAGATGCTGGCTGGGAAACACTAGTGCATTGCCAGGCTTTGCCTTGGGAAAGGTCACCTACGCCAGAGCATGACTTCTCCCCCTCTGTTTTGCAAGCTGCTCTCATCTGATCTTCGCAGTGGCTGGTGGTTGCTGTCAGGCTCTGTTCGAGAAGGGGAAGGTGAGGCATGGGCCTGTTCAGTTCTCGAGGCTGTGCTGGCACTTTGTCCCTGGGGCTAATTGCTGTGACACTGAAGGGTGCTGCAAGGGGAGCTCCCTGACGCAGGGGCTGGCATGGCAGGGTGCGTGGGCAAACCTCCTGGCAGTTGGAGGAGCCCCGAAAGCCCCAAAAGCAGCTCTTCTGCCTGCTGGAGCTCGCATGGCGCCTCCTGCATGGCCCGAGGCTGCTGGGGCTCTTCAGATGTCTCTCGGCTTCTGTGCTTTGCATGTTCCTCCTGGCAGAAGGGAGAGGAGGACACACTCGGATGTGCCACCTGGAAGAGCTGTGTGCAGCAGAGATGAAGGTGGATTTCGGGCAGGTACCGCTGCAGCGGCCCCTGGCTCCCTTAGCATCCGGCTTCACCTCTGCTGCACACAGCTCTTTCCAGGCCGGCACGTCCGAGTGTGCCCTCCTCTCCCTTCTGCATGGACGGGGCGCGGTAAAATCAGCATGCTGACAGATGGCAGGTCCTCGGGAAACAGAGCCTGACATTTCCTGAGAGTGTACAACTGCTTTTCCTTTACAAGCCCGTAAAAACATGGTAAAAAAAAATGCCCTTCTGCTGCCTTGTAGCCATCTAACATTTAAGAAAGCTGTGTGCTGTTCAGGCAAACATCTGGCGACGTGCTGCGTCTACGTGGCCCAGCTCTTGATGTCCCTCTGCTCCCATGACCCTGCTGAGGTCCAAGGCTGTCAGTGTGGGAGCCCTTGCATCCTGTAGGAAGCAGGGGAGTTGCGCCCACTCTCGTTGCGAGGAGCTTGTGCTGGGCTGAGCCAATGCTGGGTTTGGGCGGCATTCCTGCACCCAAGCATTGCTCCTTTGGCTCCTATCACATGTCCCCCGGCCTAGGTTTTCCAGACCCGATGTCTCTGTGTGGTTCTGCCTTCTTGGGAGTGCTGTTCTTGTATATCCGTTGCTCACTCTTCTGCATGGCCCAGGCATGCTCCGGTGGGCTTTGCAGGGTCTACCTGCTGCTGAAAGAGCTCGTAAGTCTCATCTCTCACCCAGAGAAGCTCTAATTTTCAGACTCAAGGTAGTAGCACAAGCAGCACTTGCTGCCGCACACATCTTGACCTGGCTCATGGCCCAAAAGTTTTTTGCCAGGCAGAATAAGAAACCGTGTCCAATAGGCAAAGCAGCAAAAATTTTGCCCTTGGATGAAACAAAAAAATCTGGCCATAAAGCTCAACATTGTATTCCCCATGCAGCACTTCAAAAAAGAAAGAGAAGAAACACCTTCATATTTTTGCAGAGCTCTGGTCCCAGTCAAATAGCTGGACTGGGCAAGGCATTAAAAAAAAATTAAAAAAAGAGTTACTTGTGTTGGTCCATTGGGAAAGTTAATAGAACTTTTCCATCCACAGTTTCGAGGATGCTGGGATTCCTTGCAGCACTGCTCCATTTCCACCGCAGCTCCGTGCATTGCTGTGCTCATTCCCCTGGAGAGGCCCTACTCGTCTCAATAATTCTCCCACCTTTCCTCTGCTAAACTGAAAATCAACAAAGGAAAATTTAGGCTGGATATCAGGAACAATTTCCTCAAGCCGAATGTGAAATTGCCCCTGGGGAGAAACAGTGGAAGCTTCATTGCTCGGTGCATTTAATGGGTTTCCCATCTCCTTGTGGGAGGGACGCCAGGAGTGAGGACTCCTGGGCTCGCTGCTCCACTCCGCCTTGCCCCGTGTCTACAGTCTCCTGTTGGCAAAGGCGCCTCGCCCTTGGAAAATCGGATAGCTTGGGAGTGTAGGGCTGAGCTTTTACCTGCAACCAGAGCCACCTTAGGTAGGTCTTCAGCTGCAGACGTGTTTAGCATAGGGATGGCTTTGCTCCTTCTCGATGGCTTTCCTATAGAGGTGCAGACGGAGCATAGCTGTTTTTCCTCCCTGGATGCTGCTGGGCTCCCCGGCACATGCCAGGGGAAGTGTTGGTGCCATAACTTTTTCTGCTGCTAAAGCCTGAGATAACAGCCTGTCCGGAGAGCAGCCCTGGCCCACTTGGGCTGGCGCGCTGTGCGCTCGCTAGCTGTCCAGAAACTAATTTCAGATGAGAATAACTCCGCATTTGCCCTGCAAATGCAGTCGCCTCTGCCGAGTGACACTCCTTTTTCCATTTCACTGCCGGCCTGGCAGTGGTGACAGTTTGGACCCCATCCTAGTGGGGAATTTTGCTCTCCGGCATGGTCTGCGGGCTGGCTTGGCCGGGCTCTTCTCCATGCTGCCTGTGAGCACGGTGTCTGCTGGGTCTTTGTACCCAGTCTCACCTTCTCAGCCATTCTGGGAGCCTGAAAAGATTAAACTGGAGATGCCTTGAAACCGTTTCACCCGCGGGGAGCCTGCGAGCAGCAAAGCCCACCTTGCGAGTGGCTGCCAAACGCGTGGCTGCCCCTGCAGCCGGGCATGGGGAAGGTCTGTCTGAGAGCTATTGGCAAAAAATGAAATGTTATGACAGGTTGGACCTTTAATTTCAAACCAGGCTTTTAAAGTAATTGTTTGAATTGGAAATGAAATGCCTCGCGTCGATATCCCCCGGTCAGAACAAGGCAGGGGGGAGCGGAGGAGCTGCCACTTGGCTGAGGTCAATTTAAATCGAGCGAACCGTGTTTTCCTGGAGAAAATACTTTCCGCGAGATTACTGTGAGCGACGCTTCAAAGCGGAGGGGAGCAGCAAAGCGGCGAGGGTGGGCAGTGCTCGGGCTGGGTAACGTCTTGCAAGAGCGGCGCGTTTCTTGTCCCGTTTTTTTCCCTATGGTGAGGTGGGCATCCTGCCGAGCGGAGCCGGGCTGGAGACCCCAAGCTGCCCACGAGGCAGCCTGTGAGACGGGAATGAGAGGCGGCGTGGAAGAAACGCAGCCCCAAGGGTAATTCAGTGCCCCCCGGGCTCCTGAGGGGTCTCCTTGGGGACTATTCCTAAGGGTGAGCGTCTCGCTAGGGGGTTCGGTCTCACTGTGGCATGGGGCACGGCGTCTTGTCCCCTCCTAGCTGCTCAGAGACAAAAATCCCAGTGCGTAGAAAGAGGAATGCAGCCTGTGGAGAGGCAGGACAGAGCGTGGCGAGGCCACAGCCAGCCCGGATCCGGGCGCTGCCCTTTCAGGGCCACGGTATGTCCCTTCCCTGGTGACTTTTCTGGGTCACACGTTCTCCACCTCCCGCAGTCGGTGCTGAGCAAATGCAGAGCAGGAAATGTAATCCTTTCCTTAAATAATTTCATAACCCGAGGCCAAGGGCTGCAGATGAGTATGGGCTGTGGGGACGGGGAATAGCTGCGGTCCCGCTCGGCGTGACCGGGGGCTGTCCCAGTGCCGCAGCAGCCAGGCTGCCTTACAGCAGAGCCCTCTCCAGATAGCTTTTAAAAACCGTACGTGATATCTCACAGAAACCCACGCCGGGACACGGAGCCCAGCTGCGCGCTTCAGACGTTTCCTATCCTGTGCTTCCCGTGCGCAGACCCGGAGCCATCATCTGCGCTCTGGGGTCGGAGGCCGCTCTGTGCTCCAGCCCACGGAGCAGCAGGGATGCAGGGAATCTCGTGCGGCCCACAAGAGTTCCAATGGGAGTGACGGGAAGGGCGGCACTTTGGGATGGACCCATGTGGCTCGGCCAGTGCAGTGTCATTCAGCAGCATGGGATGCTGCTGGAAGTCTGGGGATGCCCTTGGATGCTCTTGCAGGTGCCAGAGCATCATCGCAGCAACCTGGAGTGCAGAAAATGCAGCCGAGCTGCAAATCTGGTCCCTTGTCCTTTTGGGCTGCGTCCAAGTAGCAGTTCTGGTAGGAAACATCACTTTGAGACTGACCCTCGGCACGAAGATGTAGCCCAATGACACTTGTCACCACCATTGGCAAGGCTGGGCGCTGAGCAGGGTTCAAGTTGGTGCCTTTGAGTCCCTTCTGCCCTGCATGTCTCGCTGCGTCTCTAGTTGCTCCAGCCCGGCAAGCGGTGGCACGTCACCTCCTCTCAGGGCTTTCCTTGCCCTAGCCTTGCTCCTAGCCCCACAGAGTCAGGCCTGAGGTGAATTTGTCCCCCCTGACGTGGCTCCTGCTGGGGGACTTCCCCATGGGTGATGAAACCCACTGCAGAAGAGGGGTGAACATTTGCAGCCAGCCCCTGGGAGAGGACGGTGCTGGGCAAAGCAGCGGGAATATGTGAGCTGGACACGTGGGCCTGAAGGGCTTCCTTGGAAGAGGAAGCCAAGGCGATGCTGCCCCATCAGGAATGTGCCTGCGTTTCCTGGGTTTGGGAGCAAGCCCCACTTGGGAGCCTGCTGCAGCCTCCAGCCCTGCAGGCTTTCTACCATCTTCCCAAACTCCTGTGGTGTCTCAAACCAAGCCAAGCTTTCCCTTGGGAATGGCTGAGGCCAGCAGCAAGGAGGGATGGAGAAGAGCCCGAGGTTGCAGGGGAGACTCAGAGCAGGGCCCTGAGGGGTGCCTGGGTGCCCCTCCTCCTGGATCCATCCCCGCAAGGAGCAGGATCCCTGGTCCCCAAGCCGAGCTGCTTCCCCAGGGTCACCCGGGCGGAGGCGGGAGGTTTATTCGCTCTCCGGGGAGCCGCGTTTCACAGAGGAAACGACATTTTCTCTCTGCAGCGGCCACGCTTTGCCCTTCCAAATCCTGCTGAATTCCTGCTAATCCTCCCCTCCTTCGTTTCGCACATTTTCCCTCGTTCTGCGCCTCGAACAGGGCGCTTTGCTGGGCCGGCCGCAGTCAGCAGCAGGTAATTTAAGCGCACATCTGCTCGCAATCTGGGGGAAGGAGAGAGGCCGTTCGTCTCTGTTAGGAGCCCGGCAGCCGCGGCTCCTCGCTCACCTGGTGGCACGAAGGCGCTTGCTGCGCTGCTGCTCCTTTTCCTGGGAAATGGATGGGCCCTGAAGGAACGGCTAAGGGCGTGCATGGGATGGGGTGCGCTCCCCAAAAAGCCTTGACATGGCCACATCCCTATGCGCATGAGATGTGGGCTTGCATGAGAGGAAGCCAGGGCGGGGGTGCAGAGTGCAGATCTTCCCTCCCCGTCTGCACATCCACGCATTTTTCCAAGGAGCCGGAGCTGGAGGAGTTCAGCAGCGTCGTGATAGTCCCTGTGCTGCAGATGGAGATCCAGGCTGTGGAAGGCTGACGGGATCCAAGACGAGTTGCAGAGCCGGCATGGGGGGGAGCTTGGACAAGCGGAGAGAGCTGTTCTGGAGAACGCGTTCCCTCATTCTGCTTGCGCCTCCCAGGTTGTCCCCACAGGGAGGACGGCTGCTCGCGGCCACAGGTCACCCTGGACGGGTCTTGGGTTGTCCCCTGCTGGTTGCCCATGAAAGGGCTTGAGAAAACCATTGCAACATCGAAAACAGGCACGTTGGCACCCGGGCCAGGCTGGTTTTCCCAGAGAGGCTCATTTCTCCCTCTCCGGGTTTCAGCTCCCCTCCTCGATGTCTTCCTCAGGTGATGGCCCCAGCAACTCTGCAGTGGGGCTGGGAGGGTTTTTTGGCGAGTGGCACATGAAGGACCTGCAGGAGATTCCCTGTCCCACCCCACCGTCGTGGCCTCCCTTTCTTCCAGCCCTGGCTCCTCACATCCAACTTGCTCCAAAGCCCTCTGCTCCCCTCCAGCACCCAGCTCACCCCCCCAGATACCCTATATCCATCCTTTTGAGACCCCTGCTTTTTCCTTCTGAGACTTGAAACCAGGTTTTGACTGTGTTGAATGCCTTCCTCGTGTTCTGCCGAGTTTAGAGTGCCTTCCCTTTCCCCCGGTGTCCTGAAACAGCTGCTGAATGAAAAGCAATCGTTTTCTGATATTCAATACTATGAGCAGGAGTGATTTGAAAATGTGTTGATTCCTTAGACTGTGGGAAAAGGACCTGTACTGCTGGCAGAAGTGGGCTGAAAAGTAATGTGGGGGGGTTTAGGGTTTTTTTTTTCTCTTTTTTTGATGGGTTCATGGAAAAACAACACGTATTTCTTCACCGCTTTGAATTTTCCCTGGAGGCCTCCAAGGAGCTGCAATCTCTTTTATATACACTTGCTTGCAGAGAAGGCAAAAGGCAGTGGATTCATACAAATGCCTTGGAGTTTTCAGCTTTGGAAAGCGGGGATCTGCATAACACCCCAGCACGGTTTTGCAGCCTGCGAATGCCAGGCATCCCTAGAGCAAGCTAATGTCAAAATTAGCTAAACTCACTGCCACGTCCATAGAGCGGGCGGACGAGGCTGCCATGTTGGGGAGGTCGCTCTGGGTCTTTGGGCTCAGGCCCTTTGCTTTTGGGTCCAAGCAGCTCGAGTCCCACCGCGACCTCGATGGACACACAGCTGCAGATGTCCCGCACCTCCTATCCCTGTCCATGCAACAGGAATCCCATTTCCCTGCACCAGGGGCAGAGGCAATTGATGCTGCAGGGAGGCTCGACCCATCTTGGCAAGCGTGGGGTGAGATCCCGACATCCGGGCTTGGACGGGATGCGGTGCTGCTGGCTCTTTGGGGGATCTCATCTAGCTTTCCTCCGTCCTTCCGCTCTCCTCGGCTCGCTCAGGTCCTCCAAAGATTACATGTTTGAGATATATGTAATGTTAGTCCATATAAATCACACAAAGCCTATGGCTTCCAGCGTTGCTGGCTTGGTTTCTTTCAGCCTTGCTCACTGTCACTCAGACGCGGGACGTCTAGGTTAGCTTAACGAGGAAGCCAGACTAAGATGAAATAATTAATGCAGCTGTAGAGTGGAGATTGAGGAGACTTTGGGGGATAAGGGAGCTGGCCTGAACCTTCCTCCCCAACTGAAGCGCTCCAGGCGTCTCCGAAGGTTCAGAAATACTCCATTTCCACTGGGTACCGAAGCTGGTTTTGTGGTCCTTGCAGCCTGGCCAGCATGGGATGCTCTCAGGAGGCCCCTGCATCTGCGTAGGCACTGCAGGGCTGGCTGGGCTCAGGGGAGCAGCTGTGCGGTCCCACTTGGAGGCCTCTCTCTTGGCGCTGGGAACATCCCAGGAGGGTGAAACCCGGGAAAGGAGGGGGGCCTTGCAGCGGAACGTGAAGCTGCCTCTGTCTGCCGTGCGGCGCGAGCTGAGCCCGAATTAAAGCTGATTTATTTAGTAAACACGTTCCAGGATAAAGCTCTTGATTTATAGGCACCCCAATAGCGCTCCAAGGAGGACTCGTACAACTTTAACTGCATTTTCTCAGCATCACACCAGCCCAATAAAAAAGAGTTCATATGCACTGCACAAATTCTCACTTCCAATATAAAAAAGGTTTTATGAGAGTGGGAGTCTCGTTGGCTCCGCAGGGCCGGGTGTATTGGCGGATACTCCGCATGACAGACCTTCTATTCCTCTTCAAGTTGTCAGACTTCAGTAGCATTTACAGCTATTTAGCTATCAAATTTTATGTGCGGCTCTGAGAGAAACGTCTCTCTTAAATACTGTTCTGTCTCATAAACAGCAGTCTGTTAAACCGTGTCAATTGGACAAGTGTTTTACGAAACCCTCCGATGCAACTGGCCAAAGCTCTGGTCATTACCTGAGTGGCAAAGTGCCCAACACTGCCCGGAGCTTAATTTCCCGAGCCAGCCTTGCTGCCCAGGGCTGGGCTTCTTGAGTTAAGGCTATTAATATCCGTGCTCCAGCGGTCCCAGTTTCTCCCCGATGTAAATCTCCTCCCTGTGGCCGTGGCTGCGCTCTCTCATCGGAGATGGTGGAATTGCGCCGTTCACCCCATAAAGCCCAAGAGCGGAGGCGGCCGCGGTGGCGGAGAGGAGCTCCGTGGTGATTTATTGTCCATGCTATGGTTGTGTCTAGAGCTGGCAAGAACTCATTCCCAACTCCTTGACCAGGGGCTCCCAAGTCCGGGGTCCTTTCCTCTCTGGGTGACAACCCCATGAGCTGATGTTGTCTCACTTCATGGAGGGAAGAGTGACAGGCAAGATCTTGCCAAGGGGAAGGGACTTTCTTAAGGTCAAGCAGCATCTTTGGGCTTAAGTCTGGGGTGGGATTGAGGTTCCCTGGGTGCTAGCCGTGACCTTGGACATAACAGAAGCCACTTGTTGCTACTCTAAACGTGTTTTTCTGGTATTCCTCTCCCTTTTAGCACATTCGCCTCTAGGCTGTTTCCTATGAGTAGTGCACAGGACCAGCAGGTACCAGCTTCAGTCTTAGGGGGATTTATTTGGTGACCCAACCTTGGGATAGGAGCACTGGGTAAGGAACAGAAGGTTCTTCATCCCCCATTCCTCCCTCACTCTCCCTCTTTGCTGATGGTGCAATCCAGCCAGATCGGACTGCTCTCTGTATAATTTAGAGCCTCTCAGCAGGATTTCGGAGCTGCGCCAGTCTGGAGTTTCCAGCATCTTTTATTTTACTGTTTTATTCTTTTCCTTACTGTTATCTTTCTGCAAAGCCATAACTTTATCTGTGTTTTAAAGCCTGGAGCCACCGCGTGGCTTGGGAGGTGCGAGCGGAGCAGAGCCCCTGCACCGGCCCCGGCGCTGCGGGCGATTTCCCCCCAAGGTCTGGAGCACTTAGTCGTGGGATGTTTAATTACTGCCGTGTGCTGCAGGCTGGGAGGTTTGCTCTCCGTCACCGCCGTTTCCCCGTGCAATGCACGGGGGGCCAGGGAGGAGAAAAAATATCTCTCTGCATATGCAGGCATGGCTCTTTGCGAAGTCGCACCTGCAAAAATAGAGGCCAGGAAGAGAGTGGCGAGCAGCTCTGTGCGGGGAGGTGTGATGCATGTGGAGCAGGGGATGGGGACAGGGTCTCTGCATTTTTTTCCCATACTTGTGCTTCCTGATAGTTTTAGCGGACATTACGTTTCCTGCCCCTGTGTTTCAATTAATCATCTGCTTGTCAGCGTTCTTCCCCTTGTCCTGCTGTCTCTCCATTTTTCTTTTTATGGGGGGATCTTGCTGAACAAATTTTGAAAAATGAACAGTGTTTTTAGCAATCCTCTTTGTGCAGAGGCTCAACCCCTGCACAAGCGCACTGCTCCTCTCGAATGCTCCCTCCATAGCCCTGCCTCGAGCCTTGCCCTGTTCCAGGGCTGCTTTTCCCCACACTTCGCAGCAGAGTTGGAAAGCTTGGGTAGTTTCCTTGCCTACCCGGAGGATTCGGGACCCTCCAGGGGAGTCCATGGAAAGGCTGCAAGTCCCCTGCCCTTTGCCAGCTACCGTGCTGGCTCCTTGCAGAAATCCCACTGGCCACGTGCCATCCAATCCTGGGAGCAGCAAGCTGTGCTGGGAATCGTGCACAACCACCGTGCCGTGCTTCCCTGCTCTGGGTGCTAGGCACATGGACATAGCCCCACTTTAATGGATCGTGCTCGCGTTAAGCTGCGGCGACGGATGCAAAGTTGCAGAGCTGATACACGTTGACCCAGCCTTGTGGTTGCTTTTCCTTTTTGCCGCTGAGGAGGAATATTGGGGGATTAGGAGCACAAATGCTGCTCTTTCGTCATCCAGGAGAAACAAAATAAGATGAGAGAGGAAGGAGCCCCCTCGCCGCTGCACCGCTGAACCCCATGTCCTGCAGCGTGAGGCCAGCGCACAGGAATATTCCCGTGCAATATGCGCGAGTGATGAGCCCCATATGCAGGCCTGGGGAGAAATTAAATATTTTCTATGGCCTTTTCCAAAGAGCCTTTCTATCAAAGTGCTCGGGCTGGAGCCAAAACGCCACGGCTTTTTCAGCCCCAGCTGGTTGACACTTTTTTTTTGTATTTCATTTCTTTTCTTTTTTTCTTTTGAATGTTGATGAATATTTTCTAATTAAAAAATAATCCCTCCCCAAGCCGAGTCCTGCCCCTGCGGCTTGAGTTGAGCCAGAGTTTTGGAGGTCCTGGAGTCCGCGAGGGACTCCGCTATCGCTCTCGTTTTGTTGTTTTTTTGTTGTTTTTTGGCTCTTTTCTTTCCCTTCCGTCGAAGGCTCTGGAGCTTGCGGGAAAGGTCCTGAGACCGAGCGCACACATGGTCCGCATCTGTGCGGCCGGCCGCGGCGGGGAGCGCTCGGCCCCGGCGTGGAGGAGGCGCTGCTGGAAGCGCCGCGCGGCTCGGAAAGGGCCGGTGCTGCCCTGGGCCCGGCTCTGCTCCCACGGGAAGCGACTCCTGCAAAGAGGGACGAGGTCGAATCCCGGAGCCTCTAGCGTGGGCTGGGTGCCCAGAGGGGCAGCGCTGGAGTTGTCCTTGCCCTTTTCACCAGACATGTGCTGTGAAACCTGCTCCTGGGTTACTAAATTTGTGATGGATGTGGAACTGGCCTGGCCAAAGACACCTTGGAGAGATCCTGTTTAGGATGGACAGGCCCCTGGGAGCCCCATGGCGTGGATGGGGTGCCAAGTGATTTGCTCTCATTGCAAATCTGCCCTTCCCAAAGTCTCCTGCAAGCCAGATCCCTCCTGTGATGCTTTTTCTTGGAGAAGTTGGACGCGACTAAACTTAGGCTCCTTGCGGCTCCTCGCCTGCTGAGCTGGAGGAAAAAGCTGCTCTTTTTCCAGGAAGGGGATGCCGGTGGGTGGGAAGCGCCCTGCTGGGAAGGGGGCAGCGGCAGCACCGGTGTCAGTGCCGGCCGCTGGCTCGGGAGCAGAGGAGTCTCCGCACAGCGTGTCGGAGGAGCACGAGCCACCCAGGCTGGGATCGCTGCTGTGGAAACGGGCCAGGGGACTTCCCAGGAAGGCGGCTGCTGCTGCGAGGACTGCTCTTAATATACCGGCTATCGCCCTCCGAGGTCCTTGCTCCAGATCCCTAAGTGCTCGGGGGCAGAGGGTGGAGGTGTGGGGAGATGCGGTGCCTGCTCCTCTTGCTGTGCTCGCCGTGCTGGAGGCGGCGACGCTGAGCTCCGCTGATTATCGTGCGCTTGCAATTCAGGATGAGCAGGACTCTCTCCACAGCCTCTCTTTGGCCCTTGCCTCCGGGGCCCCATCGTGTCGCAGCACTGTCCCCAGGGCTCTGCTAAGCGTGTACCATGGCCAGGGGTTCCTTCCCTGGTGGCTTCCCCGAGCTCCATATCCCCGCAGCACTTCTCAGCAGGAGCTGGGGTTGGAGGGCTCCTGCCAAACCCCGTGTCTGTCAGGACGCAGACAGCAGGCGACTTCACATGGTCGGTGATGGAGCGTTTCCGTTGCAACAGATTTACTGCAACAAGTGTTGCTAGGTGGGAATGCAAAAGGACCTGGTAAACCGTGGGAAATTGATGCTCTGCTCTGATTGACGTCACTTGGGGAACGAATCGGTTCCCAGGCCTGGTACCAGCGTCTGTGCCTTCCCTCCCTTGCTGGGCTGCAAACAAATTTGATTTTAATCGCTGAGTATTCATTTAATTTTTCTGGCTTTAAATAGCAAAATCTGCCCTCAAGCGTGCATCTTGTTCACTCCTTCAGCTGCGGTTGTGGAAAGAGCCCAAGAGGGCAGGATGTCACCCAGGGCCACAGCTCACCTGAGAGCGGCAATAAGTGGTTAACCCAGAGCTTGCCAGAGCTTATGGCCTTCAATGGTGCGATGCTCACAAGGATCCATGTTTCCAAAGCAGTCGTTTGTTTGGTCACCAACAATATAAAGAGCTGTCTCTGGGGCTGGGGCAGGTTTTGGTCTCAAATATGCTCTTCTAGGGTTCTGTGTGTGCCTGTGGAGCAGGGGACAGCACGTGGCTGTCCTTCAGGTGAGACCCCCAAAGGAGAGGAAAGTCTTTGCAGACTGGGAGGTCTCTGCACTGCTTTGCCCTCTTTGTGCCAGCCCGAGGGTCTTAGGATGCTTTTAAGCCAGGACTGTGTGTGCAGAGCCCCCAAGGACGCAGATTTCCAGCCCGGAGGTGCTGCCCTCAGTGCCCACCCTGGGCCGCTGTGTCCCTGTGCTGCGTCTCCCCTGCACCCCGGCGCTGTGTCAGGCAGCCAATACCCACTAATGAACACGCCTGTTTAAGAGCTGTTAAAGCCAGGGGCTGGTGCGAGGTCACAGTCCACACAAACAGATGGAGTTTTGTCCTTGATAATTAAATTTTGCTGTAGTTAGGGGCGAAAGGCTTTTGTGCCTTTTCTTTCAGCACAGCTGCCTCGAGCCAGCTCTGCTTCATCCTCCCCATCCTCAGCTTCCTCGGAGCAAATGCCATCCATGTGTCTGGACTTGGAAGGGGCTGGGTTCTTTCCAGGAGGGTTTTTTTTGCGAGGCCCACTGAGCTTGTCTAAGTGCTCTGGGGACAGCCCCGTGCCAGCCCGTGCTGTGGTGGTGCTGGGACCATGCGTCCATGCAAGCGCCCATGGCTTTAGCAGTGGAGCAGGGCAGCGCTTTGCAAGGTGCGGGACACCTTCCCTGCCGCCGCATCCACCCGGCGTCCCCAGGACGGCCCTTGGGAGCGGCAGACAGAGCTGCGGGTTGGTGGCTCCAGCGCTGCCGGCCGCCCAGGTGCTTGGAGAGTGGGACCCGGGGCCGTTTGGCGGTGGTTTGGAGGTGTCGCGGGGACCGCTGTCCAGGAAACTTTCCCATGCTCGCGGCGATGCGCGTCGGCTCGCAGCCCAAGTGCGCTGCAGATGTTTGGAGCAGGATGCAGCCCGCGGAGCTCATGGAAACCTGCAGGCAAGTGACGGGCAGGCACAGCCCGCCCGCGTGGGTGCCCCTGCAAGCTCTCCTGGAGAACGTAGATCCCTGAATGAGCTGGTTTTTTGGTGGAGGGGACAGGAGTACCCACAGGCTCTTGAATGGGGTACACATACTGCGATGTGCATCAGGGAGCTCTGCCTTTCCCAGATGTATCCGGCCTGGAGACGAGGAGGGCTGTTGGCATGGAGGGTAGAGCTGCGCCGTCATCCCGGCTCTGCGTTACAGGGCTGGAGCTGGGTGGGGATGGGTGGGAAACACGGAGGCTGCCTAGAAAAAGGATGAGTGGGAAGCAATGGAGCAGCCCCACAAAATCCTGGCAGCTGCAGCCATGCTGTGGGCGCACAGAGGTGGGTTGGGGGCTGCTCCCAGCGGGGATGGACGGCGGAACCTGGGAGCTGGGATGCTGCCGGCGGGCAGCGGGTGCCCCACGGCCACGGCGGGTGTTGAGGTTGGGGTGGTCCACAGAACTGGGGGGCTCGCGGAGGCAGCTGCAGGGCTGGGGGCGGCTGCGGCGCAGCTGGAGGCGCTTGGCGCCGCGCGCTCGCAGAGCAGCTCAGCGGGCGAGCGCCCGCAGCAGGGCGCCTCTCGTCCCGCTCGCCCACCCACCGCGGCCGCCCCGCCGGCGTCCCCGTCTGCCCCGGCAGCCCTGGGCGAGCCGGGGCCCTGCCAGCACGCAGGTGCTCCGGCCCTCCCCTTGCTAAACTCCCTTGCAAGCCGTTTGCTGCCCGTGTGGCCTGGACACACATCCCGGTGTGCCAGGGAGGACGTGCCAGCTGATGCGGCTCTGCGTAGCCAGCAGCGCGGATGGACCCCAGTGTCCCCAGTGTGTCGTGTACAGGAGAAGGAATCAAGCAAAGTCTGGTGGGGAGCACCCATTCCCCAGCGTCCTGAGCCCCCTGCTCCCCTCCTGGGCTTGGGAGGCCACCCAGTCCCTGCCCTGCCCTGTCCTTCTGCCAATTCATAGTGCTCGTGTGTGGGAGGAAAGCAAGCGAAGCGAATCATCCCAAGGCATCTCCGGGGAGGCCTTTCCAAGAGTCATAGTAGTGGCTTCCTCTGCACCAGGCACTTTAAAAAAGGTTCAGATAAAAACATGCCAAAATGCCCGTTGAGCGCTGTGCAGCTGGATGCTCCCTCCCTTCCTCTCCCAGCTGTCAGCTCCCTCCCTGGACGAGGTGAGCTGCTGAGGTCCTTTCCCGATTGCTTGCTCCGATCCTGTTTGTGTCCTCATCCCCCCGCAACACTGCTTTCAGGATCTCATCCTGATCCAGCTCTGTCTCAAAGCACTGGAAATAAGTGCCCTGCCCTGCCTTCAGAGCAGCCATGCCCTGGATTCCAGCCTTGGCTGAGGTCACTGAGGTGGCTCTGTATCCAAAATCGTGTCCGTGCTGGGATTGTAGCCAGCAGCACCGGAGCAAACCCCTATCAGGAATCCAACTCGCACCCGCCCGGCGAGCACAAAGTGAGCGCGAGGGAGAGCCAAGGGCCTTTCCCTGTGGGAAGGAAGCTGCCCTGCGTGTGCCCCTGCTTGGGGCTGCACGCTGAGCACGAAGGCTCGGAGACGACCCGATGCACCTCGAGTGAAAAAGCAATTGCAGGTGTGACGGGCGCTCTTGGGGTCTGCTTTTCCAAACGGGTCCATGCTGCAGCAAGAAAGAGATTTTTGGAAGCAAAATGTTCGTGCGTTAGTACTTCACTTCGGACTTCATGTTCCTCCATCCCCTAGCCTTTCCTCTTGAATTTTATTTTTCCCTTTTCTCTTTGCTGTGCTTAGGACAGCATATGACCGTGACACGTTCTGGGTTTTAATGCTGTGATGTTTTCCTCTGTCCTCAAGCTTTGTTTTTTAAGGGGAATTTGGGAGTTCATAAAGCAGCCCAGCCACAGACGCTCCTCAAAGCAAAACCCGGGGTTTTGAGCAAACTCTTGAGTGTTTCAAAGGGCAATACAGCCCTGAGAACAAAAGTAAGAAATGTCGCAAGCGTTTGCCTGGAAATCACAAAGTGAACCCAAATTGAACCATCAGGGTGTTCCTAAAAAGTTGAAAGTTGTTTGCTTGGGGCGGTTTTGCTTTGCTTTTGTATTTTGTTGTTGTTGTTATTTTTTCCCCATCATTAATTTTCTATTTTTGTGACTGGAGACCGGAAACTTGGAAGTGCTAACATTCGGTGGGACAAGAAGAGCTCATTCTGCATTCCTGACCAGCCGACCCCGGCACAGAGAGTGCCAGGACCCGTGCCGAGAGAGCAGTTCCCGTGCGACTTCCCCTGCTTCCAGGATGAGCACTGGGGAATGTGTGAAACAGCAAGCATCTCCCATTCTCTCTAAAACTAAGGCTCCTCTATCTTATCTCTTATCGCTGTCCTCGCCACATTATATGGCAGGCCAGTCCGGCACTCAAGCAGAGCGGATTTCGGAGGAACGCAGTGCTATTAGTATGCTGTGCTGCGTGCTGGTTTTATCACCGCTGGAACAGATGGCGGGGCTTGGACTGCTGCCCTCTGCTTGCAGATAGACCCGTGAATTTTGTGGCGGTTGCGAGGCCAGGTAAAAGCTGCGGGAAACATCTCTGCTTGGGCTCGGCGAAAGGCACGGGGAGCAGGCCCAGGGATGCAGCTATGGCTATATATATGTGTATATGTATATATGTATATATACAGGCAGATTGGCTGGAGGTGCTCCCAGAGGCGTGCCCGTGCCATGCTTTTCTGACACTGCTCAAGGAGGTAGGGCGTGCTTGGCAGAGCATGCTGCGACTAGGAGGATGCGACCATGGGAGGCCATGGGTTTGAGAGGCCAGTTCCCTTCCCATGGTCGGTGCATGGGTTAGACAGATTTCCCCTCCCTGCCTGTGCTTGCCCCTTGTCCTCTCCAGGGACGTGCAGTGTCATGATGCAGTAGACTTTATGTAATTATATTGAGGGGACATCTACGTATTTTTGTGAGAGGAAAGAAACCTGCCTCGTTCCTGTAGCAGAATTTCCCCTGAACCTGCAGCTGCAGGGTAATGACTGGGATTATCCCTCCCTGGAATATACCATGGGAAGCCAGGGAAAGGATGCTGTAACTACCAGCTCTGAGAGCTCTAACTGCCTTTGGTACCTGCTGGACTTTCCTGGATGTTGTGGTCCCTGCTCCAGAGCACGTTGCTGTAGTCCAAACCACCAGTGAAGTTACCTGTTCTTGAAGCCAACTCGCCAGATGTCCAAAGACTCTCAGTGAGCTTGAGATATTTCATGGCTTGCTTAATCATCCTGGAATTACCTTGTAGTATCTCTTAGAAAATTACTCGGATCTTAGCTGGACTGAGTCTCCCTCTAGGAGAGGTTCTTTCTTCATCTACATGAGTTAGCTGGGAAGCTTTAAGGCAGTTGCATTTCTCATTCAGGCATTTCACTTGGGTATGAAAGATAAGTGACTCCAGGCTTGTGTTCCTGTGTGGTGGAGCCAAAGGCACCTCAAACTTACAGTCTGAGATATCCTATTACAGATGCACATCTTCAACCAAAGCAGTCAGGACAGGTTTTCAAGCGCTTCGCTTAACTCTGTCTGTATCTTGTCCTGCTCATGCCATCTTCCTCTCTGAGTCAGCTTCACCAGGTCCTGGGCACCTTGATGATTGGGGTGAGCTGTCATGTATAACGTGTCAAGAAGAGTATGTGTTGCCAAGCTGCTGTTATAAATGGGCAATCTGTCAACATCTGGTCTCATCCGAACATCCAGGAGAGACAGATCTTCCCTAGAAGTCAGCCTTATCCTGGCATCAGCAGGATCAGCTCCATCTCTCAGGAGGGCCAGTCTGGTTATTCCCTGATTTATAGCTTACAGTCTGGTGGCACCTGCCCCTCTGCCAGAGCTGCTCCTCCACGGAGCCACTCACAATGATGAGCAGTGGGCAGAAGACAGAAGAACATCCTGTCTTGTCCCTTCCTCAGTGCCCAAGGGCTGTGACTTGAAGATAGAATTTGGGGCTCGGTGACCTGGTCCTGTACTTTGCATTCTTGCTTTGTGAGTTTGGCCAGATGCCTTCCCCTCTCCAAGCCTGTTCAGTCCCCTAGACCCTGTGTGTGCTGAAGGACAAGAGGAGTCTGCTCATGTAGGGCATCTTGAACAGAAATGTGTGGATCCAGCGGCCCTCCTAGATGGCACTGTCAGAGGAAGGCTGTTCCAGGGGATCTTCTATGGCGTGATCCTTCTCCCATGTGTCCTCTCTTTTGGCATTTTGTTTCATCGTAGGAAAGGGAAGAAGCGGCGGGAGGAAAGCAGTAGTACTCAAGAACAGTGAGCGTATTAAGCGTCTGGCCGCAGTAATCCCTGTGGCGCTCTCCGTCTGGGGGGGCAGTGCTAATCACCCTGCTGACAGCTGGGGCTTAAATTAGATTTAAGAAGCCCTTTCAAGTGGAAGCAGCTCTGACCCTGCAGGTAAGGCTTGCTGAAGCACATATTATGGAGATGATAAAGCCCGTCCTTTTCCTCCTCTTTCTAAGCAACAAAGTGAGGTTTAGCTCTGACGGCGACATTGTGAGGCCAGGGTTTTAGGGCTATTAGTAAGCCTCTTGTGTAAGACGTTTACAGACAAGGATTTTGTTCTCTCTCTCGCCTTCCTGCCGCAGGAATGCTGCCTTCGAAAAGGAGATGGCACGCGGTGCCTTCAGGAACACAAGAGGCAGAAGTGGCTGAGCACACAGGTAAAATCCATGTAGTGCCAGATGAGAGATGAGATGGTGACTGCTTGGGGGTAGCTGTGGATCTCATGCTCATTAGAGTGCTCTGCTGCTCATCTTTCTGGTACGTGCAGCTCTCCAGGAGCTCATGGAAGAGCTGGCCTGAGCTAGGAGCTGGAAGCACACAAGGGAAGCTCCAGCTTCCAGAGCCCCAGAGCTGCAGGAAAGTTATGGCATGATCTGTGCTAGCAAAGGACTGGGCTGAGCAATGCCTGCTGACTTTGCTTTGCCTATTTGTATTGGATTGGTGTCTGGGAAGTGTCTGCATCAGGTGTCTCCAGTGCAGAGGTATTGGAATTTCTGCAGTACGAACATATCATAGGACCTCTAGCGCAGACAGATCACGGCATCTCCTTTTGGGCAGGCATTTCAGAGCATCTGCGGTACAGAGGTACAGAGGTACCGTAGCATCTACACTTGTCATCTGTAGTACAGGTGTGCCAGTCAGCATCTGCAGTGCAGGTGTGCTGTAGCATCTACAGTTGACCCGTGCAGTGACAGGCGTACTGTGGCATCTGCAGCACCAGGACGGAAGGCACAAAGCCTTTGCAACACACTTGGCAAAGCTGGAACAGAGACACACAGGGAAGGAATGAATTAATGGAGCTTTTTTTCTTTCCTAGGTCACCACTTTAGAGATAAGCCCCGGTAATAGCAGAGCTGATGGGAAATTTCCCATTGGGAACTGCCTGTTTTCTGTCTGGATCCATGATTCTCTTCTCTCTTATTATCAGGATCAGGACTGTCCTCATCCCTTGATGTCATGCCAGTGGCTGTCACATCACTGTGCCCCTTCGATCCTACTTGCAGGGAACACACTGGTCTTGTCTTCAGACAGAGTTATCCATGGATCCACATAGCTTGATCCTATTCAGGGAAAAAAAAATACTGACAATATGTTTAGTTTAGGCTGCGGTGGTAGCAGGCAGAGGTGAACACGTCCATGTCCATGTTGAATTGTCTTCTCCTGCTAAGGTGATCCTGCGATCACCACAGATCACAGAATCACAGAATCACAGAATGGTTGAGGTTGGAAGGCACCTCTAGAGATCATCTAGTCCAACCCCCTGCTCCAGCAGGGTCACCCAGAGCACGGGGCACAGGGCGGCAGCCAGGCGGGTTTGGAAGATCTCCAGGGAAGGAGCCTCCACAGCCTCTCTGGGCAGCCTGTGCCAGGGCTCGGTCACCCTCATAAGATCTCCTCATCGCCCCTGTAGCAAAGCAGCCAAGAGCTGAACAGGACCTGGGACCTTGCCAGGCGCTGCCCTGGGACGGGGTGTGTTGCAGATGCTGCACATTTATGTGTGCTGAAGGGAACCAGAACAAGTCCGTGGAATAAAAACCCACCAAACACACAGGAAAATATGCATGGTGATAGCATGTGGTTAGAGGCTGGGTGAGCATGTGAGGTATCTGGCACTTCTGCTCTCTTCTTACCCCGTCCCTAAACATGTGCGCGAGTCTGCGGCCGAAAGCAAGTCTGGGTCTGGTGCCACGGTGTATGCATGTGTGGAGGAGCACGCTGTTGAGCAGCCTCCTTCGAACCTGTGCGCAAGCACAGCCGTGCTCAGGAGAACTGCTACTGCTGCCCTGGGGAGGGCAGCAGCGCAAACTGAGGCTGCAGGTCCTGCCTGCCTCTGTGTGAGGTGGGTGAGCTCCCATGGGGTGCATGAAGCCAAACCCTCTTTCCACTTCTGACCAAAGGCTGTTGATTCGGTTCATTTCTCCTTTCTCTTAAATCCACCGCTGTTGGTAGAATTGCATCCGTATATGTGCATCAGAAGTGGTGGTGGTGGGAAAAGCTCTGCGTGGTTTATTCCTGATGCTCTAATGAAATGAAAGAAACCTCACTGGAAGAGCAGCTTGTGCAGCATTGTTATTCAGATCTCTGGTCTGAGGAGGTTCAGGGATGGTTTAGTCAAATATCGAAGGTCTCTCAGGCTTGGACTCCCAGCTGTGCGTAGCTCTTCTTTCGCCTCGACAGCCAAGAATGATTCACTCCTGGGGCAAAAGCAAATATTGTCCAAACTCTTTTCTGCAGCAGATTGAGTTTTCCACTGCTGAGTTTGCTGTGTAATAAATGCAGTTCCCCACCATCACCTTTCAAATGTTCCCTGCCAAAACGGGGACGTGGCCCTGGGACCTGCATATTCTAACACTGCTGGTGATCCTCTGCTCACTGTCCCGTGCATCCGAGTGCCAGGATATTGCCTTTTGTTAGCAAAATCGTTAAGCAAGCAACTACAGTAAATGGAAATTTGCATCAGAAGCATCTGCAGAAATTGTGGAGGTTTTGTTATGTGCTTGGAAAAAGAAGTGGTTTTGGGCAAAACAGGCAAACAAAGCAAATACTGCATGGGAAATTGTGATTCAAGTGAGAGAAGAAAACAAAAAGTTGGTTTCTCTCTAGATTTTTCACACTAAAATAGCTCTGGTTCCTGCCTGGCAGCAGGGTTTATGTCTGGAAAAAAAAAAAAAAGAAAAAAAGTGGAGTTTTGTGGAGAGGAAAGCATCCGAGATATGAGGTCTCTGTGCCAGGACTCCCGAGGGAGCTGGGCCATGCCCTTTACCCCTCTGTATTTCCACCTGTAAGCCCCAGAGCAGCCCCCTCCTCCTCCTCTTCCTCCAGCTGCAGCCTTGGGTCGTCAGTGCTTTGGGGCCAGCACCATCCCTGCCAGGTGTCTCTGGCCGCGGATGAGACTGGCAGGCACTCAGCGAGACACAGCAGTGATTATTTTAATGACTGATAAGACGAGGAGCAGCAGGGGAGGGAAGGTGGCTTTGCCCTGGGGACTATGACAGCGGGAGCAGGACAGCCAGTGATGTTATCGGTCCTGATGGGAGCCGACTTAAGGCCACAGCGCGCGGAGCTCACGCTTCGGAGAGCAGCCTGATTGCCTGGGGAGCCACAGGGACTTCACCGCGCGCCCGTCCTTCACGTTGCACAGCTGGGTGCCATCTGCAAGGGCATGTGGACATCCCTCCACCTGGCTCCTGGGGGCGGTTGCTGCACCGAGGACACCATTTGCAGCGGTGGGTCGGGTTGTTCTGCCCACCACCCGGTTACTCCCAGCCTTGCAGGGCCGGTGCAGGCACCTGGAATCCCAGGGCTGCCTGCAGAGCATTCCCTGGCCGCCGATGGTCAGCTCTGGGAGAAGGGCACTGGTCCTGTCCCCAGCGGCTCAGGAGTGAGCTGTGGCTTGGTCCCCTGTCCCCCCACGCTGAGTTCAGAGCAGAACGTGGAGCCTACCCTTTGGATCCATGCGGGAGTGAGTCCCTGTCCTAATCCATCTCCAAGCTGCTCCAAAACCATGGTTTTTAGGAAATATTTAGTGAAAAAATATTTTCAACAGGGAGAGTCAGTGCTAGCAGTTACGCTCTTGCTCGTGCTCCAGCTGTGCAGGTGGGTGTCTCTGCCGGCCCCGCAGCTCCGCGGCTCTCCAGGCTGCTCAGCAGCTCCGTATTTCAGCATTGCCCAGGGATGTGTAGTTTTGCCGCAGCTCTGCGAGTGTCCTGTACCCAGGCATTGTGGTGGACGTGGTGTGACTGAGCAGAGGGCACCTGGACAGTGACATGCACTGACTTGCAGCCACCCCTCTCTGAGACGGTTCGAGGTGGCGTGGAAGGAGGGCAAAGCTTCTCCCATCTCCTTGGGCCAGAGCTGAGCAAAGTCTCTGCTGGGCAAGGGCCAAATTGAGGCCATGCAGTTTGGCCATGGTCTGAGTGAGCGCAGGAGCATCTACCTTAACATAACGCTGTCCATCTCTGCCTGGAGCTAACCTGCAGCTCCAGGGTTGAGTCAGGTATTTGTGGCTATATGAGGTTGGGAGGGATTCGGGAAGCTCCTCTTTAAACTGCTCACATTTGATGGAGAAGCAAGTCTGGTGAGTTTTCTGTCAGGACAGCCAAGGATTCCTCCTTGTAGCAGAGATGCCCCTGCATGTTGAAAAAAGAGTAGGAGAGAGGAAGCGGCACGAATGATAACGACGTTGTAATTAGCACTTAGTGCTCATCGCCCAGAGCTTCCAGAGGAAGGTCACCTTCACTATTGCTCTTTTACAGGCAGGGAAACTGAGGCACGGAGGGGAGGCAGGAAGACCGATTTGCTAGGTCTCCAGCATGGTGTGGGGCTGGGCCAGGAGCAGAGTCTGGGCTGTAAATTCAGCAGGAAGGCCCCTGCAAGGTGCCTGCTCCTTCTCTGCCCATCCCCTTCGCCACAGGCACCCCTGGGTGTTTCCGATCCTGCATCTCTCCTGGCACTGCTGTTCCTGTGAGGAGAGATGCTTGTGGACAGGCTGGTCCAGCAGCATCCCCACATCTGCTTCCAACATCCCTCCCAGGCATCCTATCCTTGCCTTGCTGTTCAGCACTCGCATCCTGCTGCGAACCCAAGGCCATCTGGGCTCCTGCAATGGCCACGATGGGTAATGGGTTATGTTTAGTTCTGTTTTTTGTTTTTTTTTCCGCTGGCCAGTACAGCTCCCCCACTATTTGGGTCTAAGTGGATGCCATCTGGCTAACGAGCCCGTGTTCATGTTCTAGGTTAAAAGGCAATCCTCCGCGCATTACTGATACGGTGCTGTGGATTCGGGGGCTTTAAGTGGTTTTGAAGGTGCAATTTGCTTTTCACACACGGTGCTATTTGCCTCCTGGCAGCTGGGCTGATGGCCAGGCCATGTAGCCGTGACCCTGTGGGCCTTCCCCATCATCATCCTCAGCAACGTCCCACATGCACAGGAAGAGGCCTCGCTGGAGCAGCAGCTCTAGGCTCTGCCGCTGCAGTGGGAAGCCTGGGCATCCTCAGCGCTGTCCTGCCCCTCTGCTCTGCTCTTTGGGACGTTGAGCGTGGCACAGCCGCCTGCTTGGGCAGGTGAGGGTGTCTGCAGCGTCCTTGCGGGCAGCGCCGGCCCCTGGGCTGATGTTGCAGCTGCCTAAGAGAGCCCAGCAACAGGGTTTGCCTTTCCCAGGGGAGAAGCTGGAAAGGGGATGAGACAAATGCACTGTTTGTGCCAGGACTTAGTACAGCCCCTGGGCCCCTGTTGGCAGTTCCACTGGAAAGTGCCAGAAGCCATTGAAGGGAGGAGAGCATGCTGCAAAATGCCTCTTTTTGCCCCAAAGTCCCCAGGTTCACCGTCTTGCTTCACAGCCATCTCCTTGGAGGCGCGCGGCTGCCTCCGTGCGCCCCGGGACCGTCTCGGAGCGCGCGGCGCGCGAGCTCTGCGGCGCCCGCCGCTCACCGCCGCTCCCTGTGCTTGCTTCCACAGATGGCGAACCCCGTGCCGTCAGCCTGCTGCGTGGTGCTCGCCGCCGTGGTGGTCGTGTACGCCCAGAGGCACAGCCAGCAGGGTGAGTCCCTTGTGACGTCCCCAGCCTTGCATTTCCAAAAATATCCAGGCTGCCAGGACACTGTCTCTAAGCCCCTTGTCCCCCTTTTTTGTGCATGCAACCAGGCGGGTTTGTAAGCTGACAGTCCTGTTTGCTTGGACACTGGGTAGTTGGGGTCCCATGTCATGTCTCCAGTGCATAGGGCCAGCCACACTCCGGCAGCAGGGAGAGCCTCCTGGGTGGTGTTGGATGACCCATCACCTCCCTGGGGCGCCTGCTCAGCACGTTTGGGTGCTGAGAGGTGGAATGAGCTGGGGTGAAGGTGACATGGGTGCTGTGGTGCTTTCTTCAGAGGACTGAGGCTGCCAGGACCATTGAATACCCAAGACAAGGCTGCCAGAGCATCCCTTGGATGAGTTGTGTTTCTTCCCCCAGTGTAGCAGCCCAACTCTATTACACAGATAGATGCACAAGAGGTGGAGGTGCTGGGTATTTCAGGGATATGCGCTGTGGAAATGTGTTGTCTAGACAGAGAAACGAATCACTAGTGCCTGCCAGCACTGGCTAGAGCCAAACATTTCAATGTTGGCAGGCGTGTGCAGGTCTGGAGAGGGTGCACAGGTAAAGCTGCTGTTCCAGGCCCTTAGCTCCTTGATCCTGCAGGATTTGGGCTGCTTAGGCTCCCCCTCCCTCCATCCCTCCTCCTTCCCTCGCCCTGGCTGCGTTCAGCAAGGAGGCATCTTGGGCACCAGCTCTGAACAGGAGCTGCTGAAGCCTGGTGGCGTCAACAGGCATCTGGACTCAGTGCATGGATAAAGCAAGGCTCCCTCCAGCTACAGGAACTAGAGAGGTTGCTCTGCAGTGGAAAAGAGCTCTGGGTAAGGGAAAAAGGAGTTTGGGTTCACAGAGTGAGAAAAAATGGGCATAAGAGTAGGAAGACGGCTGGTGAGGCAGTTCCACATCTGCCTGAAATCTCTCCGAGGAGGAAAATCTGCTCTGAGGAACCTGCCTGCATCCCATGCAGACATTGATGTGAAATGCTGTGGTGAGACTGGGAGGGAGCCAGGGCTCTGGGCAGGTGTTTTGGAGCAGAAGGTCCCATGCCCGTGTGTCGCGGCCCCCAGCACATGGCTCACAGGGCTGCGAAAGGCCGTGGTGCTGCTGCCGACATCGGGAGGGCCTGTCCCGTGCTGGAGAGCAAAGGGGTCTAAGCCGAGACAACCTCCATCCCGACGGGGATGAGCAGAAGGAACGTGCTGGCATGAGGTCCGTTTGTAATGTGACTGAGGCGTGCTCGACTTTAATAGCTCCTGAAGCGCTTTAAGAGATGCATTAGCACTGCATACCTGAGTGAGGAGGATGTGACAAGCTGCTAAGTGAGGACGAGCACGGCGCTGCGAGGCCAGGCACCTGCTCCTGGCTCTCATGTGCACCCCAGTGATTGCGTCCTGCAAAGTGCCACACGAATTAATAACAGCAACACTGGGCTCGGCGGGGGTGAGGTTGCTCATGCATTAATTTCTCCGCTGCTCCTCTCTGGCCCTGCTCACGGAACTGGGAGACCAAAGGTGCATTGTCCAAAATGCAGGAGCCCCCCACACTCTGGGGTTGGGGTGCTGGAGAAAGTCAGAGCTAAGTGGACTTATAAGAGCTGCCATTCCTGGGTATCCTTCACCCCTCTGCTCCTCCCTGAGTGCATCCCCAGCACAGTCAGAACAGTTTTCTTCTGGCGGTGCCCGTGCTCTAAGCTCATGGTTTTTGACGGTGCATCAGCGTGCCTTGAGGCTGGGTACCTGTCATGCCTAAATGCACGATCCTTGCAGGAGGAACAGGCTGTGCTGCCAGCAGGGTCACTCCCTTTGCAAGCAGGCACCAGCTGGAGCAGCCTGAGGGGCACTGCTGGAGTTGAGGGGCACAAGCTAGAGTAGATGGACACAAGCTAGAGCTATTGAGCTAGGGTCTGCCATGGTGCCTTTGGCACCCGGGAGCTGCTGTGCTGCATTTTGCACTGGCATTGATGCTGTTTTGGGGCAGCTGATGTGGAGCTCAGGTGCCGCTCTGCCAACAGCAGAGCAGGGAGCCAGCAGCTCCTGTGAAACAGGAGTTACACGGTGCACTCGCTGCTAATCCAATTGCTGCTAAAGCAATCGCTCCACTCTGCCAATCCCATCACGCTGGGTGGCTCTGGCAGCCTCCACCGACGCGCCGGCATGGGTGGGATCGCTGCAGCTCGAGCTGACGAGCCGTCGAGTCCGCGTCCTTTGCGCCGCCTGGCCGTGGCAGGAGGCTGAGGCCGGGCCCTGCGATGGGTCTGGCAGAGCCAGCGGTTGCGGCATGTTTTTTTTAGCAAAAATGGGAAAAGGGAGGCAGCGCTGGGCATGGCTGGCTCCAGGGAGCCCTGTCTCTGTGTATCCCTGCCAGTGTCTTCTTTCTCCCATGAATCTGCAATGCCCCCAGCAAAGCAGAGGGATAGATAAGAGTTGCAAGAAGGAAGAGGTGGCTAAAGGCCATGCAGGAGAGCCTGATATCCTCTGCATTAGCTGGGATAGCTCAGTTTTCCCCGGCCTTTTCGTTTTTGTGTTTTCTTCCCTTGGCAGCAGTCTTCACTGATTTGTGTCAAAATATAGGACAGCAATAAGAAAACTGCAGGGGAGAACAGACCTGAAGCTGCCTGCTGTAACAGACACGCTTTTGGTAGAGTGGGACTCCAGCTGTGCCCCCATCAACGGTGGGATGACCATTGGCAGAGATCTTCTCCACAGCAGTGCTTAGGCACCCTCAAAGGAAGGGGAGAGGCCGTGGCATGAAGACCTGGGACTTGGTCAAAACCCCTTAGCCTGGGAAGTCTTTAGATGTTAGAGATACGTAGCCACATGTCAGGTCACAAAATGTGTGTGCATGGGTGACTTCAGCTCTTTCCAGCCACTGCCAGGACTGCTTGTATCTGAAAGGAAAATCCTGGCAAGAGGGAGCTCTCTTCCCCAGGCTCCTGCCAGGGCCAAAGCTTCTGCCCCATCCATCACCTCTGCCAGAGTTACATCCGCATCTGTCCTGGACTGAGATTTCTCTGCTTTTAAAAGAGGAGTATTTCTGCTTTATTGATCTTCACCTTGCTGAATTAACTCACGTTTAAACAATAATTATGTTTTCACCCTGGAGAGGAGACAAAGAGATAAACGTCTCTGGAAATGAATGCGTTTCAGATGCCACACGCCGGGGTTAATTTATTGATGTGTGGAGAAGCCGCTATCTCCTTGCTTTCTCACCAGCAACAAGCAATTAGCCCCCATCATTCCTCAACCAAGCAAGAGAAAGAGGGATTTTGTTTCATTACTTTCCCTCCTCTCTCGCGCCGTTCATCCCTTGTGCTAATCTTTTGCAATCGGTTCTGCTGCAAAGCCTCCCGGGAGCTCCCGTTTGCCTGCGCCTTGTTAGAAATGCTGACCACATTTCAGCCAAGGCGAAGTCTAGGCTGGTAAACAGCCTTTGAAATGCACAGCAAAGTGATGCAAATTGACTTCTCCAAGAGAAGCCAAGTGTAGTTCCCTCCCTCTCTGCCTTCCCTGCCTTGTCCAACCTTCTCCGTGTTCTGCTGTGGCACTAAGGGGCTGCCAGCAGCTCTTTCAGGGCCCTGTCTCCTCTTGCATTAAGTGTCCCATCCAAGTCCCTGGGGCATCAGACTGGTAAAATCAAACTTACCATTTTTGTTTTAGGGGCATTTCCTGGGATTTCCATGTGTTTTCTGTGTAACTGGTGGTTTATGGATTTTTGCAGAAGTACATGGTTTGTTTGTAGATGACCATGTGGCTTTTGATTGTTGTTTGAATGACACTCAGCTAAGGTACCTGTATTCAAACTGTGTGAAGAGCTACCTAGGCCACGAGGCTTGCTCTGGTACCTATGAGTTGGTTGCACAAGGAAGATGTTTTCTGAACTTCTCTGAAGGAGATAGCACATCAGGCCAAAAGAGATGTTCAGTCACTCAGATCAGGTCCATCTGTGTCCTGTAACACTGCAAGGGAGGACAGGGATGTCATACATGGCCTTTGTGGCCAGCAAAGCTGCAGGAAGTCATGGGCTTAGGGTACAGCCTTTCTTGGCTTGGGGATGCTCATGAACACTCTCTAAGAGCATGGCTTTGTAACTGGTGATCTCTTTGGAAACAGAGCTTGTGATACCTCGGTAATCCAATTTTCCTTTTTTTTTTTCTCTGCTTGATTTAATTATTATTCCTGGTTATAAAAATGTAAATATGTCGTGTTTTTTGGCTGCATAATCCTTGATGCGTCCCTGTTCCTGATGGTCTAACATCAAGCCGAGTGTTTGGGAGAAACTTGCCACCAGCTGTTCTTGTGCTCCTCCTGGCCTCTGCTCTGCGAGGAGGCAGAAGGAGCTACAGTTTGCTCTGGGGATCTGCTCTGGGGATCTACTCTTGGACAGCCGGTCCTGATCGCAGCCCAGAGGAGACGTTAGAGCCCTTGGAGCCCTGCTCTGAGCTGGAGCAGCAGGGCCCAGTGGCACAAACACCTGCTCTGTGTGATTCTTCTTATATGTATCTAGTTTTTAGAAATCTTTCAACAAAGCCAAGGCCTCTCTGGTTCCTGCAGTGACAAGCTCCAAGGCTCAAGAAGACTTGTAGGAGACAGAGCTTGATAACCCATCCCATCCAATACCTCAGTCCCTAGTGGTTTGGGTTTGTCTTGGAGCTTTTCTATCCTCTTTGTTCTCTCAAAGACCCCCAGATTTAAGGGCAGGAGGAAGTGGTGTGAGTGCCTATACCAGAGGCCAGGCTAGAGTGAAGTGAGCAAGTCCTGTTACACGTTGACTGCAATTCTTCTCACCTAAATTTAGGAAGCCTTAACATCCAGCCACTCTATCTCCTCGTGTCTTCCTCTGATAGATTTCAGAGTACTGACATTTATCCCTATCTAGATACTAAGAGACGTCAACGAAGTTAAGTTTTAATATACTTTGGTTGAGCTTACACTGGGCATACTGGGCATCCTGCATTTCCCATTCCAAACTGTTTCGTAGGGGTTTTTTTACACATTGCTCCAGTCAGTCTTTAATAAACTGTTTCCAATTTGTACCCATTGCTCCAGTCAGTCTTTATTAAACTGTTTCCAGTTTGTGCCCATCTTTGCTGAAGAGTGTATATCTGCTCTGAAGGCAGCTCTGCAGAAGTGGTGTCTCCAGATCTACATCCAGAGGATCTCCTCTCCTCTCCTCTCCTCTCCTC
>VZSV01000003.1:802426-826691 GCA_013398735.1 Nothocercus julius
TTTTTTCTGTCCTTTCCCCAGGGCGAGATGTGTGTGCAACAGAGTGTTTGGGAATTTTTATAATTGCCCGTCCCCAGATCCTCACGGCTCCCTGTTTGTGCAGGGGTAGGCAAGGTCAAAGGGAGCGCGTGTGTGCCCGAGGGGCAGGCTGGTGAGCTTGACGTGGTGTGTGCTTCCCGGAGAGCCTCATTGCACGCTCAGTCTTGGGCCGGTGCAAGGGAAAGCTCTGCCTCCTGCCTATTGCACAGCATATTCCTACTCCCCCTTGACATATCCTTGCATCTCTGGCCAAGTTTCACTCTAGTTGCAGCGTACTGGCACTTCATCTCTAGGTGGATCTTGCCAAAATCTTGTTGGAGTTGTCCTCCCCAAATCTCAGCCTTACCTCCTGCAAATCTGACCTACTTTCCTTCCCTGTAGATGAATGAACCTGCATTTGGCTGCATTAAAACACATGCTCTTGCTGAAGTAAGGCTAGGATATTAACTGCTCCAGATCTCTGTGCACAGTGGACTCATCCTTTCCATTATATATGGCAGCTTTTGTGTCCCCAGCAAATTTTGCCAGCAATAGTTTTATGTTTGCTTCAAGATAATTGATAAAGCGAGTGATTAGCAACAGGCCAAGAACAGATCCCTGCGGGGCCACAATAGAAACACCCTCCTGCAATGATGATTCGCCATTAACAATTAATTTCCCATTAGCAATTACATTTTTTAATCCTTCCTGTTATAACTCTGGATGCTCTCATTATCCAGCTGGCTGAAATATGAGCCTCATTCCAAAATCCAGTCCTGTGCAGCATGAGAGCTGGTTGTATAGTGTTTCCAAGACCTCTCCGGTTAGGAGGCAAGGTTTAGCGCAGCCTCTTCCAGCCCTCTACCTCCGGCTCTGCGCAAGCCACCTCGCTGCCCAAGGACTCTTCCCACCATCATCACCTCCATGCAGAGTTTGGAGAGCCAGAACCATAGGATGGTGCTGGACCAAGGTATACTAAGTCACATACACAAAACCAAAGGTATATTAAGGTATATTCAACGACGCACAGTGAAGCCATAGGGCTTAGCTCAGCTGGCTCTCGGCTGCGCGTGTTCACGGCGAGTGAGTCAGCCTGAGTCATCAGGGACACATCACCCCTCGTAAGAAGGCTCCAGTACCGCGATTAGAATTCCAGCTTCGCTGCACCATAGAGCCTGCTTAAATCATCCCAAAGGCTGCTGTTCAAAGGTGGGCATCTGCTCTTGGTCTCATTTGCCTTGCTAGTTTCTTCCCTGGGCTAAGCTGCCCCAGGTCCATGTCCATCTTTCTAGGGGCAGGCATCATTTCTGGTGTCACCGCCTGCTAAACACTTCATGTGACATTGTGGCATTTAGGAGGCCTTAGATGTCTGTGGTCCCCCTTGCTACCCCACTCTTTCCCTGCTCTCTCCCCAGACCTGCCCAGCACATTCATGGTTGAGGTCAGTCTGCTAAGGAGGAGCCCAGACTCCAAAAGCCACACACTGCTTCTCCAGCTCTCCAGCTGCCCTCCTTTGCCTTTCTCCCTTCTTTCTGCCCCAAAGCACTTGCCTTTTTTCTTTTTTTTTTTTTTTTTCCTTTAGAGCAAAATGCACCTCCTGACAATGTTCCCTATCTGCAAAATAAAACAAAAAGCAAAAATAGCGCCAGCTCCTGGAACACATCTTTCTATTACTGGACATCGCTCTGAGCTCAACCAGATTTCCTGCGCAGACATGGAGTGAATTATGGCCAAGCTCTCAGAGGCTGACCTTGTGGTCAGGCGGGCCACGGGCTCGCTAATAAATGTGGTCAGCCCCTACCGCAGACAGCCTGTTTTGAGTGCCTGTGTTTCCTTGCCCAATGCCTCCCGTTCCCTGTGCCCTCGGGAACCAGCCTCGTCACCCCGCAGAGCCCACGGGAAGCCCACCAGACATGTCCGGGTCTCCCTCGTCCCAGTTTGGACCTAGCCTAAAGGTTTGGTTTCCATCAGAAGAGAGTAGGGGTAGGTCTTTGGTAAATCAACACTGCTCAGTGTCACTGCACCGGCTTGGGAGGGTAGATTCCCACGTATGCCCAAAGCAGGGGTGGCCTCAGAGAGGAGAGCTCCTGGCTTCTCCCTAGGGTTTACACAGGAAAAACAACAGCAAGTCCATGTGTGATGGATGTCCTGTGGTGTTGAGGGCTGGCAGAGACACTGGCCGAGATGCTCTGAAACCACAGGCGGGGGAGCGAGGAAAGGACAGGAGGACAAATAGAAGGCCTAGCACTTCGTGAGAAGGAGCATCTCTCTCTGAATTAAGCACTGCTTGAGGACTTGGAAAACCTGCTCCCTGGAGCCACTATGCATCCCGCAGCCTGGAGACTTGCAAAGGGTGTTGCCGAACAGCAAACAACTTTCATTATACCAGTCCAAGGCGAAAAATGCTGCTGGAGATACTTGCATGGAGTTCATCCTTTTCTGGTAATGCAAAGAGTTAGAAATTAAGCAACAGAGATGAAGTTCTGGAGCAAGCTAGTAATATGCCATCTGAGAGCCTGAAAGGGAATCTGCTGAGGAAGGTCTGTGGTGATAACAAAAACATAAACCCTTCCGTCAGCTGCAGGTCTGGTGTGTTGAAGCAGATGTTAACAAAGGAAGGTGCAGATTAAAAAAAAAAAAAAAAAAGGCTAAGGAGTAAAATTATAAATCTGGAAGTTTACGGACCAGTAAGTCGGTGATTTCACAAAACTGGTTAAAATACTTCACATTTGTAATGAACGTGAGAAGAAAACACCAGGAGAATTGCAGTCTGACAGGATTAATTAGCTCTGTCAATGGCAAGGAAAACCATGTCTCAGTAATCTCTTAAACTTCATTAAACATATTGACAAGCAATGAAACAAGAGGAATGGGGTTTGTAGTCCACCCAGGCATCCAAAGGAGCTTTGACAAGCACAAAAGGTTAGCAGAAAATTGATAATCCTCCTGGGATATGGCAGAGTATTGCCTGAAGGAACTAGTGCCAGAGACACAGGATGTCAGAGGCTCAATTTTGTGATGGAAAGAGGTTTGCAGGAGAACTTCAGCATCTGTGCTAGGATCTGTGTGGCTCACTTTGCACACAGATGATCTGAAAAGCATTGAGGAGTGAGGTGGCAGCCTTGGCTGGTGGCATCAGGCAGCTTGGCATAGGCAGGGTCACAGAGGAGACCGTGCAAGGAAACCTGGAGCCCTGCCCTTGTGAGGGATGTGCCATGTGCCACGATGGCTTGAAAAAGGGCCATGTCCTATCCTGGCACTGATCTCCTTTTGGTGAGGGAGGAGTCCAAGGAGTTGGACTTGTCCGGGGTCATGCCCATCATTGTGTTGCCTTTGCAAAGGAGTCCAGAAACGGAAGATCGCAGAAAGAGTAAGGTGACATGGAAACCTTTAGCGGTTTAGGAATCTGGTTTGAATCACTCCCTACCCCATCTTAACCTCATCCCCCCAAAAAAAAAATCTTGGAAAGGGCCCTTATTGGAAGCGACTTGCAGCCATCCCAGGGAACCAGCCATCTCACCCTTCTTAAGCAGCCCGGTTCAGGGACACGTGTGCAGCTGAACTTGGTCTGAAGGTGCTGCTTGTTAATTACCTGCTTTGAAGGGTTTGCAGTGAGTGAAGTCCTGGATCATAGGTTGCTCTGTGACTGCAAAATGAATCTCTGTTCAGATGGAAAGACTGTAAGAGCAGAGTGCTGCAGCTCTGGAGGCAGCTCTGGGGACATCGACTGTGGGCGCCCAAGGCCTTCCCAGAGGGTGCTACAAATCAACCCGAAGTGCATCAGCAGGATCGCACGTGGTCAGAGCCCAGGGCTGCAAGGGCCAGGCAGGGCTGGGGCAGAGTCGTTCAGGTCCTGCACATCCATCATTTATGTTGGGCATGGAGTGAGTCACTTGCTGCTAGTTGGCTTCGATCCACCTATGACACATTGGTGACCAAGCAAAGCCCTGGATAGAGGCAGTGCAGTCAGAACAAGGTGCTGAGATCAAAATCATCATCTCTGCTTTCCGGGGAGAGGGTTTTGCTAGGGTAGGAAAAGGGCAAGAGCAAAGGCCTCAGGAAGCATGCTTAATACAGCAGATGGTGGGACATGATGTGCATCAACCTTAACACGTACAGTCTTTGGGGGGGTTAATTTTTCTGGGTAGTAACAGCGCTTGTGTACAAAGGGAAATACTTAATACTCAGAATCTGTGTGGGGGATGCTAGAGGGTGAATAATAAACAGGAAAGCAACTTGCCATATTTGCAGTCCATGCTAGGGATGAAAAGAGCATCTTTCAGCATAAGCAGGCATGGGCAGCACTAAATGGAGTGGATCCATGCGGAGAAGCCAATGTAATTGTGGCATATTAAAAGGAAAAAAGAAAAAGAAGACAGATTGAGCAGGCTCTCATTACAGAGGGGAAAAGCAATGCATGTCACCTTGTAATGAGTGTTTCAGGAGGGCCAATCAGGTGGAGAAGTGAAGTGAGACCGCAGAGCGATCGACAGTGCTGGAAACAGGACGGGGTTACAGCATTATTAGCCCAGCATATGGACCATTGATCTCTTGGCGTAGGATTTGCTGCAAAAGGTTGTTCTTTAAGCTCAGCTGCCACCGGGTACTAATTGAAACGAAGGAGTCTTGAGGATAATTGAACCCTCTTCCTTTGCTTAAAGGCACTTTGCCAAGGCTGGTGTTAGGAACGGGACTTGGGAAAGGGGCAGAGCCTCCCTGCAGGGTGCGTGTGCCTGGCAGAGCACCACGCATCCCTCTCCATCATGTCAACAGGCCTTGGCAGAGCCCTTCTAGCTTTTCCAGATTGCAAAGCCCGAAACATTTCCCCCAGTGTGGGTCCCTGGTAGTGTATTTGAGTCATCCAGCAATACCCAGGCCCTCCTTAATGATCTCTTCTGGAGTGCTACCAAAAAAGCTGGAGCTTGGGCTGAAAAACATTGACCTGCAGGGCTAAAAGCCTGGAGGAGTTCTGCCGGCAGATCTGTGTGCTTTGCACTCAGAAAGGAGACAGCACCATCACACCGAAGGTCGGCCTGGGATGAACGATCTAAAGCAGAGCTGCAGTGTGTAGCACGTCTTGCTTGCTCCCTGCTGAACTGGCTTAGGTGTAGTGAGACGTGCGTGTGTGTGCATGAAGTTCCGATGTCCGGGAGCTGGGCAAGGAGCACTGCTGGATAGCACAGCTCTGCTGCCTGAGAACAGGATGGCAGTTGATGTTTTGTTATCCCTGAGTGCATTTCTCCTCTCTGCAAAAAGGTCTCCTTTGCAGCCTGCCGTTCTGGGCAGGTGCAGAGTGGTCATTCCTATTGCCTTGAGGATCCAAAACAAGGTGAAGTTGGGACAGTCAAGGCTGTTGCTCTTCCTAAGACCCCTGTGGAGGTAAGAGAGCTACAGAGCGGGAGTATAGCCCCATGTTTTTGCGAGAGGCAGGAACGCAGACACCCCCGCCAGTTGCACTGGCAGCAGCTGGTGCAAACCTGTACCATGCAAAGCACATGTGCAGGGGTCCAGTGTCTGGGGTTGGTCCTGGTAGCCCCACATCAGTACAGCCCTCGAGCACAGGTGCTCTTCAACTAGCCAGGCAAGCCTTGCTCACCATCAGCACTGTTTACACAGACCCACTCCCGGTTGGACCGTGAGCCAAGCCCGGAGCACTCCCAAGGGAAGTCTGCAGCCCTAGCCATGAACTTGAGGCTTCTGAAGCTGAGTCACAGAGAGCCTCTGACTCCAGCCAAACCACAAGCCCTGGCAGTCAGGACCAGCTGCTGTGTCTGCGGCTTGCCTGCACTGCACTGTGGTTGCTCCAGCTGGGAGCACACTGCACAAGTAAACTGAGGCACACGGGGGCAAGAAAAAGCAGCCCAAGACTTGCAGGTGTGTTGGTATATTAAAAACACAAGCCCATGTGCATCCATCTTCCTGTGATTTTCCTTGGAAAACCATCTGGGCGTAACCAGGAACATGAACCTGGAGACCTGCCACAGCCCCTGACAGCTAGTAGGACAACTGGAGAGGCTTGGAGAAAAGCAGGAAAATCTAATGATGTTGCTCAGGAGTAGAAACAAGCAACCAAGCCCTGCAGGTTTCCTGTTCTTTGAAGGGGATGGCGCTTTACCTGGGGCAGGCAGCAAAGCTCTGTGCACCTGGCTGGCAATCATATCCAAGTTTCTGTGTTTGGCAGAGTAGAAAATCCGCTTTACCTTGGTGGTAGAAAGCACAGGGTGATTGACCCATGTGCCCATTTCTTCTTCCCTTGGGGTGTGGATCCCTGCCCCATGGTGCAGGAGAAGAAGAGTGGTGGAAAAGCTCAGGAGCTCGGATCTGCCCTGCTGCAGCTCAGTGTCTTGCAGCTCGCAGCACATCGTGCTCAAGCCCCTCAGCATGGTGGAGGAATTGTGACTGCTTCTGATGGCCACAGGCTAGTGAGCTGCCACACGGTTCCCAGTGGTGTTCCCACTGAAAATCTATTAACCCCAGTCTTCCTGGGACTTCTGTCTGCTTCAGTTTTCTCCAAAACTTTGTTCCGGAGGGTCCTCCCCAGCCTCACACCATATCGCTCTAGTCTTTTCATTCTGCTTAGAAGTCATCACTGCTAAGTCATCACCCTCCTATTCCTTGAGCAGGGAAAAAGTCCTTGGTCAGTAGAAGAAAGGGATGTACCCAGCCTTGGCAGATGCTCATGCTGTCTCGCTGGACCTATTGCCAGCATCCTCTGCTTGATCTTGGGTGCTGTTATGCCTCTGCCAACTCCATGCTTGCCAGGCAGAGCATGAATATTCAGAGGGCTATTCAAATAGGCTGCTCAGATCAGCACAAATCATTTAACCCATGGGGCTTTTGAAGAGGTCAAGAGACAGCCCCCAGCCTGTGAACTATCCCTCATGTTGAGAAGATCTGTCACCACTCGTATGGCTCTTTCCACAGGAACCCACCATTCAGACCAAGCCCAGACAGCTCTCGGGTCACCAGACTCTGTGGTTGGGGCACAGGGCTCACACTGTGAAGATGCCCACCTTTTTGAAGCTGTCTGTCTGTCTGATGAGACTTGTTGCCGTAGCACCCTTAGCTGACTTGTCTTTTCCAATTTTACTGATTTACAGCTGCAGCCCATCACATCTTCCTCCATGCAGGAGACTCCTCCCGCTCCCAACCCCAAGAGTAAAGGGACGTGTCCATCTGTCTGTCCTGGCTTTCAAAATGAGTCTCCATCACTTTCAGCCCCAGTTGCTTAAGGCTGAGCTTTGCCTCCCTGTTGTTACAGAGAGCAAGCCCTGAATATTCAAGAAACAGCATTGAACTCAGTGTGACCATGGTTGGCAGGTCTGGCCCTTAATTAATGAGCATTGATTGTACTTCACTTCCAACAGTGGAGGAGGGAGCTGTGGCTCAGGGAAGCAATGAAGTGTTGCAATATAATCACTCTTCAAAAGTTAGGTAGCTGCTGCCATGGCAGCATGGGAGGAAGAAAGGAAACTCATGTGAGGATAATAATGACATGAGACTTTGAAAGATGGTATTTGAAAAGTAACATTTATTTATACATTTACGCAGAGTTGGTTTTCTTTCTTAATTTTTTCTGGTTCTTGGCTTGTCTTAGCTCATCATCTGCAAGGTACATCTGTCAGCCTTAGCACAGCAGGGTCAGAGCAGGGTCCATCAGCTAACCAAGAGGTCCAGCCGTTGTAGAGTGTCACCTTGAAGTGCTCCCTCTGCCCTCAGCTGCTCCGTGTCAGTGCAGCAGCAACATCAACACCTCTACAAGACCAAGAACATCTTTTAGATTGGATGTGCCTCATCTCCCAAGAAATCTACGGGAGGTTTGGGATAGGATAAATCAGATAGATGTCTGAGAAAATATTTTTGGAGGAACATAGTTTCTTTTAGGATATGATTCATCTGCATAGTTGGGAGCTCCATGCTAGGATGTGGTGGACTGCACTCTAAAAACAGCTGAAATGGGAGATTAAAGAACTGATTCAGATGGACACAGGTACTTGGTCAAGTTAAGCTCTCTGCAGGCACCTACAGTGTTAATCATGTCTATGTCTCCATGTAGCTGCATGTGCTTGTCCTCTGTGGTTGCAATATGGCAGTGCAGGGAGCTCAACAACTTGTGTCCATGCTAAAGTCTGCAATGATATATCATTTTGCTATAAGTAGCATATAAATGCATCTCTCTCCACCTCTGCAAACCTCTCCAAGTAAAACGCTATTGGAGTTTAGAGAGGCCTAGAGCACTCAGCAATCCTCTGTGCTGGTGAACCCCCCTGGTCCCTCAGCCTCCAGACTGGGGCTCACGGTTGGGAATGGGTGTCAGACAGGTTGTCACTTCCAGTCCTGCCAAAACACGAATCGGCCTTTCAGGTGTTTGACGTTCGGGAACCTTCCCCCCGTGTGAAGTTGTCCACCTTGCGGCACAGCCCGGCCATGGCTTTTCCAGGCGCGTGGCTAGGTTGTCATTACCGTATCATTGGCTCGGTACAAGCCGAGCTCCACGAGACCATGCACTTTTCTATCCATCATGTGTTTCTTTCTCCAGATTTTTGCAATTACATTCTTGGCAGCCCCAGAGAGATGGCTGTGAGCATCCTTCTATTGATCTATCAGTACACTTTTTTGGATATAAACCCAGAAGGAAAATTTCAGGATTTAGGTGGCAGATTTAATCCTGTTACAGTCTTCATCCTGTCCTAAATCACAGCTCCAGAGAGAGGGATGAATTAGCGAGAACCATCAAGAGTGAAGGCGAACCCAGCTCATGTTACAGCTGTTCTAATACATTGGACATTTTGCGTTGTTGATCCAGGGAGGAACTCCTGGCAGGTGCATGTGCTTTGAGGACTAGTCCGTATGGACCTCTTTTGTCCATCTGAAAACTGGATTACTTAGGCATGTCTAGCTGGACAGGCTGTTGCTCGTTTGCTGTGAACGGTGAGAGCTGGAATTTGGCTGGTGGTGCTGACCAAGGAGGGAGCAGAGTCTTTGCATGGGTCAGGTAGAATTGGAGTAGCTCAGTGGGAATTCATGCAAACCTGCCAGAGCATTCACTATTAAGCTCCCTTGCAAACCTCGAACATCTTTAACTCATGCTGTGGCCTGGACCAGCAGCTTTGTTTTGCATGAGCCCAACAGAAATGCAGGCCCTGGTGCATCAGGTGCCGTAGGACCGCAGGGGGGACTGAAATTCAGAGCCTGGCTCTGCTGTAGACCTCTGTGCACCCTTGGGCCGGTGCTTCACCACCGTGCAGATCTCAGCTCCCATCTGCACACGAGGGAGATCAAAATTGCCCTTGTTTGTCTCCTTTGCTTAAACATTCAGCTCATTAGGTTGATGCAGAGCCACGCGTGGCTGCGCATCGTCTCCTTGGAAGGGCGCAGGCGGAGGAACTGCCACCTCCATCCCCTGCCGAGCGGGATCTCCCCCAAGGGGCATCTCCGGTGGGAACCAACAACCGTCCCGAGCCAGAGTCAGCCAAACAGAGATGCTGGGAAAAGCCACAGGGGAGCCGTTTGCCTCCAGAAAACTAAGTCCCATCAGCATCAAAACATTTTTCAACTCCTTTTGTAGGGGAAGGGAAAAAATTTTGGAAGGTAGGGAGGACTCTGGGATTCCTTTTCGGTATTTTTCAGATGTAATTTGTGTTCAGCTTGAATCAGTTCCCTCCCCCAAAAGAAGATTTGTAAAGGCTCTTGTGCAACACAGTGGGATGCTTTGGGAAAAAAAAAAAAAAGCTGAAAGTGGCACAAAAGCCTTTGATTTCCTTCTGAAGGCACCCACGCGTTTTTGCTCGGATGGGAAGTTTTGGGGGAGTCGAGGCATTTGCTGCGCGGGGGGATGGAGCAGCAGCGCTGGCTTCCCGGCACCCCGCGAGGCTGCCCTGCCCCGGGCTGCTGCCCACGGCAAGGATGCGCCTGCCAAACCCCTGGGGACACCAAGGACAGGGCTCCCAGAGGAGCTGGGGGAGCATCCAGCCTGCCCTGCCCGTGGCGGACGTGCTCCCCTGGAACAGGAGCCCCATCCTATTTTTGCCTCGCTCTTGAAAATAAACACGCTGGCCGCTGCGATCGTTCGGGGAGCGGGGGTGTCGCTAGCAGAGCACGAGAGATCGTTTTCTATTCATGGCCTCACGTCTGAGATAGGGGGGGAAGAAAACACATTTTCCCCCTTGCCGCTGCTTTCCGTGCACGCATGCATAGATTTGCATTGATTTAAGGCGAGCTCCCTGCCTGCCTGTGCCCTTTCTCTCCTTCTGGCCCTTCTCCTCCCCTCTCCCCCAGGGTGGGTGCTGCTGCGCGCTCCGGCCGTGAGCGCCTTCCTGCCTCCGTGCAGCTTCCCCTCCCTCCCAGCTCGCCTGTCCTCGTTACTGCTCCTCGTCACCTCGTCCTTTCCCCTATTTCCCCCCTCCCGATAGGAGCAAGCTCTCACAGCCGACTCATTTCAGAGATGTTTTTTTCACTGCTGAGGCCAAGAATTTTCTCTCCCCAATCATTTTTAGCTCAGAAGTGGGAGGGGGAAGCAGGATTATGTTTTTCGATTTTTTTTTTGTTGTTGTCAGAAATAAATAATTTCAGCATACTAAAGAGGCAAGAGAGCACAACTGGAAGGACAGACTTAGACTATAATGAAATGTTCCATTTGGTCTGTGAATCTTTCTTCCCAAGGAAAGCTTCATCTGGTGTTTAATTTTAAAACCTGTCATTATTGTTATCTTTTTTTTTTTTTTTTTTCTTTCCCCCCCTCAAGAAGAGATTCCCGTATTTCTTTTTGACTTGTCTCAAGATTTCCAAGCACACCAGAAGTTTTCCTTTGGCTGTTCTTCTTCTGTTGCTTTCTTTTTGCCAGGGTTAAAAGCCCCAAGTCAGCAAGGTACTTAAACACATGCTGAAAGTTAAGGGCTCGCCTAAGTGCTTTGCTGACTTGGAGCCAAAGATATTTTCTCAAGTCCTTTAAATGCTTCGGAACCTGAATTCTAAGTGTTTTAGAGAAATTCCAGAATTCAAGTATCTCTTGTGGTAATAATACTTATAATTCAGTAGTGCCTTGAGATAACTGAAGTTCTCTTCCTCTTAGACGTGACACGTTTCTATATAATCCTACCTTCAGCAAATCTGATGCCCTAAAATCCCACAGTGTGTTGAATCCAAGGAGCTCTCCAGAGAGCCGGTCACGTTCATTTATATTTCAGTCAATGCGCATACTGACTTTTTAGCATTTGCTTTGCAATAAGACCCTTCCAACTTCTTAGTGTGGAAACTGAGGGGGAAAAAAATGGGCTATTAGTTCACATCACACTGCATGGGTGTCTTCTGCTGAGCTAACCTTGCCCATCCTCCCAAGCACAGGAGTGACAAATTGAGGGCTCTCAGAAAAACCAACACCAGTGAAAAAAGACTAGGACAAACTCTCCAATGAAGGAAGGCTGAGCACTTATTTTGGCCAGCAGTGTGACCCAGCCAGTGGGAGCACTTGGAAATGATCGACCACTTAACGGAGAAAAACAAAAACACCTTTTTTTCTGAGGTTTTGGAAAGGGCCTTGAGCGCTGGTGCTTCAGGGTCCAAACAAGTGAGGAGAACCAGGCGGAAGATGTTGAACTTATTGCATAACTCTCGATGGGTCACGTGCATCCTCCTCTGAAAGCAGCAGATACTTCGCTTAGGAAGTGAATGAAGGGCCCCTACTTACCAGGTGAATCTTAAAAATTTCTTTTGAGATGTAATATGGTCATGGCATGAACTTCTCCACTGTGCTTGACAATTATACTATAATATATAATACATGTACCTGCACAGGGCAGCATGCAAAGCCTCTGTCTCTGTGCCCAAAAACAGCCCGTGCTTTCAGCTCATAGTCTCCTGTCTAACCGAGCAGTTTTTGAAGGCTTTCATCTTTCATCTTGCTGCCAGGCTCTGCAGCATCTTCATCCACATAGTGGACAAGAGAGCCTATATATCTCCTCCCTCCCCAGGGACCGTTAGCCAGGGTTGTGTCATTCTCAAGAGCTCACTGCCTGCAAAGCAAGTTGCAACTACTCAGCCATCCTGTGGATCTGCAGGTGTCTTGAGTAGTGCTGAACTCCACCCAGGAGCTCAGAAACTGCTTGGAGAACATGATCTGGCAGCAATTATCTATGGCCCAGATGCACCATCCAGCTCGAACCAGAGATGCAGCTTGGTTCAGCCATGGCTGCAGCCTGCTTCCAGTCTCTTCTCCAGATGCAAGAGCTCAGCTCTGTCCAGGACAGGGGAAGAAACTCCCCTTTCCTGGAAGCAAGAGTTTCAGTCATGTGAAATAAAAGGAACAGACCATTTGGGCGTGGAAGAGCCAAAAGACCTTACCTGCGTGAAATGTCTGTATTGGGCTGAGCTGGGAAAGGACTTGCCAAAGCAAGGGGATCCGAGGACATCCAGTCCCTTCAATGAGGTGCCACTGTGGTCTGAACACACCATGGAAACCTGGAGCTCCAGCTGTTTTCCTGAGACTGGCCCTTAGCCAGTGGTCCTGGTTGGGTACAGCTGGTTGGTTGGCAGGCCCTGGAAGCTGAACCTGATTGAGACACGAGCTGAGGGAGGACAACAAGCCATCACAAAGACATCTTTGTGCTGAGACATCCTCCAATCAGGCTGGGATCACAGGTTCAATTTAAACCGCACAGGGGTTGGAGAGCCTCATGCAGACACACAGTTTGGTGGTACAGAGCAAGTCAGATCACGTTATCTAGCAGTCTCTTGAAAGTGTAGGCAGCCTGAATTGCTGCAACATGACTAGGCCATCAGAAGCCCTCAGAGGTCATCTCAGAGCAGGTTTTAAAATCTGGGGTCCTATTCTGATCTACAAGGCTCTTTAGCTACATAAGGACATCTCCGGTGGGAATAGTACCCTTCCTACATGCCGGGGGTCCGGCACATCACTGCCTTTCATCCGGAGGGTGGCTGCCACCAGCAGGCACTCGGTGTCAGGCTGCGAGTGTGCAGCTGCGCCATGGCTCCGTGTTCCCTGGCACTCGCTTCCAGCATGGCTCTGCTTGAGGACCCTTTGGAGTGAAAGGCATGGAATGCAAATGTAATATATTGTTGCTAGCGAGGCAAATTGTGAGGCATTGGCTTAATTGTTAATACATCCCCTGTTGGGCAGGCTAGACTGTTGCCTCATTTATTAATATTGCTTTGAAATCATCACTAGGCTACTGAGCACAAGCATTACTCATGGGCATAAGGGACGGTGACTGAGCTAAAAAAATTACTTGGGAACTCATGTCCCCTTTTGTCAACTTCTGCTCTTCCCACCTATGTGTGCACTATTCGTGCACTGGCAGCATCTCATCTGTGATATCCCATGGTCAAGCACACAAAGAAAAGTTATGCATTGTGGCAGAGGAAGAAATTGCTTTATAGGGAAGAGTCAAGACTTGCATTTCGCCTGCGTATGAATGGAGGAAAAGCACTGGTGGTTCTCTTGGGAGTTCCCAAGAAGGGGACGTCCGTGTGCAAGCTGTGCGTGGTGTCTCCTCCTTGCTTGGGACCAGGCTGTACGGAGGGATGTAAGGCTCCTACACCTGTGGTTAAGAAAGTGGAGGATTTTTTTCCAGCTCCGGCTGCAGGATTTCATGTGTTAAGTTCCAGCGGAGCTGGGTTCAAGCCCAGCTGCTGACGATCCACCCAGGGGTGGGAGCGTTACATCAATAAGTGACAAGCCACTGGCCTACAGCAGGCAAAACCCAATCCAGCAGACAGACAGAGAGCCTGAGGGGCTGAATTTTAGTGCTATTAAATGATTAAATGCAAAAAAAAAAAGGTTAATTTAACATCACGGTTGTGATTTTACACACCCAAGAGTCTGGAAATTGAGAGCTCTGCTCCTCACACAGGGATCGTAACTTGGCACAGCACAGATTGTACAGTATGTAAAATTAGACCAGAGGAATAGTAAATATGCTGCAGGGACCAATACTGTCTTGGCAGGAGGAGGATGGACTGAGTAGGACCCAACAGGACTTTCCGCCTCTGACTTCCATAATCCTGCGCTAATAAAGCCCATTGCACACTGCAATACAGGAGGAAAAAACTGGGAGCTGTATTCCTATGTGAACACGCTGCAGCCGCCCCTGGTGCACACGCGAGGAAGGTGGTTGTTTCAGGGCACGCACGAGCATCTGCACGCATGTTGCGTGCAAGGCTTAAGTAGCCGGTTGGGGTCACGGGGACACCCCGACCTCTGTATGCGGTGGGAACTCTACCCGCTTCAAGCTCAGCAAATGCAGGCGCCCCTTTACGCGGCTGCTGCAGCGCAGCGGTTTTACTTGCGTTTATGGCTGCAGTTTGGGCACCTAATTCCAAATCTCATTGATTTCCCCTTAAATGACGATGAAATGTCTGATCTAAGCACACATTTGCGGCCCAAGCTATTTGTCCTGCCTGCGTGAAAAAGCAGAGCCAGAAAACAAACCTTTAATTCACGCGAGGTGCTAACTCCAGGCACCCGTCAGGGAAGGGCACAGACTCCAGTGAGCCCAGCACAGCGGATGTTGGTGATTTTTCCCCCTGCATGTTGGTTTGCCCGAGTATCCTTTAGCTGCCTCTGGTCTTCCAATACCTCCCCCTCCCTGCATCGTTCTGCCCCTGTTGCTGGGGCCGTCGCAGGACAGATGGGATCAGAAGTGCTGCTCTTTCATCGGGCAGCAACTCTTTCACAGGCGAATCGGCTCAGGAGACACAACTTTGCAAGGCATCTCAGCCCGCAAGGTCCAATCTATCCTTCCCTTTGCCTGAGGAAGGAAAATGGTGTTACAGCTCATCTAGGAGGGCACTTGGAGCTCCAGAGCATGGGCATTTTAGGACCAAACATATTGGAAATCTCAAGGAAGGTCTTTCTGAGGTCTTACAGATGAACACAAGCTCAGGTTGCATCTTGTGATGGAAGAGCAAAGTCTTTAAGGAGGACAAGCCAAGGTCACCACTCCAGCAGCATCCAGCTGCCCAGTCCCTGCTCCGGAACCGCCGAGCTTTGGTGTGTTGGAGAGGAGGGAGTAGCAGAGAGGAGAATTTTTTCTTGGTCCTGAATAGAAATGGTCATCGCTAGAGGAGCTACAGATGGGTATGACAGTGTCAGCAACTCTGCTCCCCAAGAGCAAGGACAATCTGATGTTAAGGGCTGCACACAACTTTATCACAGTGCAGGCCAGTCCCAGGTCTGACAAAGCAGAAAATGTCACTTAGATTACTTGTGTTGAAGCAGCATCCCACGTCCCACTAATTTGTCTCCTAGCCAGGAAGCAGAGTCGTTTTGGAGACCGCAAAGCATAGGGAGCCTCCCGCATCACTTGGGATTGAGCCAGTGTTGCAATACAAACTTGGCCTTTGTTTTTGCAGTGAGTTTGGTTTGCTTTTAGTTCCAGCAGTGTGTCTCTGTTTTGCTCCTTCCCAACATGTTTAGCAGTGGATTCTCTCCCCAGGAGGGTACATAATGCCCTGTCACTGTGCAGCCTCACAAGAACTCCTGCATAAGGTACACAAGTGCCACCATCTCGGCTGTGCGACCAGGAAGCCAGATCCCTGGAATAACATGCTGGTGAGCCAACCTCACACTTCACCACGGCTAATTTTTAGGGAGGAAGAGAGCAGCTCAAGGAAGGAAGCTGTGTAGCGGTGGAGAGCCTATGCAGGGGTGGTTAGTGCTGCTCCCTCCTCTGCACTGACATGGCTTTGCTTCCTCCACTGCTAGACTACACTGTAAGGCACAGATCCTTCCCAGGGTGTGCAAGATGAGATCTGGGAAGGGACGGCCTCTGCACAGGAGGCAGGGAGCCAGAGGATGAGCCCTGCAGGAAGAGCAGCTGAAAGGATTCTCTGCGCAGACACCCTTGGGTTATGCAGCCCCTGCAGCCCCTCCATGGACCCCGCAGACAGGCTGACCCGAACATTCATCCACCCTTGCATGAGGAGTAGCGGACACCTCCATGCTGGGAGCACAGGCAGCCCAATCTCCGTCCCGCGGCCTCCCAGCACTGGTGGGGATTAAATGCAGGCGACGATGCTGATGAAGTTGACACGCACCAAGGTGCCACAAAGACACAAGACTCTTGCCATGCTGTCCTCTGAGATACCTGTCTGGAGATGCAGGAGTGTCATCCAACCCCTGATGCCAAGAAAAGTATGAATGGTTCGTGGTAGAGAGATGTTTCATAAGCAGAGGCAAGCAATAGCTTCTCAGCTCTGTCCCTGGCTCTGTCCCACCAGATGAGAGGGGACCTCGCAAGCTCACCCGTTGCTGTCTGCCGCCAGGAGCTGTCCTTCCTTTCCCTCCAGGTGCAGATGGGGCATCCCTGGCTGGGTTTCATGAGCACACTGTCCCCTGCAGCTGCGGATGGAGGCGCGTTCAGCATTGCCCTTGAGCTGTGGAGAGGTGCCCTGTGTTCGTGCCACCTGGAAGGCCTGGTGAGAGCTTCCTTGGCGGTCACCGTGGCTTGGCCATGCCTCCTCAGAGGGCACTTTGTAGACACTTGCTGATCAGTAGAAGAGTGTCACCTGCCCTGAGCCTCTGAGCACATGCCCTACCACATCCTCTGCTGATGTACACCGAGATCTGGTTCCAGGCTATCGTGGAGTGATTAAATACAAGTTCTGTAGCACCCATCTGTTATCTCTTAATTAAAGTTTCTTGCTAATTATTTTTTCTTGTCAAGAGAGCAAAGCTGCTGACTCCAGGGATTTACCAAAGTAGAGCAAACAAACACAGGCTTCACTCGCTGCAATTCTTCATTAATGGACAAAATTAACTTGGAACGGTCCATATCTTTGGCTACATCGACGACACTTAATTACGCCTACTTCCTTGTAAAGATATATTTGGTTTTAAATCACTCGTGGAAGAACTGCCTCCTCTAGCATGAAATTCCTTCTCCTTGAAGAGAAGGTTTCTGCCGGCAGTGGACGCCATGCAGAGTCTGAACTAGGCAGGAGGGAATAGATGCAATGAAATCAAGGACGACGTGTGCTTTGGAAAGCCGGATCAGGGCTCCCCCTCCAATGCTGGAGGCTGGTTCATCTCAAGAAGGCAAGACCCTGGGGCCATAAACATGCAGAAGGAAAGCAGCAGGAACAAGGAGAGGCAGCCAGCACATCCTGTGGGCACTGACACACCCCAGCAAGGAATCACTGCAAGGACATTGCATCCTGGGGACAGATGTGAGCAGAGGAGTTTGCAGCTCTTGAAACACCGGCTGACCAAGCTGGGGATCTCCTGAGGTCTGTTTTTACCTCCCAGTAATGACTGGGCTTTTTTACCCCCTCTCTCTCCCCCATTCCCCATCCTCCAGGGCTTTCTACTCTTTCTGTGTTATTGATCTCATTTAGACCAGGAAGTTGCAGGATTTGAGACCTGGATGGTTTATCTGCTTGGAAAGCTCCCGGCACACCCCCCAGCACTGTGTAAATACTAAATGTATTATTTATGAATGTATACACAGAGATCTAATTAGCCACTGAGATTATGTCTTCTAGCTAGTCGTTTAGCTCCAGGAGGGAGGTACACAGGGTAATGGGGGTGATATAAAGGGCTCCATGTCAGAAAGCATGTATATACTTCTCCATCCCACTACAGAGCTGCTCCTCATCCTGTTGGATGAGACAGCAGAGAAAAGGGAAGATATATCCTTTATTGGTGCCTCCGTTTCCCTGTCTATAAAAGAGCAGCAAAGTCTGGGCACCCTGCAGAGGAAAGGAGTGCAGCTGAGGCAGCCCTCACACTGTTACCCGGCCCAAAGAGCATCGTGCACTGGAAGTGCTGGGGTAGTGTCAGGGTAGGGCATGGCCTCTCGGGATCTCTTCAAGGAGGTGATCGCAGGAGTGGGGAGGGATCTTTGGCCACCTTTATTCCAACCTCCCTCTGTAGAAAAGTAGGTCATATCAGCTACGACTTTGTCTAACTGATCCTTGACAGTCTCCGGGGATGGAGATCCCCTATGTCGCTGGGTACCAGCCCTGTATCCAGAAAACTTCCCAGAAGAAGTTTTCCTTAATGTCCATCTTGAGCCCCCTAAGCTGCAGCTTGTGGCTGTTGGCCCTCATCCTTCCATGTGCCCCAGCTCGATGCCCATCCAGCAAGGTGGGCTCTGCAGCACTGGCACCATCTCTGCTGTCAGTCCCACAAGGCAGCAGTGATGGGCAGTGTCAGGGAGAGGGGACAAAGTGTCCTGCCCTCCCTCCTCAAGGGAACTGCGTGGCTCTGCGGTCCCTCGAGGTCCTGCCCGTATCGTACCAGGCTCTAGGGAAATGGAGGGTCCTGGTAAAGGTGACCACCGCGTTGGCTCAGTGCATGCAGACTGTTCCAGCGTGCTGTGGGGCACTAGCCTGGTGATCCCCCTTCCCTTGGCAAAGGTGGTGACTGCGGGAGCAGCCCAGCATGTCCCTCCGCCAGCCCACAGGGATGTTTCTGCCAGTGGGGTGCCATGCGATCACACAGGGGTACATCCAGATGCAACTCCAGCAAGGGGCTGGAGGGATGTGGAGACTTGGCTTAGCCCCTCCACAAGTCTCAACAGACTCAGCACAGGGAAACGGCTGCTCAAAAGCTCTGCTTTGGGTTTCTCCTTTGTCAGGGGCCTTAAATCACTGCCTTGGAAATGAGCATTACTTTCAAGGACCTGTCTTCCAGGAATGGCTCCCCCAGCCCTTCTGGATGAATGCCAGTGTGTTTGCACTGTGTTTAAGGACAACTAGGATGTAATTCAAGGTGCCTTTTCCCCCCTGCCTAGCTCATCCCTACAGTCATCAGCTATAGACAAGCTCTCAGCCTCAGCCCTGGGAAGCAGAGCTGGGCACTTCTGAGCCTTTCCTCTACTCCTCAGATATTGCCCAGAGGTAAAACAGTGTCCAGACAGGGGCTGGGCAGAGCAGGTCTCTGGTCCATCATAACAGAGAGCCTCCCTGCAAGGCTGGTGGGCAAAGCAGTGTCTCCACCTACTCTGACCCTACTCTGGGTATAGGGAAAGGGGAGGCAGCTGATTTACGTGTGCCAGAAAGAACGGGAAGAGGTGTTCGTACTCAATACTATAGAATAGATTGGAGGAGAACTTGAATGAGATGCTGGGATCTGCTATCTCTATCTATCCACCCACCTGCCTATCCATCTGTCCATTCATCCATCTCCACAGCCATTTGAACAACAGACCATCCATCCATCCACTGACATGCACAACCATCCAGCCACCCACACATCCAGCCAGCCACCCACACATCCATCCATCCATCCATCCTTCCACAATCAGCCAGCCATCTGCTTATACATTTATCCCTCCATCCTCACACAGGTCTCTCCATCCCCATATGCACCGATTCATCCACCCATCCATCCACTTGCACAGACTTCCATCCCTGCATCTTCATACACTTTTCTCCATCCCATCTGTGCCCGCCAGCTATCCATCTGTCTACAGGCGTATGCATTTGTTCATCCTTCATCCATCCATCTTCTTAGGCACTTCTGCCTATCTGTCTGTGTATCTAGGCCCACTCCAGCCATCCATCTGCATACAGACTCCTCCATTTGAACCTTCTTTCTTCCTTACGCCTGCCAGCATGGACTGTAAACTCAGTTCTAAGACTAGTGGAAACACAGTTTTCTGATAAGCACAGTCTCTCAGATGTCCTCATCCCTGGCCAGTATCTGAGGCACTCTGGAAACATCTCACCAGCTATGAGACCTGAGCTACAGCCATAGTCCACCCTCTGTGTTCAGCACTCCATTCCCAACATAGAAGCATCCCTGAAGATGCTGTTTCCAAGTCAGGAATCGAGGTTCTGATGTGGAGCAAAGCATGGCCCCTTAGCCTGGAAATGTCTCAGGGCCCAGACCACTTAGGTCCATGCTGAAAGGGTCTGGAGGAGGAATCAACCCTTTCAGGGCCTCCTCTAGGGTCAGCCCCATTCAGCTCACAGCCTGCCTATCCCAGCATAGCTAAACCTTGGAGGTGTCTCCATGAGGTATCACTGGGGCTGTGGGCTTTCACACAAGACATAAGAGTGGCTGTGTCTCATTAGCCACAGGCCCATTTAGCCCTTGGTCCCGTCTCCCAGTGGGACGCAGGAGCCGATATTTAGAGAAAGCGAAGAGAGCAGGACAAATGCAGGGTCCCTCCCCATCGTCACCACCTGCAGTCTTGCCAGGCTTGCTGGGGCAGCTCTGTGTTTCACAGCCCCTGTTGGAGCCTTATGCTCTGTATTCATTTAATCACTCTTTCCCCCCAAACTTTTGACATCTGCAGCGACTGATGGACTTGTAATTTAATTGTGCATTGTGCGAAAAAAATACTTCCCTTTTCTTGTTTTAAACCTACTGCCTGGTAATTTCATTTGCTGCCCCTTAATTGCTGTATTAGGAGAAGGAGCTGGCAGTCAGTCCCTATTCATCCTCCCCATGTCATTCATCGTTGCTTAGATCTCTATCACGTCTCCACTCAGTTGTCGCTTTCTCAGCATGAAGAGATTGAGTCTGTTAAGTCATTCCTTGCACCGGGGCTGCTTCCAACCTTTGATCCATCACGTTGCCTTCCTCAGCTCCGTTTTCAGCTGAACTGTATTCTTGCTGGCACAGGGACAGATTAGGATGCAGCTTTTAGGAGACAGCGTTTTCCATTCTAGTCCACTTCCTTTCGTCATAGCATTCCCTTCCTAACATCAGGTTTGTGTTTTTGCTCGCCACCAAGCTGATGTTTTCAGGGACGTGCATGCAATAGCTCCAAGATGTGTGTCCAGGGAGGCTGCAGCTAATGCGGAGCCCATGCCTGCACGAGGAAGGCAAGACTTGTTTCCCTGGCGGGCATTCCTTCCTCGACACAGGGTCAGTCCATACCATGATGTCCTTTTGCAATGCTTTTGCAGCCGGCTTTAATTTTAGTGCCCTAATGGCATCAGCAGCACGCTGTCACCTCTGGCTGGCTGACCCCATTTTCCCCATCAGTCGCAGATGTGCTGGGCAGGACGAGCTCCAGCTCTGATCTCTGTTGAACTTCACCGGTGACGTCTTCCACTGCACAGAATGGCCGCTTACTCTCCCCTTTGCTTTCCTGACCTTTCGCTGCTATAGATCCTCGCGAGGACATTCCTTGTATTTCCTGCCTGCTGGATTTATTTGGGGGAGCTTTTAGTGAGGGACTTCTTTGAAAGTGCTGTGGCACTCCAGGCACATTTGGAGACCTGGACGACCCGTGTTGCAAAGGGTCTCAGCCATCCCTCAAAGGCTTGTGCCAACGGTCGCTGCTGCATCCCCTGCCCTGTGCCCACTGCAGCAGCCCATGCGGACCCATCCCAACTCTATTTTCTCCTCCAGTAGCCTTGTGTGTGACCAGCACATGCTGCCACTGTTCAATTAGCAGTCCGGTCCCCACTGCGCACACATGAAAACCCCAACCTCTATAAAGGATGCACACGTGCTGGCCTCGCCACACTGCCGACCGCCGTGTCCTGCTTCGCCCCATGTCACACACACATGTGCGTATTCCTACCCTTGCTGCACACCACCCAGCTTGGCCAGTGTGACAACACGGGAAAGGTTCAGTTGCTGGGGATCGTTAATGAGTGTCAGCGCAAGCTCCCGTCCAGAAACCGGAGAAAGTTCAATTAGGCAGCTGGTGCCCAATGAGCTGTGTTGCCCCACTTGCACAATGCTAAATCAAATGGCTCAGCAAGGCATCATGTTATTGCAGAGTGAGAAGAAAAGTCAGCTGGGGAGATAAACAGCATAGCATGCAACAAACAGCGGCCCTTTTCCGAAGCGCAGCCCCGTTAAGCTGCCGCCCTCCCAGCTGATTTCCTGGGAGGGAATCGCAAGGCCAGCTGCCTGCTTCCCTGCTCCTCTAGCAAACGACTCAGGTTCGCAGGCGACAAGTCCCGCGGCTCCGTCACCTCTTTGCTTCTCAGCTCTGCCCGGCCCCGGCGGAGCTGTAGCTGTAGCTGTAGCTGTAGGTGTAGCTGTAGGTGTAGCTGTAGCTGTAGCTGTAGCTGTAGGTGTAGCTGTAGGTGTAGCTGTAGCTGTGTGAGGCGGGCGAGCTGCCGCCCACGGCCCCGGCTCGCCGCGCGGCGGTGGCAGAGCCGCACACAGCCCTCCCGTGCGCCCGCCGCCTCCTCTCGGCCTGTGAAGTTGGGCACCACAGATTTGCTGCCCATCGCACCTCATTTTAGCATAGTGGGTTTGTCCAGACTGTCCCCCTTATTGCAACCAACCCCCCTCTTTCTCCAGGCATATGGTACTGGGAAGGTTGGCACTATCATACAGAGTCTCCGGTGTGGGCGAGGGCTGGGGCGTTGGGCAGTCCCTGTGGGACGTGCTGGCGGGGGCAGCGCGGTCCCGGTGCTGGCCTGCGGCACAGGCGGCGCGGAGCACAGGCTCTTCCTCATGGCATTGCCTTCTTGCAGCTGTTTTTCCTGCTATGGTTTCTTGCTGCCCTGAGGTTGGTGGGTGCCCCTGGGCTGAAGGGTAGGGAGTCATTTCTGTTGGGAAAGGTGCTTTCTTCCGTGCTTTCTTCCGTGCTTTCTCACTGGCAATACAAAGAAATGTGGGAAAGAGGGGTTGGGAGGCAGTTCCTGAGTGTGCATTTGGCTTTGGGTTTGCATCCTCCAGCAAGCCATGAGGATACGGGAGCAGCTATGACTTGCTGGGGGGAGCCTCCGCCAAGGCAAAGGTAGGAGGAAAGCATCTTACAAAGCAGTTGTGGTCTGTGAGTCCTGATCCACCAGTCCATAAGGGTTGCTGTACTCTGATATAATGTCAGAGCGAAGTATTATTAGAACCAGGAGGAGAACAGGGGCTTTCCAAGCCGCCAGCGTGGCACCAGTCAGTGCCTCAGGCCTTTCCTCGCTTGCCGTCCAAGCTGTATTAGGAACCTTCCTCCAAGGTGGCCATGGGGTCTTTGACCTGCCTGCAGGGCTGAGCTCACCTGCTTTTCTCCTCTTCTGCCTCCACAGACAGCCACGTCCAGTACGAGCGGGTAGGCGCAGACGTGACCATGAAGTGTGGCTCCATGGACAGGGACGCGGCTGTGACCTGGATGGCCAATGGCACCGACATCGACGATTCCCACCTGAATGGGTCGTACCTGGTCCTGAAGCGCGTGGACCTCACGCAGAGCGGCCAATACTCCTGCTATGAAGGCTCCTCCTGGCACCTCAAATACCAGACCTACCTGAGGGTGGGAAGTGAGTACCCGGGCGTGGGACACGGGGGGGCCGCGGGACAGACCCCTGCTCTCTGCGCCCAGACCGACCCACCGCAGCCCCTATGCTGTCCCTGCTAGCTGCATGCCTGCCTGCTCCACCCCTGCAGTACGAGCTCCCTGTGCCCTGTCAATCCCAACACAGATATCAATCCAGCATGATGCAGGAATCAGCCCCTCCTGCCCCAAACTTTGCATCGAAGCGGGTGGATTAAATGGTGCCCTGGGAACATTTTGGGAAGGGATGTTGTAAAAAGAGGATGAGCTCTGGCGGTGCTTGCTGGCTGCAGCGGTTGTGTCAGGGGAAGAGCCAGAACGCAGTGGAGGTTGCTGTGTGTCTTGGGGATGCTCCGTGTGCGGGTGTTGGAGGAGAGCTGCCTGTTGCAGCAGCTCTGCCTGTGTTAAGTGCGAGACGGGCTGATTCGCAGCTTTCAGCAGGGAAGATAAGAGTGGTGCTACGCTTCACACGATGCCGAGAGCTGATAGCAGCCGCGTACCTTGTAGGATGCTGTGTTTGTGTAGCTGATAGCAGCCGTGTATTCCACAGCACAGCACCTGTAGCCGATAGCTGTGGGCGTCTGGCAGTGCCAGACAGAGTTTCTGCCTGTGAGCGGGGGAGTGTTGTGCAGGATGCTGTGGGGTGGCAGCCCGGGGCGCCCGGCGCGTGTCACGCAGGCTGTGCCACCCAGGCTTGGGTGCCCGCTCCGTCCTTTCTCAGCGCTCCGTGTCACCTGCAGCAGCTCGTGGGACTCCGTGTCACCTGCAGCAGAAGGACTGACACGACACTGCTGCTGCACACGCAGCGTGAGCACTAGACATTGCCCCGTACTCGGGTCCCGCTGCAGCTCCGACTGGGAAGCAGGGGAAGGGGGGCTGCAGCCTGCCCCCGTCTCCCGTGCAGCTGTGGCATCACCGTGACTTTGCAATGGCTCTTGCATCTGCTAAGCACCTCGCTAAGAGTAATCCCTGTCAATCCACCCAGGGACCCGCGGGAATCGCTCAGCGTTAGAGCCCAAATCCTGCTGCTTCCTATTACAGCC
>VZSV01000003.1:833884-876699 GCA_013398735.1 Nothocercus julius
AAGACGCCTCCTCCGACGGCCCCGCGAGCGGCCGCGTGCCGTGGGTGGCCCCCGGCTCGCGGGCGGAGGGGTCTGGCCGGGCATCGTGAGCTCGTGGGTGGCGTTTTTGCCAGCCAGGCCAGCCCTGCAGGTGGGAGCCCTCGAGGCTCAGAGCCTGGGCTCGGGTGCAGGGATGTCCCCCCACGCGGTGCCCCCAGCAGCAGCGCAAGGGTGCAGGGGGGCACGCGCAGCGGTGCCCTGCACCTCGCAGCTGCAGACCTGCCCTGCGCCAGCTCTGCCCCGGCGGAAACACCAGCGCAAGAGGGACGGGAGAGGTTCAGCATCGGCCTTCGCACCGGGCAGGAGCACCAGGCTGCTCGCCAGCTGGGAGTGCTGCCAGCTGCGGCTGCACACCCAGCCTGCCGTGCCTGCCCCGCCACCTCTCTGTGCTGGAGCCAGGGAGGGAAAACACTGCTGGCTTTTTTTTCAGCTTTAATTTGCTGCATTCCCTTCTCTTGCTTCCCTATTTCCTGGTGATTCGTGAATCAGTGCAAACCATGGGGCCAATCCTCGTTTGGGGCAAGTGGAGCAGCTGCAAGGGGATAGGATTGCTGAGCAGCCAAGCTCAGCTTAATTAGGACTTAATTATCATAAAAACAGCACAAGTGTGGAGGATAAGGAAGACTTCTTCCTGAGGAAGGTGTATGCAGGTCTTTCCCTATCTGGTGTGAAGAGAGCATGAGCTGTGAGTTGGTATTGGGGTGTCCTGGCCCAAAAGATCAGTTCAGGCTACTCAGAATTGCTGGTCCCTGCTCAGTGTGTGCAGAAATATGGATTATAGTCTGCTCTCATGGGCTTCTTCCCCTCTCTGTGGCTTGGGGTCAGTGAGCTTTGGGGTCTGCTGCTCTGTTTGGGCCAGCGCTGCTTTGGGGTGGCAGGAGAAGGCCTCGGAGATGTCGGATCAGCACAGGTCCCTTGCAGGACATAGGGGTAGAAACGATGCCATGCTGCCCTGAGCCACGATGGAGCCGTGCTCTGCCTACGCCCTCCGAGGAAGCGACTCTACTTCCTTACAAATCAATCCTGGGACATTAGGGGGAGGAGTAATTTGAAAAGGACCTTGGAAAAGCTGGAGAGTGTGGAAGAATGCAAAGGAGGAGGGGGGAACTGTCATAAGGGGAATGACTTAAAATAGGTCCTTAGTGGCTTCAAAAGGAGCTGGAGAGATGCCTTGACTCGGGTTGGCAATTACCTCCCAGCAGAGTCGATAGCGGGTATTAAACTAGTGAGCAAAGCCATAACCAGAGCCAGTGACTGGAAGCTGATCACAGCCCTGTTCAAATTAGAAATGAGGCTCGTATTTTTAATAGAAAAAATGATTAAGCATCGGAACAAACTGCCAAAAGCAGCAGTGGCTGCTCCGTTGCCTGTTATGTGCAGCGCAAGGCTGGCTGTGTTCCTCAGAGGTGGCTCCCCCCAGCATGAGGCACTGGGCTCGCTGGAGGGGAGCACAGGGGTGTAATGGGCTGTGCAAGCCGGGAGGTTGGTGAAGATGAGCGGATTTTTTTTCTTCCATGGCGTTGGAGTCTGTGAGATAGGAAGGTGCACGTTTAAGTTTTGCACGTCTGCGGTGGCTCTCGTGCTCGTCTTGTGCATTACCTGGGTGATGTAACCGTGGTCCCTGCGTAGGACGGGGACAGATTGAAGTCTGTAAGGACAGAAACTAGGGAGATGGGAGAGGGCAGAATTGCCCTTGCTGGGTTGAAAAATGGGTTAAGCACAGCCTGGTCAGGGAAAGTGCAGAGACAGCAGAGGAGGAAGGTTTTCCAGAGGCTTCGCCCACCTGTGATCCCTACAAGGCGGCATGCTCCCCTTGGAGGAAAAGGAGCCCCATGCGCAGGCGGCTCCGGAGCTGGCGGCGGCAGGAGGAGCTGGCCCTCCCTGCGCGGAGGGGCCGCGGCACGTCCACCTACCGCGCCGGCAGCCGTCCTCGCCGCGCTCGGAAGAGGCGCTTTGATTGCTGACATCTGTAGGCAATCAGATAAGAATTAGTGCTATTCCTCTCGGCATAAATAGTATTTCTAATCTCATAATCCATTAATATTGTTCTCGCCAGGATGTGACTGCTTCTAATCCCTGAGAGTTTGTTTTTGGGCAAGTTTAAGGGAAGCCCGTGGGGTGAGAGAGAGAGGAATTGGCTACTGTCCTTCCCCGGCCCCCCGGCTAGGTAGCGTGCTCAGAAGAGGCCATTGTGCAGCTCCTCCTGCCAGCCAGGAGCTCCTTGCCCTGGAGCAGAGGGATGTGCAGGGACCGGGAAGCGCTGCTGCAGGAGCCTGTGCAGGTCTCTGCCCACAGTTGTCTCCTCCTGGGCAACCGGAGAGGCAAAGGTGACACGTGGTGTCACCTTTGATGTCTGAGAGCTTGCAAGCGCCAGAGCTCAGAGGGGTCTCTGGGAGGAAGGCAGCGGGTGGCAGGGGTTGTACGGTCGCATCCCTGCGCGCTGCCTCGGCGCGTGGAGCTGGCCAGCGCAGCACGGGGAGCTGGCAGCTTGGGGAGCGCATTCCGGTGGGATTCCCCGGAGAGGGGGAGTTAATGGGGGTTTGCAGCTCACTGGCAGCTTTGGGAAAATGTCCTGGAAGTCAGAGGCAGCTGAAGTGAGAGAATGAAGTGTGTAGGTTCAACATGTGGGACTAAAGGGTGCGATTTCACTCTTTTTTGGCTTGTTTTATTTTTGTTTGTGGAGACTTGTGTTTTAATGAAGTCAAAGGGAGCGCCAAAAGCGGGGGGGAGGCGGGGGGAATACAAAATGAAGGAAATCCAATCCTTCATTTCAAAACAGCATAAACAAAAATGCCACTGTAGCTGCTGCTGCGCTTCCTTTTGAAGCAACAGCAGCAAAGCGGACAGGGGCGTGTGAAACCCTCCAGCGCCACCAGACCCACAGCAAACCCTGTCGGGGCTCTTGTTTAGCACCTCCTTCTGCATTCCGTGATCTTTGCTTTGGAGGGAGAAAACTGCATGCTCCCCTGTTGTGTTTCAGGTGTCCCCTGGGCCATAGCCAGGCGCCGCCGGGTATTCTCGAGGGAGCCCAGGCAGGCGAGCTGCCACCGCTCCCTCCCGCCGGATGCGAGCCGGGATGATCCGGCTCGGCATCGCCCCGCACCGAGCTCCGTGCTGACAGCGGAGAGCCCCGCGGGCAGATAAACAGCTGTGATTTATGGAGCAGCCCGGCCCGCGGGGCAGCTCCGGCCCCGGGGACATCGCAGCACATCTGCAACGGGGGTTAGGACTTGCATGGCCTCCGAGAGGGAAGCGCCTTATCTCGGGACAGAGCCAGCCCTGGTTGTGATCTTGTCCAAACAGGGCTATTTTCTCCTTGTGGCTGGGGTCGTACCCAGAGCTGCACTGGGAGAAGCACGGGTAGTTCAGCTTGGGCTCTGGCATCTCTCCCACGAGCAGATGCAGCAAGGCCACGGCCCCCCCAGTTTTTTTCCTCTGGATCGGGGGGGGAAATTTCTCTCTCGGTCCCAGTGCGTGGCTGGGGATGGATCCACTCCCGCCATGCCTCACCAGTTTATCATTTCCAATCCTATCAGAAACCAAACTGCTGCTGCTTAATGCTTCATTACAGGCTGTTAGGCGTCTCCAGCGCTGCCCGAGAGAGCGTCGAGGAGGGCCCTGACTCTCCTTAATAACTGCTTCATGGCTCCTAATTGACAGATAAAAACGCTCCTAACTCGGTTTCATCAAACCTAATATATGGGCAGGAGCAGCGGAGCCGTTTCGGGGGCCGGGCGGCAGCGTGAGTTCCGAGCCGTTGTTTTGACATCGGAAATCCATAGCGTGCTGGGGAGAGCTGCTTTGCTGGCTCCTACATAGGGCTGGCACCTTCTCAAGCCTTAGGGAATGAGATTTTCTTTTTTTATTTTATTTTTTTTTTAATTTTAGTTTCATGGATTTGTCCCACTGTCGTTGTGGCTAATAACTCTAGTGCAAGTCTCCCGGGGTTTTTGGAGAGACTGAATTGTGTCCAGGGACCTGTGACAAAAGCAGTGGCCTCCCCAGGTGCCCCAGGCACACCTGGCTGAGCTGCAAGGAGCTACTGGACCTGGGAACCTGCCAAACTGCTTTAAGCTCTGTTCTTGCAGCCAGGGCTGCATGGTGCAAGAGTGACAGGTTCAGGAGGTGCCCGGCCAGTGAGTGTCAGAGGTTGGGAGCCACAATAAAGGGGAAAGTTTGACTTGAGCACCGGAAACTTGAAGCTTCTGCCAGGTCGCATGGGTCCCATCTCCCCATTCCCTGACTCCTTCAAGGTCACTGGACACCACTGGGCACAGAGAGCTGTGGATGGGTGAGCCATGAAGGTGGGACGAGGGATGCGGAGTTGCAGAGGGAGAGAAGCGGCAGTGCCCGTAGCTCTGTGTGGAGCCAGGCACATCTGATCACAGCCAAATCCGTCCTCGGAGAGAAGAGAGGTTATTAGCAGGGAGCGCGTCAGGGAGAGCAGAGAAGGTGCTGATTTAGATAAAAATCGTCATAACAGTAGCTCTAACGGGACCCCGCAGGTCACTTGGATGAGGGTGGGAGGCAGCAGAGCTCCAGCGCTGGCACAATTTGAACGTTTTGTAGCTGCAAACACCACGCCGGAGAGCCGGGGCTCCTGCCGCGCTCCTGAGCTGGCCAGGAGGAGAAATGGGATGGTCGTTTCTCGGCCACCCTTCCTAACTACTGAGAGTCCATTTCTGAAGGGGTTCCGGAGGGGTAATAAAGCCTGGATACTGATCTCAATAGGCAGTTAATCTATGGCTATGGATCTGGTCGGCAGGGAGTCCCGCGGGTCAGCGTGGCCCCAGGGAGCCGCCGGTAGCTCCCTTGCCGGATTGCAGCCACGACAGCGCTCGCAGCCCCGGTCCCAACGTGATGTCGTGATGGGTTAGTGGGAATTAAGGAAATAGCCAAGCTGTCAGGATAAAGTGGGTCTCGGCAAGCAGTCTCAAAGCAGAAGGGCTTCTCCACTCAGGGAGTTTTGACCAGTGTCACAGGTCTCACCCGACGGCAGCAGAGGCGGGTGCTGTGTCAGGCACCCACTTAGGCTCTGGAGTTGTGTAAGAGGCTGCTCTTTGCCTACAGAGGGGCCTTCGAGTGCAAGAAGAGCAAGCGGTGCTGCTGTCACTCCAGGATTTTGCACAAATTGAAGAATTTAGGATATTTCAGAGGAAAGAGGAAAGGCCTGACCCATGTGCAAAGAGCTGAGTCTCGCTCTGGAATCTGAAACCCTGGCCCATTTTGTGTCTCGAGATGCAGCCCGTGCCTGGGAAGGCTTCTGGCTGTGCTGGGGGCAGTGGTCGCGTCCCCAGGCTGGCCCCCTGGCTTGGAGCGAGCCCAGCTCCGGGCTCCTTGGCATGAGTTCTGCAGTGGACCAGTCCACTCTGGCTGCAGCTGACACCTTATAAATCTATGGGAATAAAAAAAAATAAATGAAATGCAAGCTGCCCAGAGGGTGGGGGGGATACACAAAGCTGTGGAAGAAGTGGTTTTCCAAGAGACTGCAGTGCTCGGGGCTGGGGAGCTGGAAAGGCCGGCAGGGCCGGGGCCACGCGGGCTGCTGTTTAGCCTGGAAAGGAGGTTCTGTTTATTGCGAGCCACGGCGGGGAGAGCGCAGGGAGGGTGCAAAGCAAAGCGAGGAGGGTGCGGGGATATGTGGGAAGGGGTGACTTTGACAAGCTCCAGAAGCCGCATCCAGTAATAAATCAAGCTGGGATCCGTCACGAGGAACAGCACCCGGGACATCTGCTCGGGCCAAGGGGAAGTGTTGCAGGCAAAGAGGGTTCCCAAGTGCTGTGGATGAAGAGAAGGGCTTGGGCATCCCTGGCATCTGTTCCTGCAGCTGTAGGGTGGCATTCGGTGGATTTTCTTCTGGTGCTTCATTCCTTGCAGCAAATTCCAGCCCCGGAGCCCACCTCCTCGTGTGCCGTGGAGCCACGATGCCGTTGGGCGTCATCGTCGGTGACTCCCAGCCAGCAGTGGGAATTAGTGTGTTAATGGGGCTGATGCTGCTGCCAGTGAAATCAGAGACAAATCTCCTGATAACCCCACCGGGGCCAGCATCGCAGCCGTTCTTTGTAGGAGGCTTTGAAGGTATTAAGTGCTAAGTATTACGGCTTGACATCTGAATCCGGCCGCATTGTTGTGTGAAGCCATCGCAGATTATTGCTAGAGACCAACCTTTCATATATAAGCTCTTGCCAGAGGTTTAGCACTTCAGAAGGGATGACGGGCGTTTGTTTTGCAGATTTAAGCATTCCCCCGTCCCGTCTTCCTTTTCTTTCCTCTTCTTGGAAAATGGATCCTGTTAACCGATGCGGATGGCAACACATGCCAATACATTTACAAGCCATTTGGCTCACAGCAAGGGCTGCATTCAAGCTACAAACTTCCCTGGGACTCTAAGTAAAGCACTGGGATGGGGAGGAGATGCAGAGACCGTGTTTCTGTCCTCTGGGTCTTTCCCCACTTCTTGCTTTTTCGGCCCATATTAGTGCAGAAAGCTGGAGGCCCAGCCCCCAGAATGGCTGTGCGTGCCATGAGCTCACCCGTTTGCCTGTGTTTCATTAGGCCCCATCGTGGACAAGTCCCTCTGGCATAACCCCCCGGGTGCTGCTACTGGGACCGCTCTTGGCCAGGGCCCAGGGCAGCGCTCTGGGCACAGGGACAGATCCTGGGCTGCATCTCCAGCACCTCCTTGTGCAGACAGGCCCCAAATCCTCCCTCCAGGACCTGCTGGCTCCTTGGCTGCACCTCTAGCTGATCCAACCCATGTCACCCTTGGACAGGGCAAAGTGGCTGGGCACATGGGACTTGGTTCTCCCCCAGTTTTCTGTGCAATACTTTAAGAGTGCAGCAAGGCCCTCATGTCCCTGGAGACCCCCAAACAGGACCTGGATACTGCACAGTGTTGGAAAAGGCAAATCAAGCCCAGACCTTCGCCCTCAGAGCCTGTTTTCAGCTCACAGCGGTTCAGTGCAGTGTGAATAACCCAGAGACTGCTACTCTGGCAGAGGAAATGATGGGTTAAGCCAAAAATGCGAGAAATAATTGCTTAGTATTTGCTCTTCTTTGCGAGCAAAACAGAGGGTGCTCGAGAAGCTGCTGCTGTTTAAACAGAAAATAATCAAGCGCCTGTTTGTTCCCAGGGCTGCTGGGGTGCCGCAGCCCGCACGCTCCGCAGGGGACACGGGCTCCTGCTGCTCCATGTCGGCAGCCGACGGGAACGGCACGGGCTGCGTGGTGTGTCCAGGTTATCATCGCGAGGGCAGGGCCAGAACTAACCGATCCAGTGTGGATGTGCTTGGGGAAATGGCATTCCCTTCTTGCTATCCAAAGGTCTTCCATAAAGTGGGAAGGGGCTCCCCAAGCTCCTGGAGCCAGATGAGTGTGATATTTCTAGAGCAAAGATACTTTTTTTTTTTTTTTTTTTTAACTCCTTTGCTTTATGGAGGGAAAGAATAATGGGGCCTCCCTCAAAGACAGCTGAGTTAGGGTTGCAGTTATTGTTTCCAAATGCAGGGCAAGCTGGGGTGATGCGATTCGCATCGTCCCAGAGATCTCATTACCATATGCTAAGAAGGAGATTGGACTCTAATTCAGGCTGTAGAAGAAAATAAATAATATTCATAAGAAGAACAAACACAGCCATCTTCATAACAGGGTAGATTTTAACAGAATTTGGACGAGCAAGTCTTTCAGGGTAAGAGCTAGCCTCGAAGTTTTGGGTGGAAACAAGAGGAGATGCTCCTCCTGGGCCAGGTTGCCTCTGCAGCCAGTGTTCCCCTTGGAAAGCCATGGGAATTTTTACTTTGTTCCTGTCTGTCAAAGCTGGCAGAGCCAAAGGCACTTTCACACGTTGCTTCTGAGCAGGGCAGGAATTTCTCAGCCAAGATGGATTTGCAGGTGGCCCCGTGGTTTTCTCCAGCGGTGAGTGGATTATTGTCCAGATCCCATGGACTTACAATGCACCTGAGCCACCTCGTGCTCCATGGGGCTTCACTCACAGCAGTGCCTTGCCATTGCAAACAGCAACGCAGCGGGTGCCAGGCCGGGCGTCCCAGAAGCTCCTCGAATGGAGGTTGATGGGCGGCAGTAAAGCAGTGAAGGACCACGCTCGGTCCTGGCATTCCTCCTGCCCATGGAAGCCTTTTGGGTGACTGGCAGAGCCTTGATGCCCAAAAATGGGCTCCCACCTCCTTCATGTCTCTGCCCTTTGATGCTGTTGGTGCTGGAGAGGATTGAGGCCTGGCTGGAGGCCCTGCTGCAGTTGGTGGCATGTCCGAGTGGTGTTTTCTCAAAGCCCGAAAGCCACAGAGAGTGGGCAGTTAAGTGCTGGTGTGGAAACTCCATTTCCCGGGATGAATTGTGCCTTTTCCCCAATGCATGTGATTATGTGGACACTTGAGCAGCCTGCACACCACCACCAGACACAGCCACCCCGAACCCAGGATGTCCTTCTTCCCCCCTGCCCATCAGAGTCCCACGCTGTGATTTCCTTGAGCTGTGTTATGTAGAGGGATGTGTAGGAAGAGCAAACAGTTGGGTTTGCTATAAATGATGGTAAGGCAGGTTCCCTGCGGAGGGCCATGCACAGTTTTGGGTGGGAAGAGCATGGAGAGCAGCCACGTGAGGCTCATTCTGGTCGCCTGCGAGCCCTCTAGATCTGACTCCAGCAGCTCTCAGGGGACCCCTGGCTCCAGCCCAGCCATTTTCCCGAGGTGTCTGCAGTTAGTTTCCAAGCTGGCACAGCAAGGACACGCGCGCGCCGCGGGAATTTGCTGATGACATGAAGTTGGGTGAAGCCACCAGTGCTGCGGGGAGCGGGGCTCTCGCACGCGACGGCTCGCACGGTCCCCAGGGCTGGGTAACAGTGACAGGCCGTGCGCAGAGGGAGACGCAGCAGGGCTCTCCACCGTGATCCAGGCGAGCCGCGCTTGGCAGCGGCAACGGGAAAGTGCCGAGGACGTGAGCGGGCAGCCTGGGCACGCTGAGCTGGAGCAGCCAAACCTGCGTAGAGTCCAGATGGGCAAAAGTGGGGTCTGTTCTAGGATGATCGAGAAAGCCTCTGTTGCCTACTCAGAGAGCCGGTGTGTGGGTACGTACCTGCCCGAGGATGCCCACATCCAGGTCCCACGTCCTGGCCCGGGTACTGTGGGGATGGCAGCACAGTTTTCCTCTAGAAAAACATGGGAGCTGAAAGAGGAGAGGATGCTTTTATATAAATACAGGAGGGAGGGAAAAATACCAGGGAAGGAAAAGAGCTGTCGCAGTGAAAGGCAGTGCTGGTGCAAGGGAAAAGTGGATGGGATTATGTATGGTTGCTAACCACTCTTGTCAGCTCCTTCCACCCAGGGAAGAGAGAAGCACCAATATTCCCTCCTCTCCTCCGCAGAGCCCAGACCTGCTCCCTGTGGGGTGAGAGATCTCTCTCCATGCAGGTCCCCCCCTTCTGTGCCTGGCATGTGGAGCAGCCTGGAAATGAGCCCCACAGAAGATGGATATGTCCAGGTAGCAGCTCGGCGGGCTGGGGAACAAAGAGGCATCTTTGGAGAGCAGCTGCTTATTACAGGTAGCTGCGCTGCCTCCGCTGGGAGAGATAGCTGGTAATATGTGTGGCCAGCCTCTCGCTTGGTACAAGACAAAGTGCTTGTAGCTTCCCTCCAGAGAGTCCTCCTGGATAAATATACAATTTCCAGGAGTCCTGGTGGGACAGCTTTGCAGAGGCTACGCGGCTGCTGATGGCCTCGGTGCTATGCGGAGCTGACAGGATGCCTGACACATGTCCCAAGGTTTCAGGGACAGGGGAGCATAGACCTGCGTGAGCACATCAGTGGAGGTGTCCTTGGAAATCCCATTGCAAATTTTAACATCTCCATAAAGACACCACCGCTCCCTACTCAGTGCTCAGAGCGCCCAGGGGAGCCGGGGGAGCCCGTGCGCTTGCGCGAGCTCCCTGTGCTCGGACCAGCCCCGTGTGGCTGGGGAGAGGGGCCGTGTTATCCCCCCTTAGCAGCGCTGATTCCTCACGGCTTAGAGGGCAATGTAGGGAACCGTGTTCACATCCCACGGCCTGTGTCCTGTCATGGGATGCAGGCTGCTGCAAAGGATACAGGGATGAGATGAATCCCTCCCCCTGCCGAATCCGGAGCAATTGCTTCCCACGGCCCAGCCAGACCGGTGCAGGCAAGGCCCACGTGTGTGGCAGCCGGGCTGCTCCCACTTGAGACATCTCTGGGACCAGCCATGGCAGAAGCCAAACACTTTGGAGCTGTTTGGGCTGCTGAGCCCCCAACCCTTTTATCAAAGGGTCCTGAGAAGGTCCTCCTTCTTGCAAGGAGCTTGGGGCTGCAGGGCCACGCTCTCCATCCCGGGCAGCCCTTGGCCTCGTTTGCAGGCACCTCCCTCTGGGTGCTGAACGGCCCCTGTGCCGGGGCTGCTCCTCAGGTCTTGAGGAGCTGGACGGGGGCCCAGCACACTCGTTCCCACAGGCTTCCGAGCAGCTGGTGACGAGGTTTGGTCATTCCTGCCCCGGGCTATGTGCGAACCAGTGACCTGGCTCTGAAATGCTTCGTGTTACATGCAAATCTCATTGCAGAGGTGTTAGGGGAGGAAAACTGGCCTGGACGTGAACTCCCTGGGCTGGAGAGCAAATCCCGGTGCTGCAAGGGGCTTTCTGTGCCCTGCACACTTTCCTCACTCTGTGCCCTGCCGTTCCAGGTCTGTCCCGGGTCTGTCCTTGGCCAGGGAGCAGCACCATGTGCCAGGGGCTGTGTTGGTACCTAAGACCTCACGGCACTGCCGTTGCGCACGGAGCTGCCATCGGCCACTGCAGCGAGGACGCGGAGTAGCTGAGCTGGCTTCCCTGCTGCTGTGCCGGCTCCAAGTCAGAACAGCTGCATTTGGTTTGGTTAAATGTTTTATTTACTCCCAATTATCCCAGATAACAGATTTGCTTTCCTTTGTTCAATATTTAACACAGTTTCGGAGCAAAACTGCTCTTTGCTTTCCAATGGAGGAAAGGCTGGTTTCGGAGCAGCGGCAGGGACGGGTTGGAAGACCCTTCCGTTGCGCTGTGACGAGCACGGACGCGGCTGGCACAAGGTGAAGCCAACACTGACGATCCTGTTAGCACACAGAGCCGCTGAGACCTGGCGCTCAGGGCCTGCAGCTTGTGCTCGGGTCTGTGCTTAAAGTCGGGCACAAAGTCGGTGCAGGGCATGAGTGATGCTGCGCGTCTCCTGCCCCAGCTGTGCAGCGCTGCCTCTCGGTGAGCGGGCTGGATTTTCTGCAGGGAAAATGAGAAAATCCATAGCTTGGTTATGAGCCCTAATCAGTTTAAAACAGGGTCTTTACAAAATTTATCTTTTGCTGAGTCCACTCTTTTATTTGGCTCCTTCTGGGGAATAAATTCTTGCTTGTTCATGCTGGGGAACTGGCTCCTGGATCGCAGCGAGGACAGGAGGGACATTGCGGCACTGTGGTGTTCCCAGGTCCAGCTTCAGCAGGAATGTGATGTCCCTCCTGCACCCAAGCAGAGGGTCCCCACAGGGAGCATGGGCACGGCCATGGTGTCCCTGGCCTGATCCAGCAGCTCCAGGGAAAGAGCGGATGGGAGCTTCAGTGCATGCACCGAAACTGCTGCACACGGACTGCAGGGATGGGCCGCGTCCCTCTCTGGTGACATTTGCTACATCAGAAAGAAAGAAAGAAAGAAAGAAAGAAAGAAAGAAAGAAAGAAAGAAAGAAAGAAAGAAAGAAAGAAAGAAAGAAAGAAAGAAAGAAAGAAAGAAAGAAAGAAAGAAAGAAAGAAAGAAAGAAAGAAAGAAAGAAAGAAAGAAAGAAAGAAAGAAAGAAAGAAAGAAAGAAAGAAAGAAAGAAAGAAAGAAAGAAAGAAAGAAAGAAAGAAAGAAAGAAAGAAAGAAAGAAAGAAAGAAAGAAAGAAAGAAAGAAAGAAAGAAAGATTGCAAAATCCCTCTTGAACAAGCAGCAGTTGCAAAAACTGAAGTTCCCAGAGTGCAGTCCAAGCGCTTGCAGAAATGCTAAACAGCATCACCTGCCCTCCTGTGCTTCACTTTCTTCTGTATCTCCAGCTCTGCACGGCTGCATCCCAACATGTGGGCCGCACTAGGGACTGTCCCTGGCCAGAGTTTTCCTGCTGCCAGTGCAGGAGTTTCCAGGCAGAAGGCACGATTAGGTGGACAGATGCTCCTCTTATCTGCCAGGCAGTGGAAATATGATTTATTCATAGGATTTTGTTGTTGTTGTTGTTTCCTACCAGCCTGTTGTACACAGGCAATTTTAGGAAAGCTGCATTAGATAAATAATACATTGTGTTTGCAGCCGATGTTAGAGCAGAGCACAGGGACAGCGGCGTGTGTGCATAGCAGAAGGGTCTGCAAGGATGTGCGTGCAGATGTGCTCGGCGTGCTGCTTCTGCACAGAGCAGCAACATCACCGTGCAGATGTGCTCTGTATCCAAGCACTCAGGGCCGGACTTCAGCCCGGGGGCCCTCCCCGCTGTGCCCTCCAGCACCTGCAACACCTTTTGGCTACACAGACTGTTTGCAGCCGGGGGCAGCAATCGCAGCCTTGCAAAGGTGCAGGGTATAGAGCGCCTGCAGCTCTGGAGCCAGGGTGTGACGCTGGCAGGGGCTCGGGGGGCCTTTCTGGCACGGGTTGGGATGACAAGTTATGCAGGTCATCCCGTGAGCACGCTGTGGGATCGGTATCCCTCATGAGCCTGCAGTCTGAATGTGCCCTGAGCGAAACGGAAGAAATACCTCCTACAGAAGTGTTTTAGAGGCCTCTTAAAACTTTTATTGGCACTATTTTTTTTGTATCCCTCCACCTGTGGAGCAAGGCGTCTTTAGTGCACTCAGCCCCCAGCAGGAGAGGAAAATTATAACTGATCCATTTTAGAAACCTCTAAAAATGACCTAAAATAACTTTTCTATATATAAAAATGCCACAATTTTAATGTCCATTATCTCATGACCTAGCGGGGCTAGGAAAAGCTATTGTAGATCATTTTTAGGGGTTTCTATAATGGATTGGTTACACTTTTTCCCTGCACAGCGGGACGCAGGGTACAAAGACAAGAGGGCTTTAGGGAGGAGGAGAGAGAGACAAAAGTCCGTCCTTGTGCCGGTGCATCCAGGGCTGCTTTCTTCCCTAAGTCCAGCGGTTGTGCTAAGCAGAAGCTGATTCCAAGGAGCTAGGGAAAGGGTGAGCAAATGGGTGCAAAGTGCAGGGTAGTGGGAACGCCACCCCCGTTCCTGCCAGCAGGCTTGTGCCTATGGAGATGCTGACCCTGCAACCCAATTTTGCTGCCTGCCTGTTCTCTGCAAGCATTGCATGGCTTCCAAGCGCCTCCGCTCCTGGCAGGGCTTTTCCTCCCCTTTGCACTTTTGCAAGGCCCTTGCAGCAGGGCTGGCCGGAGCGCAGCAGCGCGGGGGGAAGGAAGCTCCATGGCAGCCGTGGCCCGGGCACGAAACACCCTGAGCTTGCGGAGCAGACGTCAGCGGAGCACGTGGGAGAAGTGGCTCCCTGCCACGCGGGAGGTTAATAGGCAGATTAGAGAGGGCAGGCGCTGTTTGCAGCCGACGGAGGCGAGCTCTGCTTTGATGGAGTTCAGCAGCTCTGTGAGGCGACAGGGAAGTAAATATTTGCCGGGATTAGGGAGGCCGCGCACCGTCGGCATCCCTGGCAGAAGTGCCCAGCGCGTGCTGGGTGCTGCAGGACAGCAGGCGGCCGTGGATGCCCCAGCTCTCGTGGTCAGGGTGTCCACAGCCTGCAGAGCTCTCCCCGGGTCCGAGGGGGCTGGGATCCAGCCATCATTCCAGTGACACGGAGACAGTTGGAGCTGGAGAGCAGCCGGTGCGGTTGGTGCAGCAGTCACCGCTTCCCAGCACAGGACACGGGCTGCCTCTGGACTCCAGCCCCTTCCTCCCTCCTCCCAGCTGGGATGGGGACATCCTGGCTCAGCCCATGTGCCTCGGTCCCCCGGCCTCAAGCAGCTCCCAAGGGACACCACGCACCCAAGGCCACTGCCTATGGCGTTGGGGACAGAAGAAGCCTCTAAGGCTGCCTCGCTGGCTCTGCTTGCCCCGGCTGCCGCCTCGCTCTGCCGTCAGCCTGGCCCTCCTCCAAGGACAGCATTACAGAGCGCAGCATCGATCTGCGCCTGCTCGTTTATCTTCTCTCTTTGAGAGTCTCTGACAGGCAGGGTGAGCTGTACCGGCGTCACCCAGGGGAGACGGGGACCCTGCACGGGGCGTCCCTCCTGGCACCACTGTGGGGACAGACGGACCTGCCTCCCTCCCAGTGCTCCAGTGCATCCAAGAAGGGCCAAGCCCTCAAAGAGGCCAAACGTCTCATGAGAAGCATCCAGCGGCTTCTTAGCAAAGGAGATGGTCGCTCAACACTGCTGCTCTGTTTGCATACACGGGAGTGTGCAACTGATGGGGACACCTTTGCTCTGGGTCCTTCTGCTACCCAAAGCACTGGCTGCTAGGCCAGGCCAAGGTGGCAGGACGGGCTGAGGATGTGGCCTCCTGTTTCTGCAGCCTGAACCCACCGTGGCTTGGGAGAGGTGAGCAAGGACTTCTCCTGGGTACCTCCCCTGGACGTGGCTGCTGTTTTCAGCACTTGCGGACAGACTAAATTGGTTGCAGCCCCTGTCCCACCATCTCTTGAGCACCTCCTCCTGCTCTGGGTCCTTAGATAGCTATGCAAGAGGTATCCAAGACACAGGTTCCCCCTTTCCCCTGGGAAGCAAATGGGAGGCACAATCCTAATGCCTGGTCTCCTTGGGCAGAGGAATCAGCTTGGATTGCCAGGAGCTGGTGTCTTAGCAGAGACGAGGAGATAAATCACCTCTGATGGGCTAGCTGCAGCACCAGTGCACTAGCTGCAGCACTGATGGGCTAGCTGCAGGTGCAACAGGTACGGCCAGCGTCCTGCTTGGGCTGTGCTGTGCAAGGCTCAGGGGCTGCCCAGCGTCTGTAAAGCTTCGGCTGTCCCCGTCCAGGTCCCCAAGTCCTCCCTGGTCGCCTGCAGAGTGACCAAGCACGGACAGCAGTGCTGCCTGCGGTGCAGAGCAGCGGCCCCGCTCTCCGTCCCTCCTGTCCCGCCCGGGCAGGACGCTGGGGCCCCTCGCAGCTTCCCCGGTGGCATCGGCCCCTTGCCGCTTCGCAGCCCCCGTGCCGCGTCCTCGGTGCCAGGCGGGCGCGCGGTGCTGCTGGGACACACTGCCACCACGCGGCCACCGCCTCGCGTGGGGCTGGCCCTCACCCCCTGCACCCTCCGGAACAGCCCCGAGCCCCCTCCTTGCCTTAAGGGACTGGCAGTGAGGAGGAGGAGGAGGAGGATGGAGCTGTAGCGGGGAGGAAGCCGCCGTTTCTGGCCATGCGATTAGCTGCCTAGGAGGGTCTGCTTGAATAATTTAACTGGGAGGCTCATTACACGGGCTCTGGCCTTCGTCTGCCGTCTGAAGGCTGAAATAGCCATTAGGAGCAACACGCATCTCCCATCAAGGCTCGTCTCCCTCCCTTGGCCCCCTTGCGTTCCCCGCTCGGCACCGTTTTGGGTTCTGCTCATGTGGTGTTCAGCCTGGCTCCCTCCCCGTGCCGTGCCAGCAAGACCTCGCACGTGCCTTAGTTTCCCAGCGTGGACTGCAGCAGGCTGTGGTAGCTGGATCCCACGGTACCCCCAGATCTTTTCCCTAGCAAGGTCCATGTCCCAGTATTAAGGAGAGCTGACTTTGGTCGCGGTCCAGATACTGTGTTATGAATATACAGAGGCAAAACGTCATCAGCTAAAAGCTATCAAGTCTCATCCACCAGCCCTCAGCACCTCTCAGAGGCATCCCACAACTCTGCCTGCGCTCCTGCAAGCTCCTGTGTTTGTGCCTGGAAATGCTGGGTGCTGCAGGGGCACTTGGTTGGGTTTAAAAGCCTCATCTCCCTCTGATGTTTAGGACTTGCTGACAAGGCTGGGCCAGGCTGCTCCTTGCTGTGTGCTCCGGTCTCATCCCTGGTTGCCTCTGTGTCTCCTGGGTGGCAGAGCCCTGTCCTTGTCCCCAGCATGGGGATGTGATGCTCTGCCTTGCTGCTGAGAGCAGTATCACCAGCAAGTCCTCCTGCGGAGCTGAATTTCCTCTGCTGGTGTCAGGCTGTTCTTTCCAGTCTTGCTCTAAGAGTGATCCTCCTCCATGCTCTTAACGACCTTTAGCCTTTTTGAGGATCGCACCGAAATAAGTTTTTCACTCTCCAGAAACCTGACTGAGAAAACTGTTAACACTTTAGCTTAACAGGGTCAAGGGAATAAGTTGTGCTTGCGGTCTGAGCTGTGGCAATGCCTGCTTCACCGGGAATGTGCCTCCTCTTGGGTCCTGCTGGTGCAAATGGGGCATGGTACCTGCACTGTGGCATCTCTCTGCTTGCATTTCCATGCCAGGAGGCCAGCAGTGAAGGCGCAAGAGTGGCCAGCCCCAAGGAGCCCTCTCACCCCGTTGCCCATGTCTGCAGCCGGATGCTTCCATGAGTCCATCAAACACAGCTGAGCTCCTCTTGCAAGCCGCATCACCCCAGCTTCCAGCAGCCAGGGGTGGAGGGACATCCTGCTGCTTAGGAGCTGGTGACCAACCCAAACTCAGTGAGGTCAGTAATTCTTCTTTCTTTGTTTCCTGGCAGTCCCCCCGAAGGAGCCAGTGCTGATGTGCCGGTCCAACAACTATCCAAAGGGTTTCTACTGCAGCTGGCACTTGCCCAGTCCCACCTACATCCCCAACTCCTTCAACATCTCCGTCATGTAAGTGCCTTGGTAGGGAAGGGCCAGGCTACAAGCAGGGAGAGTGTTTGCCCTCTATAAGATGGAGCAGGTCCCAAGTACTACTGTGAAGTTTTGGGGCATTGGGTCTGATCCAGACTCAGAGTATGGGACCGTTGTTCCAAAAATCACTTTGGGGAAGGATGTTTCAGGGACATCCAAACATGTACTGGGGCTTTCTCCCAAGAAAGTTCTCATTTCCCAGAGAGAACTGCCAAAGTCCTAGACTCCCAGGTCCACTCTCCCTACCCAAGAGGTCCATCAGCCCTGCCTGCCTGTGGTGAAGATTGTGCCTGCTCCTCACTGCTCTTGGGTGGGTTTGGCAGAACTTTGCTCCCTTCTGCTGTATGCCAGTCAACTACGATGTCCCTTCCCCAGTACTAGCCCTGTTATGGTGCCAGTCAACTACGATGTCCCTTCCCCAGTACTAGCCCTGTTATGGTGTTGTCTCTCTGCTGTAGCACATATGGAAAGAGTCAGGTCTGTTCCTCTCAGAGAAATGGCCTCATCATCACAGCACTGCTCATGGGGAAAAAGGAGGTGGAAGGCGGGTGCAGAGTCCTCAGCCCTAAATGCCCTGGTCCTGGCACAACCTCTGTGTAGGATGGTGCTCTGTGTTAGCTTTTGGGGCTGTTTTTTCCAGCAGAAAGCAGATCCCTGTTCCTAAGACCTCAAAGGCAGAGCCAACTCCTACTCTGGCAGAGTAATATCCTCATGATGGGGTGGTGGAAAAGCAGCAGGAGACGTTGCTGAGGGCCAGCAGGGAGATGTTCACCCCCATCTCTGTGTAGACTTCCAGCCAGGAATAACACCCCCTTCCGAGTGGCACATGTGAGCCTGGGAAATTCTGCTTCAGAAGGGAAGTCCTTTGGCCATGGAGCTGGTGTGGCACATGGTGACCTGGGGCAGAGGGGGACAAGACGCTGCTCGTGGAGGCAGCAGGTGGAGAATAGAGTCCTGATAAACTCAAGAGGGACCCAGGAGGGGCCCGGGACTGTGGAGAGCTGAGCTGCTCTTCTGTGCAGCTGAAGGAGTGTGTTCGAGCCCGCCAAGCAAAACTTTGCCCAGCAAGGACAATGTCCTGAGTTGTTCCTAGAGACACTTCTTGTGCCTCCTCTCCCCATCTGTATGGGGAAATGCATCCCTATCCCTGAGCAGGAGTCAGTAGGTAACAGATCTTCTCTCCCTGCTTTCCAGACATGGCACAAGAGAGATGGTCTGCGAGAAGGACATCCTTCCCAAAAACAGGTGTCACATCAGATACCTCCAGCTCTTCTCGACGGTGAAGTACAAGGTGACTTTGACAGTCACGAATGCTCTGGGCAAAAACTCCACCACTCTCACCTTTGACGAGTTCACCATAGGTAACTTCCGCAGCAGGAACTGGCCTCTCCGAGCTAGTGTTGGGGTTGGCTTGCTCTGCACACAGCATCACCCACCAGAGAAATGGGCCAGGGGCAGGTTCTCCAGATTGATCCTCTACCTCTCCATGCACGAGGTGGACCTGGGGTACAAGCCATTCTGGCTCCCTCTGCCAATTCCCAGTTGATTCTCTTGGTCCTGCTGTAACTTCCCAAGCATAGAGGGGACGGTGGCATTTGGGCTTACTGTGAGAGAGGTGCTCCTGCCAAATGGCACTGGTGCTCTTATGGGTGCATAATGACCAAAACAGTAGATGGCACCTGAGTGCCCCTGGGGAGCAAGGCAGGACACACACGTGCAGCCCCCGTGCCAGTCCTGTATGTGGCCTGGCACGCTGCCTGGCCCTGTCGCTGATGGTCCAGGTCTTGTGTGACTGCTGAGCTCCTTGCTTGGGGACGGGGAAGCAACTGCAAGTTTTCTGAGGAGAGGTCTGTGAAAATGTAGTTCTCTTAATAGCATTTGTCTTTTTGCTCTTCTTAGCCTTCATAAAAGAGGTTTGGTGATGGACACAAAACTATGGGAATTATATATATATATATATATATGTATGTACATATACACACACCATCCTATTCCTGCATCTCTAGGTAGCATGAACCTTCCCAAAATCCTGCTGCATGAGCACTTAGATCTAATGTGCCCCTAAAAACCCCTCTTCACCTTTCCACACCACCATACTCCTCCAGCGGCGGAGCAGTTGTCCTGGCACGTGCAGCTGTTCTCATGCTGCAAGGAGCCCCCCAGCAAGGGGGCACCTCAAACCTCATCCCACGGGATTTGTGAAGATCCCGCTCCCTCCTCTGGGCAGGATCTTGCTGTGTGGTTACGAACTCTCTTCCCTTCCACTGCCCTGCCTTGCATGGACCCGCCTGACTTTGCATCTCAACACAGCAGCCCCAGGCACAAGCACTCAGCAGAGCCATGTAGGGCAGTGGTAACAAACCTGGTGCAATAACAGATAGCTCGAAGGGCACAGCCCCACTTTGCTGTCGTGCCTTATCTCCAAGCCCTTCTCAAGCCTCCCGGACAAGGCTGCAGCAGCCCTAGGCAAGGCTTTCTGGCTCCATTTCAGGCTAGCAGAGCTCAGCTCTGCTGCCAATGCTTCTCTGGCTGTGATAGATAGTCCTGGACCAAGCAATTCAAATGAAAAGCATGGCAAAGCAGATTGCTGGGCACAGGGTTTTTATCCCTGGCCAAAAGCAGGTTAAAGGTGGTCAGGGGAGGCTGCTGCGGTGGGCTGCTTCACCAGAGCCGACTGTGAGTTCTCTGAAACGCAGGAGAATGAGAGGGAGCAGAGTTCAGGAACAAGTGGAAAAACAGTTTGTTGGTTACATGTGGTGATTACTGGACCACAAAAGCAAACAAACAAAAAAAGCCTAGAAATTCAGTGAGAGTTCAGCCAATGTCTTAGTTGAGGTGCATGGGGCAGTCCTTAGCAGATGGAAGTATGAGTGTGCAGGGAGAGGAGTTCCACTGCTGTTTTATCTGGCACCAAAAGCAGATATTATCTTTCTACCCCAAATTCTGGAAAATGTAACAATGCATAGGAGTTATTTTGGGACTAACCTTCTGTGTTCCCACAGTGTGGCCCATATTTGAAGCTAATGTTCTTCAGTGCATTGCAAATGCTGGTAGCAAGGGAAGGAGAGTACTAGGGAAGTGGGGGAGTCTCAATCACTTGGGTGTCTTTAAATGGGAATTGCAGTCTTTGTGGAAGATACACTCCTTAAACGAAGGTAACCTCCAGCCTGCAGGGCCCAGGGCAGCAGTTAAGCCCTGCATTTTCCAAGTTCCTCACATTCCCTCCTCCAGGAGTTCAGGGCATTGCCCCACAACATCTGCATCCCGCCCATGCCTTGCCTGACACATCTGGTGCCACTCCTGAGCGAAGCAGCCGGCACCTCCTCAGCAGAAGGAATCTGCCCATCCTCCATCCATCCCACGAGGGAAGCCCACCCGGGAAGCACCGCCCGGCAGCCCGCCGGCAGCACGGTGCATCCTGGCGCCGGCACGAGGCAGGTCCTGCCCCAGAGGCTCAATTCAGCCCAGGTCAGAGGCGCCACTTAACAGAGAACAGCGTTGTCCTGGGCCAGCGTGGTGCAATAGCGCTGCCTCTTCTGAGGAAGCAGGAGCGGTGCAGGGTGTCCAGGTGCGTCCTGGGGGGTGATACTTCCCTCCTCAGACCCTCATCCCCTTGGCAGCGTGCAGGAGCACACCGCGGCCAGCAAGCCCAGGGCTGGGCAAGCATGGCCGTGGACAGTGAGGAACAAGGGAGAAGGTCAGCCCGGGGCATGGCGGCTCCTCAGCCCTGTTGGATCCTCGCTGGATGCTCCCCAGCCAGGTGCTGCTCCTTCCTCTGCATTCGTGGTGCAGGTGGGAGTCCCCTAAAGGCTGCCAAGCCCTGGAGGGCCATCACTCACTACAGCTGCTCTCTGGTCTACTGGTGGTCTATTTCGTTGGCCTGAATAGAGAACAGTGCCTTCAAAACCCAAAACCTTCTGTGCAGTAGGGGAGAGAACAGGCAATGCTTGGCACGTGCTAGCTGTGTCCCTCAAATGTGTCTGGAGATGATGGCGATGAGCCGGCACCAAGGCACTAGAAGAAAGGCTGTGTCCTACATCCCGGAGCCAGTCAGCTTCAGCAAACACTTCAATATCTTACAGCCTTACCATCTCCAAAATCTACACAGCTATGAAATTCTCTCTTTCTTGTCATTTTTACAGTTCCCCGTGCAAACAGCACAAATGCAGTGGTCATTAAGTGTTTAAGTAGGCAGTCAACAGCCTTGGCAAAGTCATTGTGAGATGAACTCAGCTGCCTCGAATCACCAGCAAGGTACCTGGAGGCAATGTACCTTGATCTGCGCCTCTTCTTGTGTCTTCCTTGCTTTCAGTTAAAACAAATGCACTGTTTGAGTATATTTTGTCATGCAGTTTTGCCTTGGCTGTTAAGGGCAGAAAATAGTGTGGGCAACTAGTCCAAAGGTGCATGTGAGCCCAAGGGATGCCCTCACATCACTGTGAGCTCTAGCAGCATGGATCCCTGAGCAGGTGCTCTCAGGATCTCTGCCTGGGCTGCAGTGGGAAAAAGGTTTCATCTTTGGAGGTGTGCTGAATTTTGTTTGACTAGATGGAAGTGGGTAAAACTTACGCCTCTTCAGACAAAGTTATCGCATCAGCTTGTCGTAGGAAAACCAGCACGTGAGGGCAGGGCCCTGTTGAACTGGAGCAGCTGGCAGCAACTGCGAGGGCAGCGTTGGCAGCTCTCCCCGCTGAACGTCCAGGTGGTGGAATAAGTGCCCCGGCTTCCCCGGCACGGCTGACCCGGAGCCGGGAGCAGACCTGCTGCTCGCCTCCCCCTTGGACCACCCACCGGCAAGGCCCCGGCTGATACAAAGAGACCCCCGGGAAGACGTGACCTCCTTCAGTTTTGCTTCCTTCCTCATTCCCCTCGGCCCTGGAGTCCCCAGCAGAAAATCCCTTCTCCAGCTGCTCGGGAGATGAACTCTAATTGAGTGGAAAATGACTGGTAGTTGCTTTTGATATCCTGAGCTGATGCCTTGCTGGCGGTCGCGCAGTGCCGGTTATTAGCAGCCAGCTGCGAGGTGTTGCTCTGCGTTTCCATTTTCAGTGATGGCTGGAAGAGGCTTTGCACCCCTCTGGCCCCCATCTTTCCTCACAGGGAGACCTGGGCTGCCTTCCTTCCTGTCGCTCCCCTGGAAGTTGTTCCCTTAATTGCGCGAAGGTATCGATATTCATAGAGGTGAGCCTGGGGGGCTGGAAGCCGTGTTGGCATTCAGCGCCTTGCAGGTGTCACGAGCTCCAGCTCTGGGACAGGAGAAGGTTGGAGAGGACAGGACTTGGAGGCAGGGGAAGGTGGGGACACCTGTGACCCCCAGCCCTTCATGTGCAGGTATGAGCAGCCAGAAGTGTCCCTTCCTGTGTATGCATCCCTCCTCAAGGGGACGGAGGTGGCCCTCTCCATGGCCAGTGGCCTGTCACCAGGAGCACTGGGACCTTGGCACCAGAGCTTACTCAGCCCCACAAGAGCGCAGCCTCCGAGGAAGAGCTGGCACCTCCTTCCTCGCTCGCTTTTCAGCCTGAGCACTGGACAGATGGTGAGTGCATCCCTCAGCAAAGCAGGAAAAACAACACCTCCTCACAGCGAAGCCAAGCCCAGCATCCCACCTCGGCGACGCCTGTGCTTCTTCCAACATGAGCCCGTGGCAAGTTAGCAGCAGAAGATGCACAGCATTAAAAATGCAACAGCCTGGGAGCACTAATTATTCTGCACGTCTGGTGTGTGCGCTGCAGGCAGGACTGCAGCCATGCCGGGCACGCAGGAGGGAGCAGAGCCAGGGACCGGACGGGGCTTCCTCCCATGGAAGCCAGAAAACTTTGCAGACGAGTATTATCAGGGTTTCTTCTCCCACCTGGAGTTTCCTTGCCAGGACACAATGGGGGGATGTTTAGAAGAGGAGGATAGTCCTCCGGGAAGGATGAAGGCAGCCTTGGATGGGGCCTGGGTGATGGGTGCTGAATCTGCCATGATGCCTTGTGTGGCCTTAGGAAGATCACTCAATTTTCCCATCTTTGGGGTGGTTAAAGACACGGCGTATCTCAGCGGGGCTTTGGGAGGATACACGTGCCCATGTCTATGAGGAATTCAGACTCTCTGAACATGAGTATACAGTTACCTAGGCAGAAGGTCAGTTCAATTCATACTACTTAGGGAGGCAGAATTAAATTACCTAGACTGACATTTGGCTAAGACATGGAGTTTAATATCCCTCTTCTCCTGGAAAATGCCAGGGGATATTTAACAGTCACAAGGGATCCATTTTCCGCTCATTTGAAAGATGGGTGCTCAGGACAACATAGTGAAGGGTGGACTCGGAGCAAGTCTTCCATCACACTCCCCTCCGTGCTCTGAGTCTCCACTGCCTGCCTGAACTGGAGGCGGTTTCATGCAGTGTTATGCCAAAAAAAAACAGCCTAGGGCAATAGATAAAAAGCTGCTTAAGCACAAGCATGTGGGGCCTTTAGCAAAATGCTTGCACTCACCCCCTGCAGCAGACATGATAAAAGAAAAACGTCAAGATTTGGAGATAACTGAGTGATCCTTCCCGGCACAGCCACCGTCAGAGACAGTTTGCACAAGTCTGCTGCTTTCCATGGCTCTTCTCGCAAGCCAAGCCCTCGCCTGGACGCTGCAGCTGAGACCGAATCGGGAAGAGCTGTGAACTGTGTCCCCAGCCAAGTCCCAGTTCTCCTTCTCAGGAATGCTTGGAGATGCTCCCTCAGCTCTGCGGAATGATATTACATCTGGTTTTGCAGCCGCTTAACCACTATGCAGCCTAATGCCCATTGTCCATTATTATTATTACTCTTATTGTTTATATTACATTACTTCCTAAGGACAAGGCTCTCTTATCCCAGCTCAGGCACGGCCAGACAGCCTCTGCCTCGCAATTTACTGCTTAAATGGACTAGACAGGCAGGGCGCGGGGAGAAGGAGTGTTTATGCCTATGTGTTATGTTAGAGGAGCAGACCTGCGAGGCCGAATGACTCATGCAAGGTCAAGCAGGAAGCACATCTCAGCACCGGGAGCTCAACCTGCAGGATCATAGCTCCGCTCAAGCACAGGCACAAGTCCTGCGGCTCGGAGAGGGCCACGTGGGGAAGCAAAAGGGACAGATGACCTTGGCCATGGTGGCAGGTCACCTTCCTTCATGCTCATTTATGCATATTGTATGCGTATATATATTATGTGCATATATATATAAAATATGCATATATATATTATATGCATTATATATGGTATGCATTATATATTATTACATGCATACATGTTATATGCATTATGTTCGAAACCAGCCGCCGCAGCAGCATCCCAAAGCCCGTGTGCCCTCGAACATCCCTGTGCCCTCACCAAAGCCACCGTCCTCACAGCCTCCGTGTGCAGCTGCAGTGCGGAGGCATCTGCACTCGTTCAGCCGAGCAGATTTTTGTTTTTCACGCCGAGTCCACGGAGCCAGCGTTGGATTTATCCTTTTCCGTATGTGTTTGGACTCCAAGGTCCTGTCAATGGGAGCTGATGTCCAGCCCGAGCGCGGGGCTCCAAGCGAGCGGAGGAATTACACGGCCATCTGGAGCAGCTCAGCGCTGCGCAGACCCACTACACCTCCCTGCTCACCGCGCGACCGCAAGGCCACCGCAGGCAGCTCAGCCCTGGCCAGCGCTGCCCCCGTTACCGGCCGCCTCCCAGACAAGAGACCTGGAATGGACCTCCTTGGGCAGGAGGGCTGGAGAGGTGGAGTGGACTAAGTGAGCGCACAGCTGTCCCCGGGCGCCCCATGGCTTCTGGGTTTCTCCCATGGGGAATGATTAACACTGCAAGTCTCTCCTGGCCAGGAGGAAGGGTGCACCCAGATCTTGGTCTTTTTTTTTTAATAGATTTGCTATTGCAAACCTTTGACAAAGAGCAAGGCTCAGTCTGGAGCAGAAAAATCATTTGTCACTACGTCGGCGAGGTTTCCTTAACTGCTTCCCTCTTTTCTTCCTGCAGTGAAGCCGGACCCTCCGGAGAATGTGGTGGCCAAGCCCGTGCCCAACAACCCCCGGCGGCTGGAGGTGTCCTGGCAAAACCCCTCCTCCTGGCCCGACCCCGAGTCCTTCCCGCTGAAGTTCTTTCTGCGCTATCGGCCCCTCATCCTGGACCAGTGGCAGCACGTAAGTCACATTCGTAGGGTGGGAAAAAGGGATTTAGTGCCCGGCAATGCTCAGAAACCTGCTGGAGTGGATGCCAGCAAGGGCAGAGAGGTGATTTGGCTCTTCCTCCTCCTCTCCCCCCTTCTCTCCCTTCTGCCTTTCATTCTTTCAAGTCTCCTTCTGCCTCCAAATGGCTTCATGCACTCTCCCCTCTCTGCATTTTAATACACGGCCTGTAACTATTTTCCATACATATGTTCTATATAAAACCTGCCAACGAGACGTAAAAGGCATTTAAAGTATAAATGTCACTGCATTTAAATGCGCCTCTGCCACATTTAGATTTTGAACTGAAGATAAAATACCGTGTGCCGTAACTCGGAGCGTAGTCAGTAACAGAGCGATTGCCTTGATGTTATCGTATTTCTTACTTTTATTTCTTGTTTCTTTTAAAAAAAAAAGAAAAAGAACTTGTCAGTGAAGTTCTTGGCAGCCCGGAGGACGGAATTCATTCGCAGGCTGCGGGAAGATGAGGAAGGGGCTTTAGCTGGTGCCGCCCGTGCGCTCCCCGTGCAGAGGGAGCAAGGTGCTGCTCCGCCGTGGGAGGTGGTGCCATATCCCAAATCCCCGCATCGCTGCGATGGGATGGCAGCAAGCCCGATAGGCAAGCGTGGGGCGGCTTGTTTGATAAGGAGGTTTTCCACCCCACCAAAAAATGGGAAATATTGGCCAGCACCTGGTCCTTGGGGACTCACCTGCACGGTGGAGCCGAGCAGGAGTCTTCTGCTAGCCCATTGGTCTCGGGGAGTAAAAACGACTCCAGCGGAGAAGGAGTCTTTGCTTCGCATCTGAGAAGATCCAAGTCTCTTCAGAATGTTGAAGGCTATGGATCTTTTCTGTTTTTTTTTTTTTTTGATGAGATAGCAATGTCTGTCTTGTTCTGGATTGAAAGATTTTGTTGAAGGTGCTGAAAATCAGCCAAGGTTTGGCAGAGATTTTCCCGCATGCTCCTCTTTCCCTCCTGGGAAACAGGAGAGTGGAAGTTATGGTGGGCTGTAAAACATACTTCTGCTTTTAGAAAAGGAGAGGCTGAGCTTTCTTTGGATCCCCGTTTTTTCCCTCTGGGTGGAAAAAAAGTTCAAAATGTGAAAATGTAAAATCATGCCCACAGCGTGCACAGGGGACAGCCGTACTCAGGGCTTGCAGGGCACAGCAGTGATAGCTGTAGGCACCAAGGTGCAGATATCCCAGGACCTTCTCCAGGGCCATGGAGGTGTGGGAGACACCCACAGCAGGGAGACCCTGGCTGGAAAAGGCAATTTCAGGTAGTCAACACTAGGTTTCTCCTATTCAAAGACGCGCCGAGCTGGTGCGTCCGGGAGGAGAGGGCGCTCCCGGGTGCCACTTGTTCATCGCCAGCCTGTTCGAGAGGTATTTCCTGGTCGCGAGCTGATGCCGAGGTGTGTTTGGGGAATTGTTTGCTCAGTGAGCAGGCACAAATGTTCAGCGAACAAGGTACCAGCCTCGTTTTCCGGCTCTCTGCCCCTGCTGGCTGGGTAATGAAAAATCTGATTTGTGGGTGATTTGAAGAAAACTGCCACTATTCATCAGATGAATTATTTGCAAAGCCTAATTCAATCAGCCCTCGAAGCCTGGAGGACGGCAGCGCTGCAGCAGGCGGGACTGCTCCGACCCTGGCCCTCAGCCACAACCTGGCACCCCCAAACTCAGGATTTGCACCCAGACACCAGTACCCTGGGAATGTGCCCAAGCAGCCCTGATTTCTGCTTTTCTGGGCAAATTGCTGTTTGTGGCTACTCGTGATGTTGTCCCCATCCCATGGAGAGGGGACAACACGGCTCAGAGGGGTCCACCCAGGCTTGGCCACCCAGAGCTTGTCTAAGGTGGTGATGAGGGGCCTTGCTGCAGAGGATGCAGGAGGAATCCCTGCCGGCATCAGGCACAGGCATCCACGGGAGGTGGCAACGCAGCCGTGCGGGAGCCACCCGGCGCACGAGCTCCGCGGCAGGGGCGGCGATCCCCCCCCATTGCCTCCCGTGCTCTTTCCAAGGGCTGATTTATGCACCGTACCGCGGCGGGCAGGACTGAACGAGCGCTAATAGGATAGATGGATGTCGAGCTGTCAAGCACCTCAAGCCCGATTCAATCAGCGTCTGCTTGCTCCCAGGTTCTTCCTTCTGGGGTTTTAATAGCGCCAGGCCTTGGCACCAGAAAACGAAGCCATGCGTGGCGGAGGCGGTGGATCTTATCGAGACCGCTGCTGCAGAGCTCTCCACGAGCGTGCGCACGGCCGCGGCTTGCTCCTTGTGCCGGGAGCCCACCTGGACACGGGCATTTCTCAGCCACCCAACCTGCAAAGGTGTCAAAGCCAGACCGTGTGTCACCAGCTGTCCCTGCTGCCCCACTCCACCACGAGCACACTCCGGAGAGACAAAAAACTTCGGAGTCACGCTCCTCCCTTTCTGGAAGAGGGGCTGGCAGTTTCTTTCCTGCCAGAAAAGAGATGGGATATTTGTAGCCTAAACAGGTTTTTTATTCTCTCCTTTTGGCAGAATCTCACGTTCTGTCTCCTAAATATAAAACATTAAATGTTTTGGGTATCCTTTATTTTTCTCCTGCTTTTAAGTTTGTAATTCAAGCCAGATTAGCATGGTTTCCTCTTCTGTTTTATAGCCCCATCCTGGCCCCAAGCGAGCTCTCCTAATGCTCTCAGATGTTCCTCTAATGGATTACCTAGGCTGGAACTGGATACCCTTTCCTAATGGATTGCTAATAGCCTGTTTCTGGTTTTACAGGCTCCTTCAGTTAACTCACAACAGCAGCAAGCTCGGGGCTCACACGTATTGCAACCCGGCAAGCACGTGCGTGGGCAGCCCTGCGAGCGCCGACGGCCGGGCACGCGTGCACCGGGGGCTCCTTCCCGACCCCTCCGACCGGCAGCTTCCCTGCAAGCTAGCGCGCACCAGGTGCACTCCCAGCTCTCCTGGCTTTGCATCGAGCACCGGGGGGCTGCCCTAACACCCTGTGCGTGCAGCAGAGAGCAGAGATGCTCGTGACTGTTGGTGAGGGCAGCCAAAGCCAGACACCGTCCGGGGTTTCTCTAGGGATACCCAGACAGGCTGTGTCCAGACCAGCTCCTGCACCGCGGCATTTGCAGGCGCAGGACTCCAGCCCCACGGCCGCGCAGGGCTGATGTCCCATTCCCTGCCCCTGCCTCGTCAGCTGGGCACTTTGAGAAGCTCGGGCTGAGACCTGGCCAGCTCAGTGCAAGCCCTCAGGAGGTATTTCTTGAGCAGCGCCTGAGCCGGAGGCCGGGCCTGGGGAGGATTTCCTCCCGTGCACTGCCAGCAATTTGCAGATGCCGTCGTGAAGCCTAATTGAACCCACTGGCCGTGCTGACAACATGAAATGTTAACGAACCGTGAGGCGGGCTGCGCCTCAGATCTCGAGATTTGCAGTAAAAGGTCATGAGATATTTAAAGCTAATAATGCGGTCGGGTTCTCTCCTTCCTCTTCTCTTCTGGAAGCATCGGGGCCCCATCCTTGAGCATTTTTGAAGGCTGGAAACATCTTTCTTCAGCAGAAGCAAGAAGCTCATGTCACCCCATGACTCCAATTGCTTGGGCCCTGGAGCCCCATGTGCCAGCCGTGCTGCTCAGCCCCAGACATCATCTGAGACACACTGATTTGCCAAAAATATAGTAATTTGGTCCCCAAGCGAGAAGAGGACACGATGCCCTGGACTGGCCACAATGACTCATCTCCTGTTGCCAGCAGTCACAGCGGGAACAGTGGCCAGGGCGGTTGTAGGGATTCCCCCACCACCGCACGCGGCTTCCGTCCCTGCGGTGCGCCCGGGGCTCTGCCCGCGCTCCCGCTCCGTGCAAGGCCACCTTTGCGTCAAGGTCACCCTGAGCGCCTTCACCTACAGCTTCACGCCTGGCGGCTTTTATTGCAGCACTTCCCTCCCAGCTGCAAAGTCAGTGATTAAAAAGGAAAAAAAAAATTAATAGGAGGGAGCAAAATGTTGAGGTTGTAATAACGTGGCTCAGAGCTTTCTGTGGAGCAGAGACCTCAGAGGAGGACGGAGGGGGGAAACACACAGAAATCACTTTTTCTGTCCCCCAGCTCTCCTCGCCTAGCCGCAGGCAGTGCTTGGGTTGTAGCTGCCGTGCAGCACTCGGCGCCTGGCAGGATGCAGCCTCCAAAGGCATTCCTGGCATTGGAATTACCGGCTGTGCACATAGGCAGCCCTCGCTGGCTGCCTTCCCTGGGGCAGGTCAAAACCCACAAGCTGCTCCCCTGCGATCACCAAGGCCAGGAGCACCAAACTGGGCTGCGTGACCTCCGGGAGCCGCATCCCATTCCTGCTTCCCATTTCCTCGTGGCTGCTCAGCCTGCTGTCACGATCAAGGAGGTCCAAGAACCACCCCACTGCCTCTGTGGAGCATCCGGAGGGCCACGGGCTCGGCAGCACACACGTGGGGACCGCAGCGTGCCACGGGGCTTTTAGATGGAGCAGTGATGGCAGGAGCAAAGGGAAAGCCCAAGGGGCGTCCTGGTGCCTGCCAACCGCCTGCTTTTCTGACCATGGATAGTGTCCCGTGCTGGGTACCTTCCAGGAAGGAGGGGAATTATTTAGGCTGGATGTCAGGAGCGGGCAACGTCCCAGGATCCGAGCTGGCCCCCCCGTGGGGTTGCAGCGCTGCTGGCGGGGCCATGGGCCGCGGGACAGCAGCCCGGCTCCCCCGGCGCAGCGCGGGGATTGCACGGCTGCCTTAGCAGCAGCGACGCTGCCCTGCTGCGTGCCGGGAGCCGGGATGGGGAGCGGGAGGTGCGGGGCAATGCAGAGCAGAGCCGCAGCGGCAGGGGGGCCGCCAAGCGCATTCTCATGTGGGATGCAGAGGGAGAGGCATCCGATCCCCCTCCGCCTCCTCCAAACACGCGCCAGCCTCCGGCGCAGCTGCCGGCGGATGAAGGGCTGGGGGATTGTTTTTTGTCATCCCCCCTCCCTGCTTCAAAGGCCATCTGGGCGTCAGGCCTGGCCCCGCAGCACCCTGCGCACGGGTAATTGCTACCTGCCCGCGCGGGCCCAGGCGCGCGGCCCGGCTGGGGGCAGAGCAGTGACCCTCCTTACTGTGGGGGCACCCAGGGGGGTGGCCGGCGGGGGGAATCGCTTCGTTAGCCCCCGCTGCACCAGCTGCGGCTTGCAGAGGGGCTGGTGGGGGCCGCGTGGCCGCAGCAGGGACTGGGCTGCCAGCCCACGCCGCCCTGGGCAAGCTGTCGGCTGAATCAGTATCTTCAATAGTTTTCTTTTTCACTTCTCCTTTCCCCCCCTCCCCACTTCTTCTTTTTGCAATGCTAATAGCTCTGCATTGCACTGGCCGCTGATCCCTCATTAATCTGGGCAGCGCTTCCCAGGCAGCCCGAGTGACTTTTGGCAGGTGCACAAAGGCGGCCTGCAAAAGGCGGCTCCCCCCTGCCCCGCAGCATCCCCATGCGCAGCCTCCCGCCCACTTTTGTCTCCCGGAGGCAGGGACGCGGATTAAGGAATTTCGCCCTCTGCCTTTGAAGCTGTGTGTCCATCCGTCCCCCCACCCGGCCCCGACCTGCCCTGTCCCCTGTCCCTGAGCTGTCCCGCTCAGAGATGCTGCTGCAAGCCCTGGGCTGCAGGGAAGCGGCTGAGCATCATCTGGGGGATTCTGCTCAGATCTTCCGTGCTAAGTGCAGCCCCAGGAACAGGGCAGGTGGCTCTGCTGGCCAGCACATGTGTGAGGAGAGATCCAGTCTATTCCCATCTTTTATTCCAAGTTGCTCAGACAGGTCCTCCTAGGGCCAAGGGGAATGTACTTCCCAGAGGCCGCGGGACAGCCCTTCCAGCCAGGCACGACACGTGCCGAGGTCTGCTCGACCCCGCTGTGCCTGCGACGTCCCATCTGCAAATGCTCAGCTGCAAACTGGTTGCATCTGGGAAGAGGCCGGAAGAGCTCCCAAGTGGAAATACTCAGCCTGGGTGTCTCTTTGGGCTGGAGAAAATGCTCTGGAGCATCATCTGGGTCAACAGCAGCTCCGTGATGCTGACTTGTCCCCAGGTCTTGTCCAGCCTGCTTGCTGCGGGTTTCAAGAAGTAGCTAGGAGAGCTTGGAGGGTGCCAAGAGACCTGGAGAGGTCTGCACACCAGCTGGATAACACAGTCTTTCCGAGCCCGGGATAACACAGTCTTTCCGAGCCCCGTTTGCAGCCTGAGAGGGCACGGCCAGCGCAGCGCAGGCTGGGCCGGGGGCAGTGTGCACACTGGGGCCTCATGCAGCCATGTTTCATTAATTGCCATTAGGAATTAATCGGTCTCGAGCGCCCTGCATCACCGTGCAGTGTGGCAGGTCCATATGGGAGCGTCGTGGACGCTGCCAAGTGGCCACGTGGGGACCGGCTGCACGTGTGGCTGGGCGCAGTGGCAGGCGGGGCTGGAAAGGGGCAACCGGAGCCAAGGCAGAGGCAGGGGCAGCCTGCTTGGCATGGTCCCACTGCGCCACACGCCGGCCCCCTGCAGAGCATGGCACTGTGTCACGCATGGGATGCAGAGCCAGGGGAAGGAGGAGCGGGCAGCATCGGCACAGGCAAAGCGCGGCTCCTCCTGCCAGCCCGCCGCAGGGAGTGCGCACGAGAAGAGGGAACGCCTAATGACTGCAATTACCGTCTGGCCTCGTTACAGCCTGACCGCAGCACGGGAACCTGCTTTGATAGCAAGGAGGGGATGGAGAGCGGAGCGCGGCGAGCGGAGCGGGATGCTCTGGTCCTCCTTGGCTCTTGCTGCCTCTGGCCAAGCCTGAGCTGCAGCCTTGTAGCCCCTGCTGTCCCTGCCAGCACCGTGCTCTCCTCTCCGGCATGTGTATGGCACAGGGCGTTGCTTCACCCAAGGAATGGGAGAGATGTTTTGTGAGCCTGTGGGTCTCCTGCCCTGCCTACAAGTCCCTAGGTGGCCAGGTCATGAAGGTTTGTCCCTATAGGAACAGTTCTGCTGGTGGCAGCAGCAGGTACCAGTAGCCTCTTCCCTTCTGGGGACCTCCGTCCAGTTTGGGCTTTGGTCTTGGGAAACGGAGGGCTGGGTGGGGCTGTTGGGATCAATCTCACTAAGGATGCACAGCTGTGTCCTGCAGGAGGAACAAGTTCGTCCTTTTCCTCTTCTTCTCCTCTCTTATGCCCAAGCATCACGGAATTTCCCATATGCTAAGTGAAGTGGGTTGAACCCCGTTCCTGCAGGAGGGGTGGCTTTGCCCAGCTCTCAGAAGGGTCCCAGACCCCTCGCTCTGCACAAACTCCTTCCTGGATGGCTGAGTCAAGTAGGAGGGCAGAAAGGAGGCTGCGGCACCTGCTCCGGCTCTGCATCCCATCCCATGCAGAGCGGTACCTGGCCTGGACCCAGGTATCTTGGGACACCCAAGAGGTGCCCTCGGTCCCGCAGGCCCCACAGGAGGCACCCACTTGTCCAGCTGAGCTGATGGGCTGTGTCAGAGCCCTTGGACATGTTTGTTATCTACATTGGCCTGGAGAAGAGAGGATCTGCAGCAGCTTGAGGCAGTGGAGGGGTTAGGGGACCCGTGTCTCCTCTGCCCCCCAGCACAGGGCTGGTGGTCCCCACTGTTGCGCCAAGCAAGCAGCTGGGAAGGGGATGACACAGATGACACTGAGCAGTTTTCCTTACAGCCCAGGGATGCTGCAGATTTAGTGTGCCTGCTGTTGCAAGGCAGGAAATGTGCCCTCTCCAGTGCCCTCCATCCTTGCAGTGTTCAAGAAATGCGTAGATAAGGCACTTAGGGACATGGTTTAGCAGGCATGGTGGCGATGGATTTACAGCTGGACTTGATGATCTTGAAGGTCTTTTCCAACCATAGTGATTCTAAGGTTCTGTGATTCTAAGTTCAAAGTGGATCAGGGAGGCCCGGAAGCGCTGGGCAAAGCTCAGATTTAAACCACCGCAGCAGGGGCCACATCTCCTGGAGCTGATGGGACATCCAGTGGCCTAGGGAGCAATGGTGCCTAGACAGAGTGGATTTTTCTAGACAGGAGGGCTGGACACAGTTTGGTCCTCTCCAAGGACTGCAAGCCAAACCCATGGGACAGCAGCGTGCGGGGGAGCAAAGCCACCCTGAGCTGGAGACGTGTTGCAGGAGGAAACATCTCCCCAGCCCCAGCCGCGGTGCCCGCAGAGCGGGTGCGCACACGGACGGTCACCAACGTGCAGTGGGCACGGTTGCAAATCGGCCTGCCCTGTCCTAGCGGGGAGCCTGCAGCATTTGCTAGTTTTTGGTGACCTCTAGAGGAAGCTGCTGGCTGCAGGAACAGGCCCTGCAGCCCATCCGCAGCCAGAGCATCGCCTGCATCCCTGGCCTGGGCTCAGCCACTCCTGCCCCTGCCCAAAGCCTCTCCCCAAGGAGAGGCCGGCTCGGAGGATGCTGGAGGGACAGACTCCCCCAGCACGGGGGCCACGCAATGCCTGCCTGCTGTTCGTGTGCATCCAGCTTTGCCCTCCCTCTTTCCCACCACAGCACTCAGCTCTTGATTTGTTTTTTTTTCCCTTTAGCATAAAGGGCTTATTAGTCCCTGCTATTTTCTCCTTGCAATGGTGCTTAGGTGCTATAAAATCAGCTCTTTATCGTCCTCCAGCTGAGGTAAATGCTCTGATCGCCTTGCACGTCTTGCTGCCTCCTGGTGCTTGGGGTTTCCTCTGGCTGTGATCCAGTGGCTCCTTCCCGGCTCTCTGCAGTGGCAGTGCCCCTTCCCCAGCCTCTTTGGTACAGGGGTGGCACCACAGACACTTTGTCAGGGCAAAGCTCTTGCTGCAGGTACAGACAGCGAGGCCCCAGATTGCACTGCCAGGCAAGGAAGGGGACATGGAGCTGGCGGCTCCCGAGGTTGCAAGGGCTGGCAGGGGGAGGCTGGCGATGCTGGCGCCGGCACGCCGACCGTCCCCACCTCTGCCACCGGGCGCGCAGCTGCTCCGCGCTGACGCCCCTTCTCTCCCTGCCTGTGCAGGTGGAGCTGTCGGACGGGACGTCGCACACCATCACGGACGCCTACGCGGGCAAGGAGTACATCATCCAGGTGGCAGCCAAAGACAACGACATCGGCACGTGGAGCGACTGGAGCGTGGCGGTCCATGCCACCCCCTGGATGGAGGAGCCCAAGCAGCTCACCACCGAAGCCCAGATGACAGGTGAGTGACGCCCTGCGCCAGCAGGGAGGCAATGCAGCAGTCCAGGCTCCTTGCACTGCCTGCTTCCAAGCCCCACATCAGAGCAGACTGAGGCCTTCTCCCCTCTGGGGCTGTGCAGGAGCCCCAGGACTCTGCTCCCTTTTTTTCCTTTGTCTCTCCTGTCTTCTGAGCCTCATTCCCAACCTGCCCAGCTGATGCACCAGGCATTCAGGGGGAGGACGCACACCGTGGCATCGTGCCTCATGGGTCCCCATGCCACCCCACCCGCAGGCTGGGATCCGCAGCCCCTCACCCCGCGGCTTCGCCTCCCCATGTCCCTGGCTGCTGACTCAGCACTCCCGGCCCTGGCATCCCGCTGGGTGGAATGCGCTAAGTGCGCCGACGAGGATGGGGATTTATTACCATTCACGAGAGCGCTGGCCCCCCGCCACCCTCCCCGCCGCACACCTCCGACCCCGCGCAACGGCTCGGAACGAAGCCAACCAGAAAAGAAAGCCACAGAGTTAACAAGCCTCTGTTTCTAGGAAAGAGCTGGGACCGCGTCCAAATGCACGTTATCAGCCCCGCGCTTCCCAGAAGGACTGGAGTGGCCCTGCGCCGCTTGCCCTGCTGGCACAGGCGCCTGGGAAGCCCCGGTGTGCGGAGCGGACGGCTCAGGACGCGCCGGGAGCACTGCCAAGCCCTGGGCACCCGGGCCACGTGCACGCGTGTGTGTGCACGCTCGCCTCGCGTGCTGGCCAGATGTGCGCGTGGGCCAGATGTGCACGCTGTGCGTGCAGAGCCCGCGTGCGCCCGGCGTGCCGGGGTGCCGGCTCCATCCCAGCGCCGCTCCTGTGGGTGCCAGTGCAGCCTGCGGCAGCATCGAGGCTTCCTCACGTGCCATGCGCTTCCCTTGCCATCCGTTCTCTTTCCCCGCAGAGACGACGAGCACCAGCACCTCCTCTTTCATGGCACCCCCCACCACCAAGATCTGCGACAGGGGGGCCATAGTGGGCAGCGGGACCGTGGCAGTGTGTTGGACAGCTGGACTGGTCTTGGCTGCCTATAGTGTCTTCTTTATTTAGTGAGTATTCCCAAATTAGGGGCACCAGAGGCGGGACGAGGGTGCTGGGTGAAAGAAGGGGCAGGTAGAGCCCATGGGCTCTGTCTTGGGTGGGAAAGGGGGTATTTTTACCCCGCTTTGTGTGAGTGGCATCCAGAACAAGTTTGAGCTTGTGTGCAATTCTTTCTGCTTGTCCCAAATTTGGTAAATCAGGGATTGCATCATCATCTCCAAATGGCTTTTCAAACCTTGCCCATGAAGGCTTCTCTGATGAGGAGCCAGTTTTAGATGCTTCCTTCTCTGCAAACCTCCTCCTTTTGCCTCTGCCTTTCTGAAAAAAAGAAGTTCCCAACACATCGAAGGCCTTTCATAGCAACAGAAGCAAAACTGCCTGAAATGAGAAAATTCAAAGACGCGTTTCAAAAATGTTCTTGGCTGGGCTTGAAAGGAATGGGAATGTGTGCACACCCGCACGTGCGCGCACCCTGCGCATCGCTGCACGCACCGTGCGTGTGCGCGTGCACACAGCACACGCACACCACGTGCGCACGCGGTGCCCCAGCACACGGATCATGGAGCTGGCAGCCTGGAGAGCCCCAAAATGTCCGTGTTCGGGGGGGTCAATCCTGCCAGCAGCCCCAGGCGTCACGGGTAAAGGGCCCTCCTGATGAGCACCCGCTGCTGGGTGCCCCACAGGGATGGAGAGCGGGATTCGGTGCTGGGAGGAGGTGATGGAGCTGGTGGGTGCATTGGGGAGGGATGAGCCCAGAGCAGGGCCGGTGACCCCTCTGCTCTCCCCTTGCAGATCCCCGTCCGTCGTCGCCCAGCAGAGACAACGTCCCACCGCCACCACCGCCACCACCGCCACCACCCTCCTGCCCCCGCCCCGGCTGGAGTCTCTTTCTCTCTTCGATTTTGCACACGTTGAGGACGTATCACGCTTCTCGCCATGGCCCCGGAGGAGGACGGAGCTGCCGCCGCGCCATGGGCACCTGCCCTGTCCCCGCGCACCTCTCCGGACTCAGCACCAGGGAGCGCATGGGCCTCTTCCCCACCGCCCCCCGTGCCGCCACCCGCACCCTCGGAGCCCTGCGCCCCTTCCCGGCGCCGCGATGCCACACAGGAGCAGCCCTGAGCCAGGCAGCACTGCACCAAGGACATGACGCCTGCAACGGCGCGTCTGGAAAAGGGGATGGGAAAATGGGGTGGCAGGGAGGGGGCACCCACGGACTGAACCCGCTTCCCTGAGCTCTGGAGCACATGGAACAGCTGGAGGGGCTCAGGGATGGGCACGGGGCTCGCTGCAGGAGGTGACTGGTGGCTTCTGCAAGTGGGGACTGGCCCTATTTTAACGGAGGAAGAGGGATTAAAATCCTAAAAAAAAAAAACAAAAAAAAAGGCAGGTCCACTCCACACCCAGCTGGCTCCTTGCTGAGCATCCCAGGGCCGTGCTCCCACCTCACTGCCCCAGAAACATCCTGGAGGAGCCTTTGCCTGCTCCTTCCCTGTTCCATCCCTGCCCCTCAACCACGTTGGATCCCGGGAATCACCTCCATTCACGTCTTTGTCCTATCCTTGAACCAAGCCAGAGTAGTTCTGCTGTTTCCACCGAGCCGGAGCCCCACAGCCGCCCCCAGCCCCTGCTCCGCTCTCCCCTCTGCCCTGCCCCAGGCCCTGTTTTGTAAAGACAGCTCCTCTCGTTCCTGCCTGGACCCAAGCGCCGTATTTAATACCGTACGTCCTAGTATTCCAACTGTTGACATGCTGTATTTGAATTTTTTATAGATGTATATATATATAAAAAAAAAGAACAAAAAAAAAGAAAAAAAAAAAAAAAAAAAAAAAAAAAAAACCACACGCACACACACGCACACCAGAAGATACCGTCTTCATTAAATGATCATTTCATGACCACTGACAGCCCCGGGGAGTTATTTCACCCTCCAGCCTCAGCGGGCAGGTTTGCCTGCCTGCTGCAGGGCACGATGCTGGTTGGGACGGGAGGACGCGGGGACAGTGGCAGCCCCGCAGTGGCTTGAGCCACAGCATCACCTCCCAGGTGGTGCTGGAGACCCAGCAGTGGCCTCCAGAGCAAGCCAAGAAGGTCCAAGGAGGCACCTTCTTGGGTGGCCACCACCCCACATGGTGCTGTGCCAGGGGGCTGGCACATAGGGACATGACCCTAGGGTTCAAGTGTCCCCGATACCCCTGGGCTCTGGGTGCCCCCTGGCACCTCGTTGGGAGAACGGAAAGCTGGCTCTGTGTCCCACATGCTGGGGCACGCAGAGAGGACACGTGGTGTCCATTAACCTTGCCTGGGTAATTATTTCATGTCACAAGAACGACTTTTGCCCAGATGCATTGAATTAAACTTTCATCAAGGGCACCTCGAGGAAGGGCAGGGCTCGCCCAGACCCAGCTCAGCAGCAGAAGTGCTGGTGGCTCCAGCTCACGATGGTGACACAGGACCTGGGAGCTGCCCTGGCTCATCCCCGGGGCGCTGCAAGCCATGGGCATGGCCATGCCTTAGTTTCCCTCCCCAGCTTCTCCAGACTGGAATGTGATGCCTTTCCAGGTACCATCTCGAGGTTGGGGTGGGAAGGGACCCTGTGCCTCCAGCTGCTTGACTTTTAATGTTTAAATTGTCTTAAAGCCATAAAACCCTCCCACCAGCCCCTCATTGACTCAAACCCACTTGCCACAGAGCCACAGACTGGGTCCTGGTGTCGTGGGGGATTTCAGAGAGGCGCTGCAGGGGGAAAATCCCCCTGTTCCCTCGTCCGAGAGAGGTGAGGGGTTCAGCACCGCCTGCGCAGCCCCTCGTTGCAAGCACCAGAGTCGAGGTGCAGTTCAACCTTGGGGAAGGAAAGAGCCTGACCTTCCATGGCCCCTGGTGTCCCAGCAGCATTCCCAGGGGCTGCAGGGGGGAGCAGAGCCACTTGTGCAAAGGGCTCTGTGCACCGCATGCAGGGCAAGGGTGCTGGGCGCTCGCAGGGTGCTCTCGGGCATGTCCTAGCAGAGCTGATGGCTGAAGTCTCCCACTATCCCAAAAGCAATATTCCTGCCCAGATTTTTTTTCACAAAGCTGCAACCTTTGTGCCCAGCTGGTGCAAGCTCTGAGCGCACCGCAGTGCACTTTTCATTCCCGATTCTGCAAGGAAGCAGGTGGTTTAGAGCAGCCCTTTTGCTGTGTTTTACCCTTACCAGGGATTGCCTTTCCCATGCAGAAATGCTGCCCCCAGACCACACCTTCCAAGGTCTCCTGCCCCCTATGCCTCCTGCTTTCCTAGACCCCCCTCCCTGCATGGATGGACAGAGAGGCAGGACAGGGCCCACAGGCAGCGTGAAGCTGCGATTTGCGCCGTGCGGGGCTGTGCTGCAGGAGAGCGCGGCCCCGCTCTGCCCCTCGCGCCGCCGGGGTTCACTGGTTAATGTCTCATTACCAGACAACATGCCTCCATCATTTATTAATGTTTCATTAGTGTTAAAAACATCTGGTAATTAATTATGCACTAATTATGGATTCACAGCGTTAAAAGCCAGGGTAATCTACCATAGCAAATGGCTCTTCGGGCCAGAGGGGAAGGGACATCTCTTAGCACGGAAGAAAATGCCAGGCCTGGCCCTGGCTGAGGGGAAGCATCCCAGACAAGCAGATTAGCTTCATTTTCACCGGAGGTTTTCCAGCCAGATCTGCGAGGCTGCCTCGAAATGAGCTGGAGGCACCGCTGGCTTGCAAAGCAAAACCCTGCCCCTCTCCAGCCTTTTCAGGGGCCAAGGGAGAGGTGCTCCAGGCACCAGGCCAGCGAGGGCCATAGGAAAAGGCATCCAGGAGAGGTAGGTGACACACAGAGTCCCAGGCCCCCGCTGTCCCCTGCAGCCAGACTCCAGGAAGTGGCTTGTCAGGCTTAAGCAGCAGTCCATAAAGCAAGGGGTGTAGCACAAGCCCACTCGCGAAGTGCCCTGACGATATTGCCTACAGATGTGCCGAGATGTTGCTGACTTGAGAAGGTCCCCGGGGAGCATCCCTGCCAAGCAGAAAATCCATCCACTTAGCAGCATAAATCCATACAGGAAGAAAGAGGGAATTACAGTGCTCAGAGAGACCTGTGCATCACATAACATGAAATCCAATACAGCAGCGGGGCGGAACGGGTCCCTGCATCTCCCCAGCACATATGTGGCAGTAAATCCCACCTCGGGTGTCGTTTTTGGCGGTTGCTGATGCAGCAGCAGCCCCGCGCTGAGCCCCGAGGGCTGGCAGGCTCCGGAGGGGGATCAGGAGGGAAGCAAGGAGCCGCTCCCTGACTGCGGTGCTGCGCGGGAGGCAGGCAGGAACGTTGCTGCAGGAACAGGCCGAGCAGCAGAGGAGCCCAAGCCTGGTGGGGTCACGGCTCATCACACCTTGGAAAAAGTTCCTACAGCTTTGCCGGTTATTTTATGCTGCCCGTGTTTCTTTGCAGTTGACAGGGAAGATGCTGAATAAAGCCTTAGCTTCGGTGCAAGGTAAGTGACCTTACAAGACCCTGGATTACCTGAGACCCCACTGTCACTCTCTGCAATGCTCCAGCAAAACACAAGAGCAATTCCCTGAACAGGGAATTGTTTGATGTGTCTCTAGGGCCCCTGTGCAAAGGCATAATGCTGCATGTCCTTGATAGATTGCAGTCTTCCACACATGTTTTTTTTCCCTAGTCACCAGAGGGTGGCACTGGGGATGCCTCTGGGTGCCTAGTAATCACAAGAGTACAGGTATCCTCACACCTCTACAGGGCAGAAGCTTCTATCAGTGTTAGGTGACAGACCATCAGAGCAGATTGCCACGGGCAAGAAAGTTTGACTATCTCTTTCCTTAGTGGCTCCAGATCACAACTGGAAACGTCTCCCGAAGAGGCTTTCAGTCATCTGTAGAGGTCCAAAGAAGAGGTCTAACTTATCTCCTCTACCCTGAATGGTTCAGCCCCTACCTGGGCATTGTGCCCGTGGTCGCCAGACATGCCATCTGCATCCTCAAGCCCTGTATCCCCTTCAGACCACGTCTGGCACCTTCTCATCCCTCCACTGTGCTGTGACCGGACATGTGCAACCTACCAAAGCCTCCTCACGTCCCCAGCTCCCATCCAACATGGGTGCTGCTCCCGCCCCAGCCTCCTGCCCCAGCCTCCACTGACTACTTGCTCTGACCAGGGCCACCAACAAGGGCTGTCTGGGAGCTCCTAAGAGACTCCAAGCCTGGACTCCCAAAGATGCTTCACCTGCCAGCTCAGACACTGAGCTGGGGACCTTTACTCTGCCCTGGTGAAGCATCCTCAATGCTTCACCAAGGGTACCTCAATGAGGTACCCTTCTCTGCAAGAAGCATGGCATAGCACGGTTTGGCACCAGCGATCATGTACACAGGGTCCAAACCAATCTCCAGAACTAATGTTTTCATGCACCATCTCACTCCTTGCCCAAATCCCTGATTTTTAGCCACATGCTGGAGCTCACAGCACTATAAACCTCCCAACACACACACACACACAGTAGCTGAACACAGCCTGAGCAACTCAACTGCAGCACGCAGACCAGACCACACCAGGGTCCCCTAATAAGCAATTGACTCTTTTTTTCTCCCTTTCAAGAAAAAGCCAAGCATTAATTTGGCTTCTGCCACTCTGTTTATCTAATAGCATCTCTGATTGATTGCCTTATTTATAACCCAGATCCGGTGTCTGGGCTGCTCAACGGAGACGGAATGATTGATGGAAAGAAGACAGCCAGGAGGGGGACTTAATGGAGCTGTGCGGCTAAGCAGCGGAGCAGTGGCTTAGGCATGAAATGTAAGCGTCTCCCAGAAGTCTGGGCTCCTCGTGCTCCGTGTGCGGTTCCCAGGAAAGCTGCCGGGTGCTGCTAAGTGCTGGGAGGAAGCTGCATCCTTCCTGTGCTCTGTTGGGCAACGAGGAGCTGCCAGGGATTGCACTCACGGCTACGCTGGCAGCCTGGTGGAGGACAGGCCAAGGGGACGCAGCCAGAAGGGGCTAAAGAGAAGGTTTTAAATAGCTTCTGGGAAGTTTTTCACCTTCGTGATGGAAACAGTGGTTCAAAGGCATGAGAACAGCCTGGCTGTCAAAATCCTCCAGCTTGGCTGTCAAAATCCTTGTCTGGCAAGCTGGGAATCCAGTCTTTGCAGCATCAGATGGTGCAGCAAGAAGAGTGTTTCCCAAGGCTGCAGAAATGCTGCCAGGTGAGGCCGTGCCCTTCTGCAGACTGACAGCATCTTCCAGAGGTCCCATTTGTGTCCCAGGTCAGACTGGGGCTTTCTTAACAGAGGTTTCTCCTCCTCCAACATACTCAGTGAATGGGAAGCAGAGTCAAGCAGCCACTAGTGATTCACCCCACAGACACTGTCGTCACCACAAAGCACCGGCAGACAGGGGAGGAACTGCAGTCCCCAGAGGCCGTGACATTATCCAGGGTCACAGGGGGATGTGCGCTGGCTGGACACAGCCCATTCCTGCAGCCTGCAGCCCGACCCATCTCCTCCAGGCCGGCTCGTAACCAGGAGATGACTGACAACTCCAAATCCCAGAGAAGACATTTAGCTTTGCTTCAAGCCAAAAGTAAACCCTCGTCTTGTCCATAAAGATCAGTTTGGGGGGAAAAAAAAAAAAAAAAACATATTGATTCAGTCAAAATATTTCATTCTTGTTTAATGATCTTTATTTTATGTCTGATCGTAACAGATAATCTAACCCAAGTTTAGAGCAAAGCCAAACAGAAAGTTGTTTCATTATGAAAGCTCCAACAGCCAGTCTCAGCACAGCCAAACCCCACTCCCTTCCTCCTTTCTTGTTTTTCTCGCTGTCCTTTCACATCTGAAGCTTTAGCAAAACCAAAGTGACTTTAGAAGAGCAAAGAAGTTGCAGTAGACCTGAGCTCCGGAATGAAAACCAGCTTGGGGATAGTCCTCCCATTCCACCAACACTCAGCATCTTAGCAGTCCCACCACCTCAGTCCAGCAAACTCTGCCCAGTGTCTTACTGCAGAGATTTATTGCTTCCTGAAGGAATCGCCTGCTGATTCTTTCCCCATATTTTCCCTTAGAAAGAGAAATAATCCCCAGCAACTGCTGGCCGAGGCCTTCAGGGTGGGCAATATTCTCCCATGCGCTTGCACTGGCTGCGTGGAGGTTGGTGTGGTGCAGCTCCCATAACTCAAACCCAGGCCACAAGGCATTAGCAGGCCGGTGGATGCTTCCTCCCGATGCCACTCACGGGCCAGGATGGTCCATGCTCCTCCACTGGCCACACGTGTGACATTGCTGAGGCCTCGCCATGCACCTCGGGCTGGGGGGGAGGAGAGGGCCAGGACGGGGTGATCTTTGCAGGATGTTAGAAGAGGCCGTGATGGAGGGGCCTCCGAGCAGAGGGAGCGGAAATGGCCTTTGATGTGGAAGCTCTCCTTTCACAAACACAATGAGTTGCAGAGGAGTTTTATAAACATGGCTATTGTTGTTCCATCCCCTTTGGTGGGAACAGATGGTCCGAGCTCTCTGTCCAGCCCCCCCCT
>VZSV01000003.1:876824-886963 GCA_013398735.1 Nothocercus julius
TATTCCAGCCCTGCTAAGGTTTTCCCAAGGGGGATCAATAAATAAATGTAATAACAACAAAGGGGCCCATGCAGACGAGATTTTGTTACAAAGAGGCCTCGTCTCCCCCTCCTCCTTTCCGGGCGAGAGTCATTGCGCACAGGCGCTTCAGGCGCTTTGGGGAGAGGTTTCTCCATCAGCACTGTCTGCGGGAAGCAGCGACGGGCTCATCCCACCACACAAGGCAGGAACCGTTTGGAAGCTCCTTTTCTCCAGTCAGGATGAGCACCACATGATGCTGGTGGCCACCGCGAATCCTAGACCATTGGACCCGAAAGGCACATGGCTCTCAGCTCCCCATGGACATCCCCTTCCCTTTAGAAAGTAACGAGGTGACAACGCAGCCTCAAGGACAAACTCATGCACCAGCCCCAGGTGTGCCACAAGCAGGTACCTATCCCTCCAAGGTCCTTCCAAAAGAGCTGCTTTTCTTCAAGATGATCAGCAGTGTCTAAGCATGGCCATGGTGTTCACCGGACACCAAGAAGGTCATGCCCAGGCACCTCAGTGAGAAGGGCCTGGACTCCTACTTGGAGAAAGGAGCGAACAGTGCAGTGGAGTTTCTCCAAGACTCTAATTTGCTGAGGAAGAGGCTCAACCTGGAGTTCCTGCAATGGGCTCTTGCCATTTGGATCCAAGGGCTTTGTTAACGCTCGGGCCACCTTCAAGCCCTGCTGCTGCATCCCCTTTCCATGCAGGCCTCCAGCATCCATGGGCCAACTCCTCCCCAGCTGCTCCCTGCCGTTCGGCCAGGATGGGATGTTGCTTTTAGTTGAGTGGATCTTCCGCAGCTGGGGGTCAACGAGATGAAACATGTCTCGTACACATACCACCACCCCCAGCCCAGTACCTCCCCCTCCACCCCGCCAAGTCACCCTGGGAAGTCCTCCCCTTCCCCCTAGCCCTCACTCATAAAAAAAAATTAGAACTCTTGTTATCATCTCACATAAATGTGGATTTCAGGCCCCGTCAGTCACCAGACACGTCCCACAATCTGTGCTGGCTCCAGACAGCTGGAGGGGCTTGCTGGAGAACCAGAATGACTTCATTCTGCCTCCCACGAGCAGGGTTACCCAGAGGGTGCAGGGAGGGGAGCTGGAAGAGCTCATCTCCATCCCCATCTCAGCAGTGCAGCCCATTCATTTCCCTGGCCAAGAGATGATGCCGAGCTCTGGACCCACCAGGATGGGTGCTGGATGACCCAAAGGGCTAGCTCATGGCTGACAGCAAAATGAGCCCAGGGCATAGTAGCTGTCCCCATGGGTGCGAGTGAGGCAGCTGGTCTGGGCTCCCATGCCTGCGAGGTTTATGAGGGCTAACCCCGTGCACGGAGCGCCTGGGACAGGATAAACCCCACCAGGATAAACCTTGGAGTGCAGATGCATGGGGCTGTCAGAGCAGGCAAGATACTGTAGATGCGTGTGGGGCTATGGCAATGGGGAGCTGTGGCCAGCATTAAGCTGTACATTTCTTCAGGGCCATCCTTGTGGTCCTGCTGTCTGGTGAGCGGAGCAGGGTGTGGTGAAGGCAACAAGTCAGGATAGGGAAGTCACTAGGAAAGCTGAGAGAAGGGGAAAACACAGTGCTTTCACAGGCTTTCCTCATGCCCAGCTGGAGATGGCCCTTCACCAAGTTAGGCTGGAACAATCTGGTACCCCAAAGTGTCTCCAGGTTTTGGTGGATCTTCCCTTCCCATTGTCACAGCATTCCCTGGCTTTTGGTGCCCATCTCACCTGCCTGTGTCTCTACCCCTGAAGGCCTAGCAGGACCACAGCCCCACCAGGGTTCCATCTCTATCCATCAGCAGAAGGAAAGGTGAAAGTCAAGGAAAACACACTTCATTCCTGCAGTCAGGGTCCTGGACTGGAGCTGGGATCCAGCTCTATCACACGCAACAAGGTCCCCTCCTAGATGTTTCTTAGCTAATGCTCCTTGGTCTTCTCTCAAAGTGAGAAACACGCCAAAGGAGAAAAAAATATGTATCTCTTGGGCCCACCAGTGAGTTTCCCAGGGTGTTCTTATTCAGAAATGGGGAAATGACAGGACCATCTTTTGGCTTTGCCCTCTACAGTCAGGGCTCAAAAGTCACTCTGCAGTGTGAATCCAGCATGCTCCATGGCCATGAGATGGCACCCACAGAGCCCAGAGAAGGTTCCAGAGCCCCCTGCATTGCTCTCCGTATGTTTTGGGCAAAGGCTACCCACACACAGCCAACTGTGGAGATGCCCAAGGGTGCAGAAAAGACCTGCATCATCTGCTGGTCAATATGCCACAGGGCACCTAGAGGGGGCCAGTGCCCTTTTGAAGGACCATGGGAGTCTGCTGGGATCTTCTCAGTTCCATCATTGGGTAGGTACCTGCATCTGTAGCTGTGCAAATCTCACACTGAATCCATTCCTTCTTTAAGTCCTACCAAGGACCTCCTAGGGATGTGGGGAGCAGCCAGGAGCAGGCATCTGGTTCTGGGCTGGCAGGGGGCTTCCCTGTGCTTTGCAAAAGCAGCAGGGATTTCAGTCCATACCCTAGTTCCCCTGCTTCACGCAGCGCTGATCTGGATCCCTGCCTCAGGAGCCTGGCAGGGGGTTAGGAGCCTTACTCTGAGTGAATTGTAATGATATTTTAAAGAAAATAATACAAAGCAGGTGGCTGAGCTTGAAGGTGGATAAACGCCCAGCACAGAGCACCTGGCTAAAGCCAAGCGTGAGCTTAGTCTTGGGCCCTTTGAAGTCAGCGCATCTTTGTGCTGTCAGTGGGTTTGGGGATCAAACCCTTCGTGCGTGCCTCCTACCACTGCTCCGGTAATTTATAGATGTGCAAGGCTATGCTGAAGCCTCCGCTGTGACCAGACAGCATCAACCCCATACAGCTGGCCTGGTTGGGTTTGCTTCCTATGAATAGCTCTGTAGGAACACCCCGTAGCACAAATCACCCCCAAAAGCAAACTTTGCAGTCTGTGTCCAAATCACCCATCACGGACTTCCTGGACCCCTCAGCAAAATGACAGCATCCTCTGTCACAGGTACTCTGTCCCCGTATCACATTACCTGTCCCTCTTGACAGGCAACCCATTGATTAACAAATGTGCATGCACTTTAATTACTGTGCTATTTGGTCGGATAGCTCATCTATTTGAGGAGCTGGAGCAATACTTACTCAGCTTCACAGCACAAGTCGCTGGATTTTCAGGCCTTTAATATTCACTCTGATCTGTTCATAAGTTATTCATAGGGAGTGGGAACTGCTTCACAAGAGAACTCACTCCAAATTGTGAGTGCTTCTGAGGCATCTTGCAATCTGCTTGTGCAGGGAAAGGAGGGGAAAGTAATAAATAAATGATTATTTACAAATTATTTACTTGTCTCCACTAATTTCCATGCTGTTTACCTGGCAGCAGTTTGAAGTCAGGAACAATTAGAAAAGAGTTTTTCCGTGTGCATCAGCGACTGAAAGTTATGCCATGTGAGGGAAGAAAACCCGTGCAGCGGAAGAGCAAGATGAAGCTAGTTGTGCCTGCCAGGGCTGGCGGGCTCGTTTGGGCTCTGTGCTCCAGAAAGCATCACTGTGTGCAAGGTCCCAGAGCAGCACAAGCAAGCAACACCTCCAGATGTCTCGCTGAGCTGCCCAGCTCTGTCCCGTCATTGCAGATGCTGATCTGTCTCCAGTCCATTCCTCTCTGAATAGCACCTGGGCAGGCAGCCAGCAGGCCCCAGAAATGTCACAAAGCCTTGCATCTACCCAAAATCCAGCAACTCAAGGAGACATCAGTCTGGGTCTCTTTTTTTCTATCACATCTCGTCATGATGCTTTGATTCAAGTGCAGGATCTTGCTCCTCACCTTCAAGACTTGCTGAAGGTCATTAAGTTCCTAAGGCCACTGTGTTCTTCAGAAGATCTTCCAGATGAACAAGGTCTTGCCAAGAGGTTGTTCTCTGGCCAAGAGAAAGTAGGCTTTTTTGCAAGACCCTGGGCTGGTCTCTGGTGAGAGCTGCCCAGCACTGACCTTGCTCCCTGCAAACTTCGAGCTCATCGCTTTCTGCAGTTGGATGGTAAATCATCTCCCTTGACTTTATGGAGAGGGAGTTTATCCCTCTGGCTGAGCCGTCAGAGAGACTGCCAGCTGCCAGAATTGATCATCATGCTGCTATTTCATGACTAGGTGCAGGGACTCTGACAAAGGCTACCATTCCTGCTTGCCTACCAAACCTCCCATATGCAGCTACCGGCTCATGTCTACCTCCAAATAACTCTGAATCACTCCCAGTCACCCAGGGTGACCTAATGCCTGTAGTGAGACAGGAAGGGGCTACAGACTACGAGCCCCATGCAAGTTCTGGTTAGTAAACATCTGCACGGTGGGGACTTTCCATGCTCCCTGGGGGAGTCCTGCTCAACCAGAGCAACTGACAGCAGGCAGATGGTTCTGGACTGCTCTCATCCATGCAGTACCCATCTGAGTAAGGAGCAGGGCCTGAAAAGGTCTCTTGACAAAACCCAGACATGGCCCTGGTAGTGCTGTGAGCCATTAAAAAAGGCAATAAGCACCAGCATCTGTCAGAACTCCAAGCTTTCTGAGCACAGGTTAACTAGCTGATGTATGCACCTATCCAAAATGTCTCCATAATAAAGCCCTCGCTAGACACCGGCAAGTCAACAGGCAAAATGACCCAGGCCTCTGGCAGTGCTGTAGCAGTTGGGGGGATTTGCTTAATCATTGATGCTAGAAAAAACACAGGTCCAGATGTGAACATCTGGATTTGCAACCCCTCTTGTCATTTGTGTGCAGAAACATTGCAGCTGGGGAGGCACAGGGCAAAACGCAAATGCCTGGAGGCACTTTGATGCAGGACATGTGTGCAAAAGGTGTGAGTTCAGAGCTGGCGTGAGCTGCCCAGGAGCTGGCAGCAGTGTCCTCACTTACACCAGGCTGCAGATCTGCCCCAAGCCCCCTCCGGAGCTGAGGTCTCTCGTGTGAGATGAACACTGAGCAAATACCATTTTTTTTTTCCTGCCGCAATAACCCTCTTTAACTTTTCAGCTTATCACCTGCACAGAAGTTTATAAAATTTTCAAGATAATGGCATCTCCAGTAATGATACTGCAGATGTACAAGCTGCATCCTGGGATGAATAAATTATAGGAGGCAGAATAAATTGCAATGGGAAGGACAGCAGCTGCAGCCTGGGAAACAGATGGCTTCGCTGTTGGCCACAGCTTGGTCTCTGCGCAGGGCACACTCCCGGGCCTGGCCCTTGTGCGGTGGCTCTGATGACCCCTGGAGCACACGATGGCAGTCGGCAGAGTGGTTGCAATGGCCTGCCAGCACCAGCAAGGTGGGTCTTGGGGCCAGGAGTGAAATATGGCCCTGTCTGGGGGCTACTGGCCTCTCTGTGCCCTCCTGTCACTTCTGAGATGGCTGCTGGGACCTGCTGAGTCCTGGTGACACTGCAGAGCATGGGGGTGAGCCAGGGGTGGCGGAGCAGCCAGGGACACATGGACAGGCAGCCCTGAGCGGCTCTGCTGCCTGCGTCTCACTGAGACTAACACAGATCACTGTAGCCCCGGACACATTGTGGAGTCCGATCCCGCCATGGGGACTCCAGCGAGGCTGATAAATGACAGGCACTTTGCTCCCCGAGCTCGCAAAGTCACCACAACGCTCTCTGGCAGAAATACAGCTCTTAGCTATACAGCCCGCCAGCACGGCTCCACCTCGACGAGACGCGTGGCTCGCGCCGAACCCCGAGCCCCGCAGACGCTGCCGGCACCCACGCGGTCCCAGCAGCGCGGAGCCCGCTGCCCCGCGGCAGGACCCGTGCTGCAAGCCCGTGCTGGGAGCACGCACGGGCAGCGCACGCTCCTCTCCATCCCTGCTGCTCGGGTTCCCTGGCTTGCAGGGCAAACAGTCTCAAGGCACTGAGACCTCCTCCACTTTTTGCATACTCCACCCTGTGCTTCCCGACTCTGTGCAAGCTCCTGCATCCCTCTGTTTCCAAGCTCAGAGCCTCATCACCAGCCCTCATCTTACCTTGCTACCACGTTCCCAGCTGTAATCAGAGAGTAAATCACCTCTGCACGTATTGCTCCCTCCGCGAGGGGGAATTCATCCCACTGATGGCAGTGATTGCTGTGTCCTGCACACACCTCATCCGCGACGTTACAGCCTGGGATACAAGCTCCCCTGGATACCTCTGCACCCCGCCAGGCCAGGAGAGCAGCAGGATGGGCTCTCCCAGATCCTGATACACCAAGTGTCACTTTTCTCTCTCTCATATATCCTGACAGACGGTTTTTCTCAGCAGAACCCCTGCACAAAATGCTGTCCTGTGCATGTGATACTGCAGTACCCCACCAGTGCAGGATGCTGGGAGCTCTGAAGAGACATTGCCATGGAAAAGACAGGAAATATTACCCCCTTGCATTGTTCAAAATATTACCAGAAAGTGTAATTTCAAGTGTGCGTTGGCCTGTGCCTTGCCCCTAGGGCACACAGCCCCAGGGTTTTCAGTGCATCCTCTAGCCACACACAAGTTACCCCCTGACAGAATAGTAGCCATCCCCAGAACACAACTAGCACTGAAGGCTTAAAAGAGAGGAATAACAAGTGCACTTGAAACAAGAAGGATGCTTCAGGGGACAAGAAGGGCTCAGAATCCCAAATCTTGCAAAGAGCACCATTTCAGGCTCTGAAATCCTTGGCTTACCTGGACAGTGGCTTCAAGGAAGGGTTGCAGCTCCTAACTTCTGCTGGTGCTTGGGTTGCCTCACAGAAACCTGCAGGACCCACTACTGCTCTGTGCTTCTCTTTACCTCCATGTCTGTACAGAAGCTAAAATGCCAGTGTCGGAGAGATGCTGTGGAGAAAGAGGGGATCATATTCTGGGGATGATCATTGTGCCTTGATGGATCAGAGGGAACAGGAGCAGTAGGATGAATGGAATGCACGTTCTTCATGTACCTGGCAAGAGGAAAAGTGAGGTTGTGTGAATAAAACCTTGGTGCCAGGAGCAAAACACCCAGGTGGCACAGAGTCTGTGACGAGCCACAATCATGTACTGCTGCTGGCTATATTCACAGCACAGATGTCAAGCAAGCAAGAAGGGGCATTCCTATTCCAATATTTGCACCAAAATGAGGAAAAAAGTACCAGGAGTATCCCTATGCCCCAAAATGTTACCCTTTGTCTGTGGCAGGGGAGGATGGAGGCTGGCAGTGGTACTGTCACCCAGCGAGCAGGGAGCTGAGCGTCCCTGGGGGTACAGGCAGATCCATCAGGGAACAAGGACCTTCTCAGGGTCTATTTGCCTCTTTGGGCTCAGGGAACCCAACCCAAGTGCCTTGGGTTGGTGCCTCTGCCAATCACCTCCCAGTGCAGCGTGGTGTTCCTAAGGTGTTCCTAAGGGAACAGGCTGCCATCAGCAAGAGCAACACCCAGCACCAGTGGTGGCCGCATTCACTCCTTCCAAGCAGCCCCAAACACTGCCCACAATCCCATGCACAAGGTCTCTGCTACATCGTGTGCAGGGAGATGCTCTCTGGGCCGTCAGGCTGGGTCTCTGGGTTGTCCCAGTCCTACGATGGGTCCCTCAGGCCATCACATCCAGGCTCTTGCTCGCACAGCTGCATGAAAAATAACCCTGCTTTTCTGTAAATACCATGGGCACACAAAAGATACTTTCAGGCTCTCAGGGCACAGGGATCCAGTTTCTTGTAGGGCTGCAGGTAAGAGCAACTCAGGGAGGGAACAGAGTCACCTTTTTCTTTGTCTGCAGGAAGTTTTACCGTGCTCTGTGACACCGTCTAATTCTACTTTCTTTCGCAGTTTCATTGCCTCGTTCCAGAGTGATTGCACAGACAAATGTGTCCAAAAGCAGATGGATCCACTAAGCATTTCTTTGCTACACATTATCTCATACAGTTTGGGTGTAATAAAACTTCTAGGCAGAACAAATCTTCAAGCTTGTGCCATGCCTTATTTTTAGCTGTGAAGTACGTCTGTTTTAATGCTTCTAATCCCTGGCTTGGTAGTAATTTATGGAGCAAAGTCTTGGCTAAGTTGGGCCAGAAGATTTGTAGTAAAACTTTTATAAGTTGCAGAGATAAATCCCATGGACTCTTGCAGTCTCTGGGGACTCTGCTCCAGAAGTGTGTTTTGTTGAGCACTCCCTTGGCGTGGGAGTATATTCTGCTGAGAAAGATTCAGATGGCGGAGAATAAACTGTCCCCAATATTGGGACAGTCTGCACATCGCTTGGAATTAAAAATCTAGAGAGTCCATTGACTTCCCTCTGTCCTCCAACACGCTGGACTTCCCGTCAGGGCCAGAATTAGGAGAGGCCTCATTCTGCAGGACCTATTCTCCACCTCTGAATCCATATCCTTTGCCTGGTGAACTCATCCTTGGCAAGTCCTAGTAGCAAATTGCATTATCAGTCTGCAAGGTGCCTGAGTGTGAGAGTAATTGCCCACATACGTGGCCACCCTGGCTTTGCTGGGATTCCTGGGAGGACTGGCTGCTCACTCGTGCAACAAAACACTCCACTCTGAAGCTACGACAAGGCTGTGGCTTAAGGAGAGGGGCAAAAACACACATCTTTTCCTCCACTGCCTGGAAGACCTCATGGAGAGGGTCTGCGGGATGGAGCTTCACCGGAGCAGGGGGCTGAAGAATGTCTCAGAGTAGAGCAGGAGAGGGGGATCAGGAGGACATGGGCACCATCAGCAACCCCCTCCACACTGCAGCAGAAACAGGGCCCCATAGCAGCGTGTGCTGGCTCACCCCATCCACGGGCTGTTTGCTGCATCAGAACCAGCCTGCTCAGAGCCCCAGCGCTGCCTGCAGGCCCCCTCCTGCCTCCCATCTCCGAGCCTCGTGCCTCCGGTGAGCGCGAGGCGTTTGCATATGGTCCAACAGCTGGGGCAGGAGCTGCTGTGTGATTACTGCGGCACATCCCAGCGGGGAGGCCGGTGATTCGCCATCTGCGCGCCGTGCTGCGACGGGGTGATGTTCGGTTTGCCGTGGTGTTTAAATGCACGCAGACCCATATCCCCCAGCACTTCGTATTCCCAAGAGCACTTTTTTTGAAGAGAACAAATGTTTCCAGGAACTGTAAAGGAAGAAAGGTCAGATTCACAGAGGACATGTTCCCACTCTGCATAACTTTATAACCTGAGCAGGTATCAAGGTCAGCTGCAGTCTGTGTGTAGATGTTCTCCCTCATAGTCCTCCAAGGACAGAGCAACCTTCTTGGCTCTGTCTTGGGATGTCTTGGAATTACTCACTGGCCAAGCTGGACAGTCTTCTGGCGACCTTGCATGCTGGTTCTTGGGTAGTTCCTGCACATCTCGGCCACCAAGTCTCATTGCCAGCTCCCTCAAAGCACAGCCAGGAATGACTTTTCTGTCCATTCTGCACTGGAAACCTTCCACAGGAGGGCATCCATGGAAGTCCACACAGCTTCAGGAGGCCTTGCTGTTTCAAACAGGCAGGGGTTTCCACCAAACCCCACCAGCTCCAGCTGGGTGGGGAGCTCCCTCTCCAGCTCCAACAGCAGAATGGGAGGACCCACCTCTCCATCTTGGCAGTGCTGGTATGGACACACTGCTGGCACGGACACATTTCCAGTCCTGCTCACCCTGTGGGAACAGAGAATTGGCCTTGTGATGCACAGGGCAAATCATGGCTAGTGTGGGTTCCCTTTAAGATTCAGAAATGACTGCAAAGATCAATTTCTTTCAAGGGCACATGGGGGAGATGGGCACCAGGCCTGGAGCCCAGGCTGTGCTTGCTGCCCTTGCCCCATCCCGGTGCAGCATGCAGAATGGGGGAGCCGAGAGCTCTGGGCTGGGTGGCCATGCTGCCCTCCTCTCCAAGGAAGATGCCATCTCCTGCCCACCTGCCCCAGCTAGGGAAGGGCTCTTCTGGGGACAGGGACACAGCGACGGCCTGAGCAGGGTGCCCTTGTTGCACTGAACACAGGTCCCTGAACCCACAGACTCTCCGCCAGCAAGGCTGCAGCAGCCCCTGCCACACGGCTGCGCCATGGAGCGCGTGGAGGGGCCTTGGCCCGCTGCGCCGGCGGCGCCGCGCAGGCACTGCCTGC
>VZSV01000003.1:916097-976512 GCA_013398735.1 Nothocercus julius
GGCGGCGGGGCCGGAGAGCCCGCGGACCGTCCTGGGGCTGCGGGTGCCCCTGGCAGGGGCTGCTCGCGAGGGGACTTCTGCAGCGCCCCAGGGGTCCCTCCGTGCCAGATGTGGTCCGGGGCAGGGGATCCATCCCCTCAGTAACGCTGTCCCCTCTCCCCGGCCCCCAGACCTGCCTGGGGTGCCCTTTGTGTCCTGCAGAGCTTCCGACTATGAGAATTTCTCCTGCTCCTGGACCTCCAGCCTCGAGACCTTCCTCCCCACCAGATACATCACCACCTACAGGTGAGGGTGGGCAGGGGGGCTGCATGGGGTGAGCCCTGCCCTCCTGGCCAGGCATAACCCCGGTCGTACCAACCCCCAGCGCAGCTTTGCAGCGGGTCCCGCAGAGCCGTGCGCCAGCACCGCGCTGCATCCCAGAGCGGGCTGCGTTTCAGGGCTGCGTTGCATCGAGGATGTGGGGGTTTAGTTAAAGGGAGGCCCGCGAGCAGGCTGAGGGGCCGGCACGGGCACGCTGCCTCCCCAGGGATGCCTCTGCCAGCACCCAGAGTGGCGCAAAGAAGCAGCGGGTCGTCTGCAAGCTGTCAAGCGCGTCGGCGTGCTCGGGGATGAAAGGAGCTGGGGAAGCATCCCTGCTTCTAATTATCACGGCGGGCCAAATTGCAGGCTTGCTTTGAAGGCAGCCGGAGCCCATAAAACGTGCAGAGCGGCGCTTTGAGCAGCAGCGCCTGATCCGGGCGGCCCTTGCCAGGGAGCAGGGCTCTCCTGGCCGCTGCCACCCCGCGCTGGCTCCAGGGGAAGCCCACAGGAATGCGCCCCCTCCGCTGCCGGCGCCAGGCCGTGGGCCCGGCGGGCTGCGGGGCTGCTCGGTGCGGGGAGCCAGAGCCGCGCGGGGCTGGCGCTGGAAAGCAGCAGGGTTGTTTTGGACCCGAGCGGAGGGAGCGAACAAAGCCAGCTGCCGGCGAGTGGAAAATAACACGAGGCCTCGGCAGCCCTCCCAGGCTGCTTTTGTTTGCAGCCTTCTGCTGCAGCGTGATGGAGCAGCCCATGGGCGCAGGGATGGAGAGGGGAAACTGAGGCACGGTGCGTGCCGAGGGCTGGTTGGACTCGTGTCCTCGCCGAGGCGCAGGAACCGCCTCCCCATCTCGGCAGCTCCCTGGGCACCCCGCTCCCGAGCCCATCTGGCTCCCGCGCACCGGGGAGCATCCCCAGGTGTCCTGCGGCTGCTCCGTGCAAGTGTCCTAAGAAAATCCCACCCCTGAGGCTAGCTAGTGGGAACGGAGCAGCCCCCCAGCACCAGGGTGCTGCAGGACCCATCCCTTGGCCAGATCACGGTGGGGTTCGTCTCACGCTCTTCCCTGCCTCCCTTTGCTCACCGCCTGCTCTCCCATCTCTTTGCGGGCAGGAAGAAGTCACTGACAGGAGAAGAGAAGCGGAGGTAGGAGGGACCCCATCCCTGACCCCCTGCCCCTTCCCAACGGCCCTGCCAGGGTCCTCAGCTGGGTCACCAAAGTCCAAGGATGGGGACCCCAGTGGGGGAACAAACTGCTTAAGCCACGGGGGAGTGGGGAGAAGGGTTTCCCCTAGGGAAGGATCCTCCAGAGAGGTACTTTTGGGGGCGGGAGTGAGGGTCTCTTTGGCCATGCTCAGAGGGAAGAGCTGGGGTATGGCGGGGTGAGGGGATCTTCTGTTTCTGCCCTAGTATCACCCTGAGCTCTCCTGCGGACAGGGAACCCGCCCAGCCCCTGCCTGGGCTTCCCTGCTTGGTGCCTCCCGAGCGGTGTCAGGGAATTGTGGCAGAGGAGCTGGTGCCGCGGGGCAGCCACCACCTTGTCACGCCATCGGCAGGAACAAGAACGGGCACATGGGGCCATGCCTGCAGGATCCAGCCCGCGCCGGCACCTGCACCGTTCACAAGTCCGAGTTCTGGAGCTCCTATCGCATGAACATCACCGAGGTGAACCCGCTGGGCTCCAGCTTCCGCCTCCTCGACATCACCATGCAGGCCATCAGTGAGTGCCCCTGCATCCCTCCGGCCACCTCTCCATGCCCACGGGGCAGCCAGCCCAGGGCGCCAGCACCCTTCCGCAGGAGAAGGAGATCCGTCACGGCATGACGGAGCCTCCGTGTCTTCTCCTGCACAGTCAAGCCAGACCCTCCAGAAGGCCTCGTGGTGGAGCCCGTCCCCCGGGCACCACGGCGGCTCCAGGTGAGCTGGAGGTACCCCACGTCCTGGCCCAAGGAGCCCCACTTTCAGCTCAAGTTTCGGCTCCAGTACCGGCCCGTCATCCACCGCTCCTGGTCCGTGGTAAGCAGAGGGGACGTGAATGCAGAGCCACGTGGCGCTGGGAGGGCAGCGTAGGGTCTAGGCCTGGCTGGGGACACGTGATGGGTGCCAGCTGGGCTGGGGAGGTCACCCAAGCCCTGGGGGTGGCCGGAGGCATCCCTGTGGACCCAGCGGCTTCCCTCTGTGCCACGCAGGTGGAGACGGTAAACCTCTCCGAGGTGATCACAGATGCCTTCGCAGGGCTGGAGCACGTGGTCCAAGTCAGTGCGAAGGATTTCCTGGATGCAGGAAACTGGAGCGAGTGGAGCGCGGAGGTGCGGGCGACGCCAGTCAGAGGTGCGGGACAGGGGCTGGCTGCAGCCCTCGGCATGCTGCAGGGCTGCACCCTCCGTCCCCACTGTTCCTCTCCGGCCCCTTCCCTCCAACATCCCTCCTTCCTCCACTACCACCCTGTACAAACCCCAGCTCCTGAAGGCCTGTGAACATGCCCAACTCTCAGGTCCACAGAAGCAGAGTGGCTGATTTTCACCGATGTCCGCACTGTGCCTTTCCAGACCCTGCCACCGTGGTGAGTGAAGAAACCACTACAGACACCAACCTGGAGAGCCTGGCTGAGGAGCCCTCGCAGGCTCCCAATCCTGAGCCCATCAGTGAGTAGAGCCGGGAGGTCCCGGGCAGGAGCGGGGACAGCCAGTGGGCTGATGGCTTCCTGCACATGTCCATGATTAAGAGCAGAGGAGGGGGGTCCCATCTCCTGACACCCCATGCTTGCATATCTCCGTTTTGCTGTGCAAGCTGCAGAGGAGCCTGCACTAGGGTCCTGGAGTCCCTTGCGGTCTTCAAGGGACTTGGCTGGGGAGGTTTCTGCATGGAGCTTTCAAGTCTTGCCTCTCCTTTCTCTGGGGCATGGAGGGCTGTGGGGTGTGTGGAGGTCCTGGGACCCAGCAGCTCTCCAGGGTGGGTGCAGGCCCCAAAGGAGGACGGGGTCCACCCCAGCACTAGCCTGCCCCACTGCTCTGGGCTGCAGGGTCCCTGCAGGGTGCAGGGCTGTGGCATCCCTCGGCTGTGATGGTCTCTCTCTGCCTGTGTGTCCTAGATCGCAGTGACCCCCTGGAGAAGACGGCCATCCTGGTCTCCCTCAGTATCTTTGCCTTCTTCATCCTGGCTGCTGTTCTGGTCATCACCATCCTCGTCTGGTAGGTTGTGTATCAGTGTAGGGGGACATAGGACAGGACACATTAGCAAGCAGCCCATTGTTGGGTGGAGTTGGAGCTGCCCCAGGCAGAACCCAGGGAGAGGAGGCAGTATGGGGAGGCTTGGCTGTGTGTGCCCCGCTGCCTGGGGTCTTCCTAAGGAGCCCACCTCCAAGACACCTTACTCTCTATCTCCCAAAAATGCTGCCACTGATAATGTGCCATCCAAACCTCCAACTCTTATGCACTGCAGTCAGCACTGAGACTCCTTAATTACCTTTTTTCTACCCAAATCCTGCCCTTGGGTGCTGCCCCACTGGATCCTGTCCCACTCTGACAAGTCTCCTGTCATCCAACGACTGCTGTGACCTTCCCTGCCAGCACTGTGGCTGTGCGGTCACTCCCTGCCCTTGTCCCAGCCCCAGTCTAGTGGCAGGACCCCTGTGGCACCTGGAGCTCTCCCGCTGGGCACAGCTGGACGGGATGTGCTGTGGGATCCCAGGGATCCCAGGCATCCTGCGCAGGCACTGCTCTCCCTGTGCCCCGCGAGGGCTTCTTGGGCTCCTCAACAACACTGCTCTGTCCCCAGGCTCCGAGTGAGGAAACACGGCAAGGACGAGACCAAACCCCACAACTTCTTGGTTGCTGCCACCCACTTGAAGGCTCTGCCAAGTGAGTGCCGAGGGGCGCCGGGCCGGGCGCTGTGGTGGTGTGTGCGGGACGGGGCTCTGTGCTGTGTGCCCTGGGTCCAGGCAGAGCTGCCCCCAGGAAGGGGCTGTTCCTGCTCTAACCCCATCTGCCTCCTCTCCCTCTCTCTGCAGAGGCACAGATCCTGTAGTGAGGCCTGGCCGCTCCCCCACCCGAGCACCTACTCACCCGTGTATGGGACTTGACACCACTGATGGCCCCAGAAGGGCTTCCCGCCGCTTGGAGCAGGGCCTGGCTTTGGACGTTGCCTGCAGCCCAGCACCGCTGGGGCTCAGGATGGACCCCGAGGAGAGGGGCTGTGCTTTGAGGAGCTTAGGCTGCCCGTGCCCCCGGGAGCCGGCTGGAGACACCTTGGACTCAGCGTGACGGGACAGTCCCCACGGCCGGGCGCTGCTGTACAACATGGGGACAGGGCCCCGAGCCAGCCCCGCTTCGCTGCTCAGCACCACGTGGAAGGGGACAGTGGGCGCAGGGTGCCAGGGGCATCAGCACAGAGCAGAGCTGAGCCCTGCCCACCAACCTGTCCCCTCGCCCCCACCGGTCACCAGCAGGCAGAAGGGCTCCTCATCCCTCTGCCCCTCGCAGGGGCAGGACGGAGCAGTGATGCCAATAAAGGGGGTAGTGTTGGTGCTGCCTAGGCCAGACCTCTCTGCATGTCATGCAGGAGCGGGGGAGAGGTGCAAGGTGCCAGGCAGGAGGAGAGATGGCAGCGTGGGGACACACGGCCCTTGCAGTGCACACGTGGCTGGTCGCTAAACAGGGCACCTTCGCTCCACCTTCCCAGCTCTCCCCAGGGAGCTGCTGGGCAGAGAGAGACCCTTGCCTTGCCCAACCCTTGCAGAAGAGGATGGTCCTTGTGTGCAAGCCTTGCATATCCCAGCAAACTAAAGTGTCTTTAGGGGAAGGACACCCCAAAAAGGCAGGACTCTGCCCAACCCCAGCCTCCTTGCCCCTCCAGAGAGCCATCAGGATGTGCCCCAGGGCAGCTGCAGCCTCCTGCCTGAGACATCTCCCTTGCCATGTCCTTACCAGCCCTGCTGCGGGGGCAGGACCCTCTGCAGAGCCCCCCTTGCTCACAGTGGGCTGCCTGGGCCCCCTCCTCTCTGCTCAACCAGCCCCATAATCGTTTCCATGTGTTGGCACCTCCCAGCCCCGGTGCTCAGCGCCAGCGGCTCCGTGGGCCAATGAGATCCAGATGGGGCTGAATGGAAATTCAGGCGGCAGCGGCGCTGGCTGGCGCAGGAGCACGCGGAGCGGAGCCAGCGCAGGGGGGCGCAGGGGCTCTGCCCTGTGGCCAGCGCGGCAGGGGAGATGGGTCACTCCAGGCTGCACCACGGGGCTGCCCTTGAAGCCGGGCTGCAGCGGGAGCAGGGACGCCTCTCTGAAGGCTCTGTGCAAAGGCTGGATTGGGGAGGCCCTTCCATCCTTGATCCTGCCTGCCCTGGGCGCCCCTTCTGCCCCAGCCCTGCGCGTTGGGACATGGGAGCTGCCCACGTCAGTGCGGGGATTTGCAGTACGCGGATCCTCGCTAGCCCTCCACCCTGGGTGGGGGAGAAGGAGGGTCAGTCCTCCAGCCCGGCTACGCTACTGGGATGGCAGCAAACCGGGGTGGAAGTGGGACTTGTCCCAGGCGGGTAAAACATGTCACTGAGCTGGGGAGGGCTCTGTGTGCACCTGCACGCACAGGCAAATACAGGGACCAGATCCTGTGTGGATCTCTGGGCCCAACAGCCCCATCGCCTCACATGAGCACATCCCAGACCTTGGCAGCTCCAGCTGTGTCACGCTGCCATCGCCTCCTGCTGGTGCCCAGCTGAGATGTGCCCAGCTGGAACTGCAGCATCTGGGCACCCTGGCAGGTCCCCGCGAGCTCTGGGCTTGGCTGGGGCCTGCACTGGGAGGAGGGGGTGCGTGTGCACCGGGAGCTGCTGTGCTCAGCCCGCACCCCGTCTCCCATGTGCCTGGGTCACCCTTGTCCCCTTGGTCCCCAGCATGCCATGTGTAGCCCTGCCTGCTTGGAAATCACCTCTGGTCACCACCAGATCCCACCTTCCCTACTACTGTGGAGGGAATCAGGACTCTGGTTGTCCATAGGATGCTGTTGAACACATGCAATATCCACCCTATAACCATGACTTTGGTGTTTGCAACAGCATTCAGTGTTTTCCTGGCACACGGTGCTGGTTTAGAGGCTGACGCCTGCTCTTGACACAGGAATGCACTGGCCAGTGAGTGGGAGAGTGTGAGCCGGCAGCCTTGGCCCCCATCTCCTACCCTGCGTAGAAACTCCTTCAGAAAATTCAGTCTTGATCCAGATGAAAAGGAATTGCTGCTGACCACGGTGGTACAGAGATGAGCAGAGTCTAGCACATGCACAAAGCGTGCCCGCTCCCCGCAGGCAAAGGCAGGTGGGTAGAGGGAAAGGCTGCTCTCCCTGTGCGTGCATGTGTGTGACCCCAGTGCACAGACCTCTCCGGAAAGGGGGGAGCTGATGGTCTGCAAATGGAAATGTGGAAATGCCATGTGCACCCAGACCCTGCTCAGCCCTGCTCAGAGTGAGGAACAGGCTCAGATCCTCTGCAATCTCAGAAGCGGAGACTGATGGCCAGAGGGGACCCAGAGCTGTGCTGCCCCCGTGCCGAGCCCTCGGTCTCCTTCCTTAGTTGCCACAGTGTGTCTGGGCCCAGCTGGGATGTGGGGACACCCAGGTTTGATCACTGTGGTGTGACCATGAAAGCTTGCAGGCAGGAGCTGCACGTCTTGTTTTCATCACCGCACCCCCCCTGCCCTTCCCCCTGAGGTTCATCCCCTTTTCCTCATGACAAAAGCTTTAAAGATGTGACCTAGCCCCTCTTGGCAGTCAGAAAGACCAGCTGCAGGTGAGAGAGCTCTGTGCTCAGCTGCCAAGCCCTGCCTGCCGTGCTCTGAGGACAGGGGACGCAATGGTGGCTGCTGGGCAGGATCCCTGCAGCTCAGGCAAGCTTTTCAGGGAACCTGGTCCAGAGCTGAGAGGTGTGTCCCTGCTCCCACCAGCACCCTGAAGATGTGACACACGGGCAACTTGGGACCCCAAGGAAGCAGGGAGCTCAGTGCTTGGGGCATCAGAATGTTTAATGTTGGGTGCTGCGCGCTCCGGGAACCCAGCTGTCCGGGCAGTGTGTGAGCTGGCACTGAACACGAGCAAACATGGCTCTCCTCTGGACCAGTGAAGCTACAAGGGGAGGGCTGGGTACATAGAAATCTGGGATTAGGGAGTGGGTTCCAGGTGCCAAAATCCAGTTCCAAGCTGCAGAGAAGGAAAAGAAGAAACCATGAAAATGGTCCCAACCTGATGGCACCTCCACTTGCCACCACTGGGCTAGGGCATTTTCTTCATGGCTCAAGCCTTCCAGGGGCTCATGCTTGCACTCAGTGAGCTAGAAGGAGGCTTCGGGCTCCAGGCTGGAGCACTGTCTGGATGCACCCTACGCAGAGTACACAGAGATGCTTCCAAATTTGCTTTGCTGAAAAATGCTACCCTGCCCTATGGCAGACACCGTGCTAGGATCTCTGGGAACAAGGTTAAGACCCTGGTCTTGGAGTGCTGAGGCCATGTCAAGTCAAGACAGCCTGTGGGATGCACGCACAAGGAGTGGGAACAGGTCCCACTTCCCTGCAGGGAGCAGCCCAGGCCCAACAGGAGGAAAACATGGGAGAGCATAGCCCATTGTGGGCCCAAAGTTTAAAGCAAGAATTGCAACATGTCAGGGAACATCCCCAGCACCAAGGCTCCAAATGGATCATGTCTGTGCTACATGTCTCCATTTAGAACAGGGCAGTCCCATCGAGAGCATCTCAAGCGGCTGGGATGGGTCAGCTAGCTGCCCTGCCATATTCAGGACTTATTAGAGAAAATGATAGTTTGGGCCAAAACTATTGCAGCATGTCACTAGTATAGACAATTGTACAGTGATGCTTGGACTGCGTGAATATGGAAGGTCCTGCTAAATGTCTGTACTGCCCCTGAACCCAAATCATCTCCTTTCCATACCTCGCTCCCAGGATCAGCCTGCTTTTTGCAGGGGAACAGCCACTGCAGGACTGTAAAGCAAGAGGGTCTTAACTTGCCTCTCATGGCTGCTCCCGCTTCCCTCTCTTCCACATCCTGAGCCAGGGGAAGAAGTAAAAGCAACCCCAGTAGATCCTGGAAATACAGTCACGTGTAACAGATTTTGGTCATTGGGAAAGGGAGAAAGGGAAGGATACATACCTAAGCAGTGAGGAGCAAGGTGGAATCAGAGGAAAGAGTCAAGGATGGATAAACATAAAGATGTATGGAGGGACTGATGAATGAACTCGTTTTGGATGCCCTAACACCTTCCTAAGCACCAAAGATTCTCACTGTGCAGGGGGGCATCTCCAGACGAGCTGCAGACTCCCTCAGGATCTGAATCAGGCTAGGAAATGCTGAGATACCATCCCTGAAACATCACAGTCTGCTACAGCAGTGGGAAGATGGAAATCTTCACATTCTGACTGTGAGTTTTGTCACTGGAGAGAGAAAAGAAGCCTGGAGAGAGAGAAGGAGGGAAACATCCCCCTCTGTCCAAGGGAAAGGAGAGCTGTTTTGGGTTGTGTTCTCAGTTGCCCTAGAAATCTGTAACAAAAATAACAGGGACTGCAGCTTCCTGTGGTGTTGTTGGTAAATGAAGTCCCTCAGGCTGTTGGGGTTCCCTGGGCAGACTCAGATCTTGTTCCCCAAGTTTTGTAGCTGTTTCCAGAAGGAGCATACCTCCCTGGGCCAAGCAGCTTTCACATCATACTGTTAGGGCACTGCGGGGAGAGCGCAGCCAGCATCCTGCTGGCAAATCCAAATGTGCCTTAAAGACACAATGCTTAGCATTTGCCCTTGGTATAGATTTCATTTCACCTGCAAGTGGGATACCCCTGCCTGGGGTCTTGCTAACAAGTCAAAGCCCCTGGCCCCTTGGAGACCCCTGAAATTACACATACTCACTGTTCTTCATCTGTCTCCCTTTCTAGTTGCCATCTGCCTGCAAACTCCTTCCCAACCTTCCTCTCTCTTTCCTGAAAAACAGGAAGAATCCAAATCACTCTGCCCATGCCAGGATACCCACAGTCTCCTCCTGCAAAAGGACTCTGCCAGCTGGGGAGTCTAAATATCAATCCTCACCAAACTGTCCTGCAGACAGAGCTATGGCACCCGGACAGAGAACATGGTCAAAGAAGCAAGAGGGAGAATGGATTGTATGGTGGGTAAACCCAAGGGATTCGAACCCACTCACCTCTCGGTGAGCTGATTTCATCACCCTGCAAGCATCCACCGGGTTTCCCATCAATGTCTGCAGGAAAGACGGGCTGTGTCTCCCTCAGCACACTCCCCAGAGTGCAGCCAGAGAGCAGGCTGGGAGAGGACACGGACATGGTTCAGGGAGACAGAGCTCCCGGCCTCCCAGGGAGAGACATCACCTGCCAGGCCAGATGTGCCGGCATCCAAATGGAAGTGGAGGGGACAAGGAATGGGAAAAAAATCTGACATCTCTTTTTCATGCCCTAAAGTTTTTCCCCTGCATAAAAAGACTGATTCTTTCCTTCTTTCTGTCCTTGCTGGGTCTGGCCCCCTCCCTGCCTCCAGGGTAGTTTTTGTCTTCCACAGTCTGGAAGAGCCAAGCACACAAACACAGAGCTGCCAGGAGGCTAAAGCCAGCAGCTTAGCTGTACCCAACATTGTTTCTCATGATGCTCTCAGGAAAGGGCTGTTCCCTTCTCAAACCATCAGCAGGAATTTGGACGAGTTCACAGAGCGCAGTATTTTCCTGCCAGTCTTTTTTTTTACACGGAAAACAGGCCTGTTGTCCAACCAAGAGTTCACAGTGTTTCATGTACCTGCCATGGACTGTGGTGGAACAGGGGCAGACAGGCAGCCGTATTGCCTTGAAGACAAGTACCCGCTGCATATCCACGTACACTGTGTGCTGCTGGACCCCCACCCTTAGCCCCTGCAATTCCCCCCAAGCTGGGCCCAGATCTTCCAGACGCTGCCATGTCACTTGCTTGGTGATGACCTCTCCCCTTCCGCTCTGGCACAAACTCCATCTTCTTCTCCAGCTGTCTCCAGAACTGTGGGGACTGAAACAGAGCAGGAAACAGTCAGGGATGATTTGGGGAGGGACAGGGAGTGTTTTCCCAGGGGGAGATGGAAGCAGGAAGGCACCCTACCTGCTCTTCTCCCACCAGCTGCATCTTACTTTCCCCTGCTTCCACCAGCTGCTGCATCAGCTGCTTTGTCTGCATGAGGATGGACCAAGAGAAAAGAAGTCACAGACGGCACAACTTAGCCCTGTAGAGGGGCTCCTCTACCAGCCGAGGGACACAGGCGCTCCCTGGGACTCCAGGATTACGCCGAACAGGCATTTTGCACTCTCAGGGCAGACAGACATGCCAATGCAGCAGGGTCCCTCCCTGCATCCTAAAAATGACTGGTCACAGTTAAACGAGACTGGGATTCTTGCGCACGTCTGCAGAGTTGCAGCACACAGGGCCCTCCCAGCAGACAAGGAGCCCCAGCCTTTGCTCCACACTGGGTCATCTGCCGGACAGGGCAGCAGCCGAGCTCCTCACACGCGCTGGGCACTGGCACGTTCACCTCGGTGCTCAGGTGCTAAAAGTGGCAGATAGGCATCTACACTTGGGATCTCCGGGGGCTTAGCAGAAACGCGGTGACAGAGCCAGGAGATACCACGAGGGTCTCTGTGGCGCTCGGACCCCCTCAGGAGGCTGCCAGCCTGCATGGCCCTGCTCTCCTGGGAGGGTGCTGACCTGGGTGGCCAGGACACCCTGGGAGAATGCTGACCTGGAAGGTGCTGTTCATCCCGGACATGGTGCTTCCTCCCCCACTCCAGAGTCCTTCCTTCAGCTCCTCACGTACGTTGGCCATGTTGTCCAAGAGCCCGGGCTGACCATCCTTACCCATGAAAGCATCCATGGCCATGGCCGGCCGCGGAGGGTCCAGGGAGCCCCCTGAGGGAGGCAAAGGGCTTCCAAAAGCGGAGCTGGCGCTCCGGCATTGACCCCCCCGTCCCGGAGGCCCCAGAGCCGCAGGCTTGGCCACGGGCCCTGCTGCGCCGCAGGCCTGGAAATGCCTCCCGGCAACCAGACTCCCCAGGAGGAAGGTGCCGCTCACCGTCAAGACGTGGGGAAGGGGATGGAGGCGGGGACGGGGCCGCCGGCAGCCCCCTGGTCCCTCCTGCCGCTGCGGAGCGAGCGGGCGGCAGCGCAGGCCCCGCAGGCCGCGTCGCCATGGTGACGGCCTCCTGCTCCGAGCCCCGGATCTGAGGGGTGGATGGGGACACCCTCCGGCCACCCCCCCCGGCCATCCCTAAGCCCCCCAGCACCGACCCCTCTGCTCGGCCCGTCCATGGCGGCAGTGGGGCCGGCAGAGCATCCCCGTGGAGGCCTTGTGGCCACACGGTGGCTGCCGGGGCCTGGTAGCTTGACGCGATGCCCACCTGGCATGGGGACCTGGCGCTCAAAACCTGTTTTCGTTATTTCTGTGGGGTTAAAAATGCCCCTGCGGAGTGGGGGCTGGCAGGAGTATGGTGCTGCCTTGCTCCTGTGGCTCCTAAAACAGCCAAAATTGTGCCAACCCCAGGCCCGTCAGTGCCCTGAGCAGTGAAGGGCATGTTCAGACCCTGCTTTCCCACTAGGTGGCAAACACTGCCTTTAAAACAGCCTCCAAAGGAATTACTTTCCTTCCCCTGGGAAAGGAGGCTGAGAAAACTTCCCCAGCAGCAACGCAGGGGACAGCCTCTCCAGGCTGGGGAAAAAGGCTGGGAAAGGCCAAGCCAACTGGAGCCACCTGGCAGCCATCCCACAGCTGCTCTCCGGACAAGGGGAAATCTACCCCACACAGCGCCTTGCACCAACCCGGAGATGCAAAGTCTGGAGCCATTTGGACAGCAGCCGGGTTAGCGCCAGGCGACCTTTGCATGTGGTTTGCAAACAGTCAGTCTGGGAGACCTTGGATGCAGGGAGAAATTTGGGAAGTGTCAGAACTTTCCGCTGTGATTTCCGAAGGGAGCAGGGCTGCAATGATTCACCATGACAGCTCTGAAACAGGAGGCCTTGACTTTCCATTTTGCAAAGGTCTTTCTCAATCCAAGCCTTGTCTGAGTGACAGAAAGAAAGAGCAGTTCAAAAGGACTAAAAACCAAACAATTCAAGTTTGCGGGATCAGCTTGTTTCTCTGACATTTCTTAAACGTTTTTTTTTCCTCACCACCTAGTTTTGCCCCCATCGCAGGAGATCCATCCTTCACCCTTATGGGTCTGAGTGTCAAACACATATACAAGAGACACATCTTGTTAACCACGGGTAGCATCTTGAACTCCAGGGCAGCCACAAAACTAAACAAACCCGAAGAGTTTGCTGGGAATTAAGTGCTCTGTGATCCCGAAGCCAAATGTGTGCTCATTCCCGCTTGCATGACTGCAACCCCCTGGGTCGATGTGCAGGCGCTGCTGCTGTATACATGACAGTGGAGGGAGTGAAAGCCATGCAGGTGGATATGAGTGCTTGTCTGACACTTTTTGCCAGCCCAAATATATTTCCAGGCTTGCATATGTTTGTTTGAACTCAACCCTAGATTATCTCCTGGTTTCTGGTATTAATCTTGGCAGAAGTTTCCTGAGAGTTTTCTGCTGGCTCTGGAGCCACTACAATATTGTCGTGCAGCTATACACGATTCCTCAAAGTTAGTGAAAGAGTCATCCATAGATAGTAAATGCTTAATGAAGACAAATCAGGCCAATTAGGCAATGCTGAGATCTACTCTGAACACTAATGGAGAGAAATACATCACATCAATCTGCCGGGTCTGTCCCGTGTAGGAGCCTGCTCCTGTGGCAGGGTACAACCCCAAGCACTGTACAGGATCAACACCCTCCAGCACCATCCAAGAGTAAAGGAACTGAATACAAATCTTCCTAGAGATTCCCTGGGCCACCATGTAAGTTGATTCACCTGCAGGGAGAGAAAAGCCTCAAAAGAGGGTTGGTTTTGTGTCTAAAAGGAAGATCTCTGGGTGTCTTGCCACATGCATGGTTCCAGTGAAAGGCAGCCACCTCAGAGGGAGAGCAGTTCCATGCAGCAGAACAGAAAAAAGTAAATCTCCCCACTTGAAGTGCTCCTCAGAGACCCATAAAGGGACTTTGGGCAGTTAGCAGTGTGCCACCTGTTTTTGTGGCAAGCTGGGGGCTCTAATGCTCTGCAGTGTTTGTATGCATGCATCAAGAAATGCAAACAACTGAAGAAAAGAGACAGTCTGCGTGGTGAAGATGCCTCAGGGTGCACTCCCAGCATGGCTGTAAGAGGAACCATTCCTAGGAACCACCCAGCACGTTAATGAACTAGCAGCAGCAGCTGTATTTCCTCCACAAGTGCTAAGGAGCCCCACTCCTGGCAGCATCAGCTCCATTTGCTGCCTCCAACATTTCCGGCCTGGGATGTTGTTTGGCATCATTTGCTCTGGGATGATAAGGGTCCTTCAGGCTTCCTGGATGCTTCCTACGGGAAGGGATTATTGCCTCTTCCTCAGTGAGGACTGGGAAGTCCCCCTTGGGACTTTTTATAGTCAAAGAGAAAATGTAAAAAAATGAAAGGAGGTGGATGACTGGGAAACAGAAACAGGGAACTTTAAGAAGCCAATGTGCATGTGGCTCAGGGCAGCAAGCCTCAACTAAACCCACTGCAGTGACCACTGTACTGCAAATGTAGTAAGTGAAAAGCCCTTCTGGCTCATTCAAGGGATTGCTGGGCTCCCTTCCAGTGCTTGTGTTGGCATGTCCTGGTGTTTGGGGACTTTGGGATCAGGGCAGAGGCAGTGACAACATGGACAGCATGGGCTCTGGTGCATCCCTGTGGCTAGAAGCTTCCCCATACCTTTACCAATGTCACAAGCTCTGAAGGCAGGAGAGCAAAAGCACTTCAGCACACATGCAGCTGCATTTTTCTAGGCAATCTATTTTACAGATCCAGAATGGTTTGACCCAACAGGAAACACTTTTCCACCTTGCATGCCTGCACAGCCAGTGCACCAGAGACCATGCTGGCATGCCCCAGGCCATTGAACATTGCCCTGCTCTACTAACCTGGCCATATGTCCCTGGCTACTGCCTCCACCCCATTCCTGACCTGAGGACACAGAGGGGTAGGTAAGTCCCTTTACCTGATGGCATCACGTTGCTGCTATGGCATATCTGATTTCAGCTTTCCTGTCCATGACCCAGGAATTGGTCTAATCCTTTCTTGTAGGCTCAAGGTCCTGGTCTTTTAATCCTGGGTGGCTTTCACCAAGCAAAAACACTTCCTGCCTTTATGTGGCATCTGTGAAGGGTGACAAGCTGCACGAGCAGCAGGAACCCCCTCACCCTGCCTTCTCCCCAGCTCTCAGGCTCCTGCAGATTGGAGCCTGCTTTGCTTGTGGTGCTGACTGGTCCCAAGCTAACCAGCAGGCCAGTGACAGAGCAAACTGGCCAGCTATGCTGCATAGTTACACCATCCACATCCCTCACCTGGTGCTGCCAGGCAAGAAAGTCCTTCAGCAGAAAGCAGACAGTGATTCAGAGATGCCAGTGAAGCTGCACCAAGCTATTCCAGCCAAGGACCGGCATCCTTCTCATTGTGGACTCTCATGGTTTCTTGGCCATGCTTGTGGTGCAGGGCAGTGGCCACGGGGGCAGAGGCATCATGGAGCTGGTCATTCCCTTTATGACGATCCAGACACCTCTAGGAGGTGACAGATGGGAGGCATGAGCGGGTGGGGTATCTGAGCTGGCTAGTGAAATAAGCTGTGCCCAGAGGTAAGGGATGATCAGCTCCAGCCCAAGCTGACCTTCCTCACAGCCTCTGAGGGGATTAAATGCAGTAGCTCACCACAACATACTTGGGGCCCATCTGGAAGCATCATGCAGAAACCAGACTATACAGAAAAATGCAGGGACGCTCCAGCTACATCTGCACTAGGAAATCAACTGTGCTTGGGACTGCTTTCTGGCCCTGGGGCCAGCTGGCATGGGACAGCTGGCCTCCGTGTTATTAAAGTCTCTCACCCTCCCTAGCTGCATCCGTGTTACCTACTGGGAAAGGTGCTTGGCCTCTGGCGCAGGGCTGGTTGATCTGGGCCAAAACATCCCGGGACTGGTGAAGAGAATTTTTCAGCACAGACAATGGTGTTCCAGCATGTGGGAATATTTGCTTCCATTACTCCCATCCTCACAGCTTAATGTCTTGGAGGCATTAGACTCCTGCTCATACTGCAGCTAAAGATGACTGCTGAGCTGCAGAGCCCATAGGGAAAAGCCCAACACAGAAAAACAAGTGTAAGGAAACCTAGTATCGTTCATATGACACCACTGCCCCAAAGGCGGCCTGTGCTGATCTACACAAAGGTACATCAACAGCGACCAAGGCCTTAAACCTAAGGAAGGACAAAGGAGATAACATTGTCTGTGGCTTCGTTCTGTGGTGGGATAGTGGCCTCTACTTCCTGTGGTTTTTTAGCTGTGTCTGTTTATTCCTGTTGCATAAGCACTTGGGTTCTGCTCTAGGATCAAGTTCTGCAATCGATAACACTTAGATCTACCCTTTTTCTGCACAGTCCTTTAAATGCAGCAATTCCAAAGCTGTTGTCTAAGGGTCCAAGGCAGAACCACCAAACTGGTGGATGATCTGTAGATCTGCTTCACCAATATAGTTCTTTCTGCTCTGTAGGATTTCCTGGAAGCCCATAAGAGATTTAAAGGCTAACAGAGGTTGGGAGACCAAAAAAAAAAAAAAGGGTACCAGTACTTGAAAGTTCTTGCTTTCATTTCCTCTTGTAGCCACAGAGAACTGGGGCAACCATTTCAAAGGAAAAAAATCTGAAAGGACCTACTGCCTTTGCTGGGGCAAAGGGAAATGAAAGTTCCCAGCACATGCTCCGACACAGTGCCACCACTACTGTAATTCCCCAGTTTAATAATAATCCTCTCCCAAAGCAGAGCTGGTATCATGAAATGAAGAGAAGAGAGAGCACAATTGCACAGAAGAAGGCCAGGGATTGTGGCGATGGCCAGTGGGTAAAACCCAAAGACAGCATGGCAAGGAGGGTGCTGCCCAGCCAAGCTTCACCCCTATTGCCAGCAAGGAGGGAAGCTTGGTCTCTTAGTGTTTTGAGGATCTGGCCTCTGCTGCCAGCTGGAGAACTTCCCTGAACAGACACTTGGTCGCATCTGAGCATGGCCATGGCAGTTTCTCTTCCCCACAGTCCAATGCCCCTAATGTCATTTCAGAGTTCTCAGTGAGAGAGAAGCCATCAGCGTTCTTGCAAAATGCAGCCACTCACTTACCTGGCTGATACCATGCGAAAGGAGGGAGGACAAGAGCAGGGGCGGTGCGGCTGTAAATGTTGCTTTAAGGATGTGAACCTGTCATATAATATTGTGACTTTAAACGAATACATGAAGGGCTGTATAATCTGCAAGCCTGAGTAGATTATATAAAGGCTGATAAAGTGCTGAGTTCTCCCTTGATCATTTAGTTCTACCTTTTTTTTTTCTTTGAAGACTGTTACCAGACTGGGTTTGTGTATCTTGTACCCAATAAAGACATTAAGAGCCCTTTAATCTACTGCTGCGTAATCAGCAGATTATTTTGCCATAGAGGTAAACAGCACCGGTGTGAGACATCAGCTGTGCGTGGCTCAGAGCTCATTGAAAAACATCCTTGATTAGCTGCAAATTATTCATTGCTGTGCACTCACTACAGGCTTTGCAAGGGCCTTATCCATCTGGCTGTAAACCAGTTGCCTTTCAGCATCCTCACACAGGTCATGCACAGTCTGGTGGTAATCGGACAACCACACCCAGAGGATGAGGAATATTTCCACAGCGGCACAAGGGCAAAGCCAGGGTGCAGCAGTAGGGACTGTGTATGGAGCACCAATGTGATGCCACCCTCTATTGCTCGGCATGGGCTGGAGCAGAGTTTGGAGTGAGGCATCAGATGAAAGGGTCCGTGCAGGACTGAACGGATACAGCCCTGAACTGATACAGGATGGTGACCCAGCAGCAGTTTTCTGTGTGACAGTCAGCTCCTAATGTCATCCAGGTTGTTAAAAACTCTGTGCCAGCCCTGCGACCCCAACCTCCCCAAGGAGCAGGTATAAATCATTTCTTTACAGAGCAGAGGGGCCCATCACCATGAGCAAACAGTAGTGCAGGGAGTTCATATAAAGACTGCACAACCTCATCCATCATTCCCTGAGTCCTGGTCCCCCTGGATGCTGAATGCAGGAACAGTCCTTTCCAGTTTGCTTTTCTGGGTCGCCACGTCCTGACAGGTTCCAGGATGTGTTGACGCATGCGCACGGCCAGGAAGAGCTGGTGGATAGCCTTGGACTCTGCCCACCCGAACAAAGGCAAGAAGAGGCTCAGCAGCGTCTTCCTTGTCTTTCCCAAAGGCTGACTGGCTTTTTTTTTATTATTTATTTTCTGCTGGCTGAGATGCCTTAGAGAAGCAAGATCATTTGGCTCAGCACTCTTTGGGCAGTGCTGGGAACCAGGGGAGTTCTTGCCCTGCAAAACACCAGGTCAAGGAGCTGGCATTCTCCCTCACAGACAAAGCCTATGGCTCCATCTGCAACCACTCCTCTTCCTCAGGATGTGACAAGCACTCAGAAGGTGAAAACCCCCTGGGAACCAAAGACATGGCTGCCCAGCAGTGCTCTGCTAGCCCAGCACTGCTTGTACCCCTCATCCTGGCATGCAGCCCCGTTTCCCAAACTCAGGCTCTCCTGGGACCCCTTGACCCCATTATCGTTGGCCTCCTTGAAAATCTCTGCACCAACATGCAACAGATTCCCATCTTCAGCCCACATGAGTTTGCTGCCCACGAGTGCTACACCTGATTCCTGCACTGTCTTGTGAAGTCCTGGCACATTTTAATCATATCTTAATGAAACCAAAGCTTCCCACTTACCCACACAATTGCTCTGCCCAGTAAATCCTGCCCAAGGGGAACATCATGGGAGTGGGAGAAAGATTGCAGCAGAGATGCCATTTGGATTTGGCAGGACCAGAGGAGGTGAGAGTCAGTGACGGAGGTGGATAACTCAGAGGGTGAGGGGATGCTGCAGCAGGGTGTTTTGAAAGGCAGTGATTAGGATCCTTGGGCCTTTGTATTTCTGCCTGGGAACCCGATGGGGCTGGATGTGGGACAATAACACAAAATGTGGGAGCAGGTCAATGACATTCACTCATAATTCAGTGTCAGGTAACCTACTGGAAGAAATGAATATAATAGATATAGGATGAAATCTAGCAGTGCAAAGGACATAGGACACAGCCTAAAGATGGCTTTTCTGGGTCAGGGCAGAGATTGTCTTGCTCTGAACAGATAATACTACTAGACACATAATAAAAATCCCAAGAAAGGCTAAGACAGAATTATTCCTCTCTGCTATCCCCTCCCAGACTCCAGCAGCCACCAGCACAGGAACCTGCCCAGGCGGAGCTTGTGTTTAATGTGCAGCAGTGTACCCACCCTGAGGAGTCTGACAATTCCTGGCTGAACATCTGACCCCTCCAGCACTGTGCACTGCAGATTTTCATGACTTATCTACATAGAGTGTGAGGAGGACCCTCTCATTTCTTTTAGATTTGCAACCTAGTCATTTCAGGGATGGACATAGATCATTTCAGGACCATGTAAAACACTAGCACAAGAGCAGCTGGGCCGGTTCGAGGAGCACTGCAGCAAGACATGACAATTTTTCTAGCTGTGGTGGCAGAGGGTTGGCTCCCAGAAGAGGGAGAAGGAGGCTTTGAAAGGACTTCATGGTTTCCAGGGTGAGCTACATACTTCTACGTAGGTCCTGGCACAGCTGTCAGCCCCAGGAAAGGGGTGATGAGCTCGGTGGCTAAGAGGGCTTCAGTGCTACTCTCCTGATGCACAGGCCAGAAGCTCCTTAGAGCTGCTCCCTGGGAGCTTTGCAGCATCTTCCCCATGTAGTTGTAGAGCTCAGTTAGGACTGTGGCTGTGCTTGGAGCCTCCTTTGTTTTCCCATCATTCTGACTGCTTTCCTGAGGCCTCTCCCCTCTGTTTCCTGTAAAAAAGGATCTGCAAGCAAGTCTGTCCTCAGCCGGCACATGGCCAGCCTGCCTTATCAGACACTCAAGAGCCAGCCAGGGACTTTCCACTCTTTGCTGCTATGCCCTGGGAGATTACCAGTCTGATACATCATTTGCTTCGGAGACTTCCCCAGCAATCCTGTCCCGTGCTGCCTTTGCCCTCCTGACAGCTCTGTCTCTACTGCCTTTGACTTTGCTATCTCTGGCTACTTGTTCCTGGTTTGGGTCTCCCTCTGCCTGGAAATCCTCCTGCAGAAGTGTCCACAGGAAGGGCGGGAATTAAAACATTGCCTCTGGGGACTCCTACAGCTCCCTTTACCATTGGCACAACCTTTACAATGGGCACAATCTGAAACAAAGGTAGTTCTGTCTGAACATGAGATAAAAACTTCTTTTCAGTCATGGTGACTTGAGCACTGGAACGAGTTGCCCAGAGAGGCTGTGAAATCTCCTTCCTTGGAGATATTCAGAAGTCATCTGGACACACAACCCTGAGCAATGTGCTCTAGGTAAAAAGGAGTTTGGACTAGATGATCTACAGAGGTCCCTTCCAACATCAACCATTCTGTGATTCTGTGTCCCTACAGCCAAGAAAAAAAGCAAGAAAGCATGGGTGTTTCTACATTTGACTCTTTGTCCATATTGTCTTTGATGGCCTGTATGATTGTGGCATGGAGCTGTGTAGTCTCTTCAGACAAGACCTCATACTCAGTTTAGCAATTGTGGCTTTCAGAGCAAGCTCTTAGTATCAGAATAATGTTAAAATGTTGCCCCAACATGCCCTCCATCCTCACACACATTGTCTGGGACAGGAAAGCCAACCTCCTGAAGAGGAGAAGCAAGACTAAACAGATTGAGACAGTTCAGACTGAAAAGCATGGGCCCAGTAAGGGGAATTATCAGTGCAGTAGATCCTGAAGGCTTGTGTGACTGTATTCAGTAACACTCTGCAAGGGGAGAGATCCAGCCCTCAAAGGAATTCCCTGTTGGACTGAGCTGTGAGTAGGAAGAGCAATGACCCTACTGAAATCCAGCCAGAGCTTTCGCAGAAAAGCACCGTGGGGTCATATTTGCAAAGCTGGGGTTCATTCCCTGCATTAAAGAAGCAGTGCTTTGTGTTTTTCTGCATGCAGAGCAGAAAAGGCTGCTGCCTCAAAACGGATGATGCAAGGGAGGCAAAACCCCTAGGGACAGCCAGGAGTTTCTGCTCTGCATGGGCATGTCCCAACAGCCAGCACAGCTTGTGATGAATGCCCTGGCATGCTCAGGTGCACCACAGCCCCCCAGCATTTACTTTAGACAACTATAACAAAAGAAAGACAAATGAGATCCAAAGAAACCCAACCTGCTGTTGGCCTCTTCTGTCTTCATTTACATGTCCTTTCTCCAAGGCTAAGTCTCTCTTTTGTTTAGGAGTGTGTGGGGCTTTTGGTTCTATTGCAGATGTTTCCCCCTCCAGCCATTCTTCATTCTGGTAAAGCCCTAAGCATGGTCACTTCAGGGCCAGTTTTGGCCAAAATCCTCTAGATTCAAGTGCCTTCACCAACCAAACATCACAGCCTCCATTTGAACCACAGGGCCAAGAAATGCAGATCTCCTGCCAGCAAACTGGCACCTCCTCTCACCACTGTCTCCCACTCAAAAATCCTCACCTCAAAATCTCACATGAGTGGAAATAAAACCACCAGATAGGCAGGTCCCTCTCTGAGTTCCTTGGAGAGAAAGAAGCAGCACTGTATTCCAAAAAAATAAATGCATTCACATATGTTCAGCATCCAGGGTACACTGTCCCTAAGACAGTGCAGATCTCAAGCCCTCTCTAAGCTCCTTGTATCTTCTTAAGAGTTCGTACCAGGGTTGGCTCAAAAGCCCGTGGGAGAGATAAGGAAGAAATGTGATGTGTTTGGGGGTGAGAAAGAGCCCTCCTTGTCTGATGGATGGATGAACAGCTCCATCAGGGGCAGAGCAAGCAGTGGAGCAAGGTGTGCCCAGCACCTCCCGCACGGACACACGCCTGACATTTGGAAGAAGCATGCCAAAACACTCAGCTCCACTATGATTCCTCTGGCAGCTCTATGGGGAACCTAGTCCTGCAAGGACAGGTGGTCGGGAATACATTTGGTGAGATGGGAACAGCATGTTCTGCCAGCCAGCTCTCCCACTTCCAACCAGCCTCTATTTATCTCTGAGCGAGGCACCACAGCTACTTTCAAAAGGCATTTGATACTAAACTCCTTGGCTTCACATCTCCCCCTGAAGAGCGCTTTTCTCTCTTTGAGTTGCCTTTTTTTTTTTTCCCCCAGACTCAAGTCTCAAACTGTGCTGGTGAAATAGATCCATGACTGCCAAAATCCTTGCCACCAGCACACTAGCGCATGGCCCAGATGGTCCCAAGTGAGAGTAAGGATGTCATTTTTCTCTGCTGAAGACTTTCACTCCACTATTGGCATCTGTACAGCCTGCTTCGCTTCAGAGGGATTTCAAGGACATGATGCAAGACCAGCTTCCTTCAGTCAAGTCTTCCCACTTTTTGCATCCTCCCAGTAGAGCTTTGTGCCACAGGCACTAGGTCAGTTCCTGAATTTGCACCAGGTAAGAAGGGCATCTTGTGGCCATGGGATGCTTCATGTCACATTCAAAAGATGACTGGGGAATTCAGAGTGTGACTCTTACCTTCTACCTCCTCCTTCTAGAAGGATCCTCAGGATCACATTCCCTATGACTTCATGTAGTCCTTGGAAATAACAAGCCAGGAAATCACATAAGCCAGAGAAAGCCCAACTCGCCCTCTGGGAACCCAACAGACTAGAATAGGTCAGTGCTACTTAAATCTTTCCAGCAGATACTGGTCTAACTTTAAAAGTTTCCAGCAATGAAGACAGCAGTTCCCCAGCTGCCTCTTCTGGATAAATGGAATTTCCCCCTACTGTCTGACCCCAAGGTCTCCAGTGATTTTATATGGTATCAAAAGTAATTTCAGAGAGTTCACTTCCTCTTTGTAGGAGCCCTCTATGCATTTGGAAACCTCTTCCTAGAAACTTCTTGCCTCTGCAGTAAATCCAAGGTCCTTCAGTCTGTGCTTAGAGGCCAGGGCATCCAGACCTCTCATAAATCCTGCTGTTCTCCTTTGCAAAGCGCCTAAATGAGCTTACACTTTTTCGAAACTCAAATATCACAACTTCTGCTCTTCTCCAGGACCACCCCTTCAACAGAGAGTGGATTTTCAAACTCCGGCAAACAGGGTCACTCATGAGCAATGCCCAGGATTCTCAATGAACGTGATTCAGAGATAAATTAAAGTGTGGTTCTCGCAGGAGCAAAGCGGGCAGAGACTGACCACATTGACCACAAGCTAGAGGACTTGTACTCCCTCTTCCACATCCCAATATCTGGAATGCTGCCTTCATTTTTCCAAGCACCACTGCAACTGCTTCCAGACTGAGCTGCAGATCTGAGCACTACTTGGTATGAGGTTGGCTCACCAATGGCTCTTTATGGCCATTATTTGCTTCAGTCTGTGCTAGCATAGTTTTAAACTCTGATCCCATAGCACAAAAGAGTGGCAGAAGATGCTAACTTTTGCCACAGGCCATTTGTATTTTATTTCTTATCAGCAGGGCTAGTTTGTTGTCTAACCTGAAAAAGGCCAGGGTGGAAAGAGCTTCTCTCCAGTCATCCCCCATCATACTTTAAAAAATCTATGTTTCCCAGTGTCTGTTTTGAAATATGGGGCAATACAACACAAATAGGGCAGATCATCCCTATTCCAAATGAGAAAAGGCAATGAAACCCAGCAACTCTGCAGCCTCCAACACTGGGAATTCCCTGGATGTAGCTGGCATTGGCCACGCTGGGAGAGGCAGATGCTGGAGAATTGTGCAACATCTGGGAAATTAAACCAAGCGCTGTGAGAATAAGATAAATCTGTAGGTGTAGTGTATCTGGGACATTTCTGCTTTTGTTCTCTGCATTATAGCGGCTGTCATGCATTGCTGTAAATACCGACCAGTGCCCTTCCAAAAGCCTCATCAAATAAATAAAACATGGTGATGGGAAAACGCACATTACAGGGTGTTTCAAGAAAAACGCTTGGGTTGTCTTGCCAAAGACCACCTGAGAGGCTCAAAAGACCCCCAGTAGCAAATGTTCCCTCTCTGGAGCATCGTATCTCCAGAGACAGTGGGAAGTGATGGATGGCTTGATAGATTAAACAAGATTAATGAACGTGCATGTAGACAAAGTTGCTGACAGTGTGGGGACAGTCAGTGAACAGCCAAGCAGAAGAAGGGTTTTCCCAGCCAAAACGTCTGCAGGAAGGCAATTTTGCTTTCTGTGGGAAAGCAGAGAAGAGAGTATTTGCTGGAGGAAGCAGACTGAAGGCTGCAGAGGGGGAGTCTCCCATGCCAAGCATCTGTACTGCACCTTTAGCTGTGCTACAGTCTGTAGGGAGACAACACAGATGCCTGGGGTCTAAAATCCCTCCAGGCAGCCACCGAATGGTCACTGCACAGGCAAAGTCTGGGGTAGAGGGTGCCAGGGACAAACCAACATCACTAGAATCACCAGAAGACCCATCCATGGGCCCTGTGTCACAGATACACTTTGCAAAAAGGCTCTTTCAACATGAGCCAAAACCATCCCACATCCCACCCTCACTCTGGAGGGGCAGGGAGAGGTCCATACCCATTTATGGGTTCTCTTAGTCTCCCCTGAGCCATCTGCCTCCCCCTACTCTGCCTTTGGTGGAGATAACACACCCCAGGCAGGTGGGGAGCTGCCCTGGAGCAAAGCCTCCTCAGCTCACTGAGGACCCACATGATCACAGTTCCCAAATACTGGCAAGGGGTAAAGAAACTGTGTACCACAACACCAAGCAGAGAGAGGAACAGAAGACCCTGTGAATAGATCTTGCTCTAGGATTAGATCTAGCACTAACTAGAGCTGAGTAAGCTTCCCAGGAAGAAGCAGTCTTCAGGCTGAAGTGGGTCTTATCCCAACACATCTTATGCAGCTGAAGCAGAGAAACCTCAAGGCAATCCTTTAAGTTGAATTGGCTGGAGGTAATTTCAAGGTGTTCCTGGCCTTACACGCCCAAGATCACTGTCAGGGAGGCCATGTGCTTGTCTTTGTAGCCCCAAGGAGCGAGATGAGCCTGCAAGTGAGAGGAGGGTTCCTGGGGCAGCAACGTCTGGGGAGAAAAATCCCAGGCTTTGAAGATGGCCCCAGATAATTTCCCAGGCTCTGGTTCTCCCTCTCCATGGCACAAACCTGTCCTGAGGACTGGTCCTGCAACGGCCCAGGGTTTGAGACATGAGACAACCTTCCTTGGGGCTCACAGCTTGATCCAGGACAGGGACATAGGAGCACAGGCAACAGATTCAACCATAGTGCAACTGCCACTGATTTAGGAACACTCAGCCAACCCAGGCTGGAGGTAGAGCAAACTGGGCCCATGCCTTTTCACTTTCAGGCCAGACTATCTTGCCTTGGGCAAAGAGTAAGTAAACTCAGAGACAGCTACTGAGGTGCAGCATATTTTATCTGAACACCCAGTGGCCAGAAAAAAACAAACCAAGCAAACAAATCTTGTCAGAAGCTCTCAAACACTGTTGCTGATTTGTACCTCAGCATGCAAATACCAGATAGGCTTACCTAGGGCCCAGCTCAGGTAAGCCTAAGTCAGGAGGGCAAGATGGGGAATGCCACAGCAAATGGCATTGAGCGTCCCATCGCTGCCTACTGGTTTATGGGGAGGGATGGCTAATAGGGAAGGTACTTTCCAAAGAAATTCCTGGCAGCAGGACAAGTCTCCTGTTTGTTTGTCTGCCTGGTTTTCTCTTTAGTCTTCAGGTTTTACTGCTACTGTGCATAGCAAGATGGGTGCATTTGAGAACACAGAGTATGGCCAAGCTCAGTTCACCGCTCCCCTTCCAAAGGGCAATCTGAGCCCTGGGATCTGGGCCAGCCCCAGGTAAGGGCGTGCTTGGCTTGCACTGAGTTGGAGTACCTGCTCCTTGTAAATGAGCAGAACGAAGCCCTACGTGGGTGCAAGAGTCCTCCTAACAGGCAACTTCTGGGCCCCATTTGACCCCCGGGAACTGAGCCACACTTAGAGCTGGCTCAGGAGAAACACTCTGCTTCCCTGTTCCAGTTCTGGGATCATCAACCAAGCAGCCAGACCACAGCAATGCGGGGGAGTCTCCAGGGCACCCTCGGTGTGCGGGAGAAGAGGGACATCCTGGCCTTTCCCCTGCCAGAGCACCTGGCAAGGCTTTGCTGCCGCTTCTGCCCTCCAGTGAATGTTCCTGCACTGCTTTATGCTGCCTAACACCTGTAAAGCAGACTGCAGGGATTAGCCCAGATCCTACATGCGTGGGGATGGGACAGAATTATGTGGAATCCACCACCGTGCTTCATTCAAATTGTTTCTTTTTTTGGAAGAGTCTGACCAAACATCGACACACTGAAGGGCAAAGTGAAACCAAAAAAAGCTCATGGAGAAACGAAACTAAAAACTCTGGTCTGGGGTGGGTTCTGCATGGATCCAGAAAGGGAGTGGGAAGCCCCAGGCCCAGCGTTTCCAGGCTGGTGAGTGGGGCACAGCCACCATTATTTGTGGGTGATGGGAGGCAGAGGATGAGGCTGGGCAGATGGGGAGCAGCTCATGCAGAGCTTTGGGGGCCTCAGCTCCAGCTGGCCATGCGGTTTTCCCTCCCTGCCTATGGGAGGGATAATTGCCCTGTCCTGTGGGCTCCCTGGCACAGTCATCTGCCCAAAAAACAGGTAGGTTTGCCTGTGCCCTCTGCGCTCTTGTGCCAGTGTGGATCTGCCAGGACACAATTCCCATCCCTGTGGCTGCAGCCCTGTGCTCTCCCTATCTGCTCCAAGGAAACACTGGAGGATATTAAGCCAGTTTTGTTTGTTTGTTTGTTTGTTTGTTTGTTTTTCATATTTGCTGATGGTGGGAGCTCCATGGGCTCTGTTCTGCTCTGCAAGTGGGTATCATTTTATTTTCATGAAGGTATCTCATACCCAACAAAACCCTGTGAGACTCTTTGAGAGATCCTGAGACTTGTCCTTTTGCAGTCAGGGCTGCCTGGAAGGGAAGGTCTCTCACAGATGTGGGAGGTCCAAGCACCTACCATGCCCATTTGAAATAGGATAGAGCCTGAGAGTTTGCTATGTCTCAAGATGGGGTAAAAAATTGTCTGTGACATTCGTAGCGAGATAAGATTAAAAGCAGGCAAAGGGGAAACCTCAAAGCCCTGTGACAGTCCAGGCAGGGATGAAGCAGAAGGTCCATCAACACAGAGTTAAAAACGGTTTGTCTGATCATGCCATAGGATGTGGGTGGTGGGTGCACTCTGCTCCAAAAATCTCTTCCAGTGCCACCCTACTCCAAACTCTGTCTCCGGCAAATGCTTTCCACCAAGCCCTCAGGCTAACAACCCACCTAATGGGGCAGACTGGCTTACTCTTACTCCTGCAAGTGAGGTGATGTTCAAAAAAAAAGAAAAAGAAGGAATAGGTCCAACATGGTGGGAGAGAGAAAGAAACAAGAAGCCTTGGAGGATTTCTACTGAAACTTGCTCTTGGCTGGGACCCAAGGTTTTTGACCTAGCAGTGATTTGCTGCTTTCTTCAAGGAAAGTAGGAAAGTGGCTGCTTCCCTCTAAAGAGATCATGGACATTTTTAATAAGAAAAACTCACTCTGCAGTTTACTTAGGGTTGAGCCGTTCTTTTTTGACAGATTTCCGAGAACAGGCTCTAGAGCGGGGACAGCTGCTGCAGGGCTGCAGAAGGAGCACCCAGATGGGCCACATACCTGCTTCAGCCCTGGCTGCGCTGGACCAGCAGGCTCCACTCTCCAGGACAGCATCTCCTTGATGCAGCTGCTCCATCAGCCCAGGGCCAGGGTAGCCTGATGGCAGAACTGGTACCTGGGTCACCACACATGCAAAAGACGAGGACCGGGCAGGGATTTGCCGTGTGTAGCTGCGTTGCTGAGATGGGCATGTTTACTGGCCCGAAGGAGCTGGGACCCAAGGGCTTTGCAGCCATACTCTTGCAGGGAATGGGGCCGAGCAGCCCTGCAAATCCTCATGGAAACAGGGGAACAGCCTCCAATATCAGGGAGGCTGGTGCAAGCCCATTCTTCCTCAGCTTCACGAGGACCTGGACCAGAGCACTGTGCTCTTTGCCAGGGCAGTCTCCAGCCAAGGATGAACCTGATCTGCCTCAGCCTGGCTGCCACCGTCCCCTTCTGCAGCCTGTGCCCTGCTCTGGGACCCCAGGCACCAGCTGCGACAGCTCATTCCAGCCTAACATCCACCCTGAGCATCCTCCCTTTCCCCAGGCACGGCCCCTCACTGGGTCACCGAGCAAGTGGCAGGAAGCTCCTGACAAAGCAAGCGCCAGTTATTCTCTTTTCCCACTCCTGTTGTTTGTCTTGGCCTCTCTTCCCATACCAGCCATCTTCTTGTTTCACCTCCTCCTCAGGATTGGATTTCTAGAGCTGTCACTAAAGCTAATGAGCTGGGACGGAGCCGATGCGAAGGCTCTGGGAAAGGAAGAGACAGATGATTGCAAGACATGACGTGTGCTCAGATAGCAGGGACGAGGGCTTGGCAGGGCGGGCACAGCTGGAACCTTTGCCACCAAACCAAAGGAGACACTGACCCAGGGGAGAAAAAGGGCCTCCCCTGGGCTGGAGTCTGCTCCACCATGGGCATCATCCTCGGGACAAGCCAGTGGCCATGTGGGATCCTTTGCCTGGGGATACTTGTTTGCTGGAAGGTGCTGTGCCCCCATCCTGCAGCCATGATGGTTGTGATCCCAGCAGCCACCCACTGCACACAGTCATGGACAAGGAACCCCAGGAGACCCAAGCTCAAAAAGTACTTCAAGATCCTCTTGAAGTGCTAAAGCCCAGCAAAGCATCCAGTCTAGCTGGAAGCCCATCTCATACTTCGCCCTGGTGTGGCCCTTGCAGAGGGAAGTGCTGCTTACAGGACGGTTGCTATAAACCCCAGCTCCTGCTGAGCAGCTCTGCTGCTCGTCTGGAATGTGCTTTGTACCCCCAAGGGGAAGGTGACCAAGGCACAGCCAGTTGCACAAAGCAGGTTGTGTCTATAGCTGCCCTGGACTATTCCACCCTCCAGAGCCAGCTGGCACAGACCAGTCCATGTCTGTAACAGGAAATTTCTCTCTCCTCCGTGCAAGGTGGTGACATTTCTCCTGCCTCTCAGGAATGGTCTCAGGGCCATCCTGCTTCCAGACCATGCCCAGCTCAAGAAGGGGCAATGCCAGGGGACCAAAACCATGCCAGGGACAGTGCTAGTAATTCAGCTGGGTGAACAGTCATGTTTGAGAGCACAGCTGTCAGCAGGGAGAGCACGGTGTGCAACAGTGGCAAGTAGTGGTGTCTGGTGGCTGTGCCTAACCCTGTTTGGGAATGAGCGGCAGATGCTTTGGCAGGACAAAAAGAGAAGGCCTGGATGAGCGGAGGGATTCCAGTGTGATGCAATAGCTCTTTGGGTCAGCAAGTCCCAGGACAGAATGGTTTATCTTGAGAGACGTCCCAGCCACAGTCCCAGTGTACAAAGCCAGCAGAGCCGAGGCATAGTGACAAAACAACCAGGGGCTCCCAAGCTCACTGGTGACATGGGACAGGAGCCTGTGGATGCCCTCTATGAGTTGTCCTTGAGCATTCCCAGAAGCAGGGACCCTGGTGTCTTCACCAGCCTCAGTTCCCTCCAAATCTCTTTCCTGCCCACACAGCTTTGGTCTGTCCTGTGCAATGCTCCCACATTTTCCCCTTCTTCCCACCTCCGCCGTGCAGTACGGCCTCACAGGGATCAGCTCAAGCAGCTGAGTCCACTGTACCGAAGCAAGACGGCAGTTTTGAGGAACTCCTGGGAAATATCTGAAGCCCAGCTCCTGGAAGAAGTGCCCTTCACCCCTACAAAAGTCCCTTTTACTTTCCCAGGGCTCTGCTCAGCCTCCTTGTCCCTGTGCTGGAGCAGGGAGCACTGACTGCAAGCAAGCCCTGCCAAGCACTGCCTCACCCCCGTGCCCATGGCTGGATGTGGGACTCAGATACAAAGCAGGCCAATCACTTGTTCACTTTTATTATTATTTATGTATTTATTTATTTAACAAAATCACAGCAAAATAAGAAAGAGCGAGAGGAAGCAGGTTACACTCATCATTTTTGCCACACACAGATCTAGCAGCAAACAGCTGGATGTGGTGGGGACGCTGCTTACGCGCGGCTGCTGCCCGGGCAGGAGCTCAGGGCTTTGTGAAGTGAAGCATCGATAACTGGCCTATTTCCTAGCCACTACCCCCAGGAGTCAGCCCCAATTTTTCACCATCACGCTGGTGCCCATCACTCATTTCCCTCAGGCCAAGCATCCTAATGCAGACACCCACTGGTGTCCATCCTGCCGGCTTCTCCTGGACCACAGAAGAGCTCAGGCCCAAGGATGCAGATGGAAACAAGATGGAACAAACAGGCCTGTGCTGGAGGCCATGACTGCTGCTCCAAAGGGAAGGCTGAGACCCCTCAAACTCATCTTGCAGAATAATCCACAACCAGCTTCCACCCGGTTCCTGGACATGGCCGAGGTGAAACGCTGAGACCTGGTGCTGCCGTAGCCCATGTGCCACCAGTCCCGCTCTGCTCGTGGGGATGCTCCTCGCTGGGGGCTCTGAGCTCGGTCCAGCAGCCTCTGGCTCAGCCTGATGCAGGTCTCTCAATCACACTGGGACAGAGCGGGGAAAGGAGGTCGTGCAGGGCTCTGCGCAGCCCCACGCACAGGCACAAGCCCTGAGGAGGGTCGGCCCTGCACCCTGTGCCTGGAAGGGGAAGCGGGCCGACTTCACAAGCTTCAGATTCACAGGTGGGAGCTGGCCCTGGCTACCGGCATTGGGACCAGCTCCAGGCTTCTTCAGAGCCTATTTTCTTTGGCATTTGGCCTGGAGAAGGGAAAAAGGCAGAAGCAGGTGAGCATGATGCCTCAGGGGCGGGAGTCCCTTCCCAGGGGTCTGGGCGCTCACTGGGAATTTCCTTCCCCACTCAAGTGGTGGTGGCAAAGCAGAGGGGACAGCAGTGTGCATCTGCTTAGAAAAGCGCGGCAGCAATCTCAGCAATGCCACGTCTCTGAGGCAGGATGGCAGGCTGGGGCCTGGCAGAGTCTGCCTGACACCAGGGTCACGGACATGCCTAGGAGGACTGGCGGAGCACCCACTGAGCTCGTTGTGCTTGAGAAGGTGTGCAGCCCAGGGAGGGCCTGGAGGCAGTCATCTCTCCCAGCCAGATAGTTACTGGTACGACAGTGCCAGGGCCAATTTTATTTGGGGTAGAATTGGGATTGCAGAGGGTGCAGATTAGTCCCACTTTGAGGGAGGAGGGTTGGACACTAAGACAGATCCTATGGTGATATCCAGCATATCCATGGTATGCTGCAGCATTCCTCTGGCTCTGATCATCACCCAGTCAGACTGGGAAAATCCTATTTGGTGGCATGTCAAATGTACTCATTGGGTACGTTGGGTTTGCCCCAAGGCGCAGCCACGTTGCTGAGCCAGGGCAGGCCAAAAGCAGCTCTTACCTTCCCGGTGCAGCTAGCGTCCAGCTGCTCTCGGAGGCGAATCACCCATGGGGCTTCCAGAGGGGCGCAGAGGTGCTTGCCCTTTGTGGTGATGAACCTGCGAGGTCCACGGAGGAAGAAGAGGAGCTGAGTGGGATGCCCTGGGGATGCTGCGCCCCCCCCTCCCACCGCGCTTGGCCTCGCTCCCTGCCAGATCTCCCCGGGACAGGGCCAGCCTGGGCATCTTACACCGTGGCAGGGATGATGCAGCCGTCCTGCACCAGCTGTAGCCGGTAGTCCTGCACTATCCGCCGTGGGATGTGGTTCTCACTCGTCCGTAGGCAGCAGTCCACAACGTTGTTCCCGGCGGACACTGTGGGAGGAATGTTACACATGGGCTGAGGTCGCAGCTTCATCACTCCAGATGCTCCTGTCATTCTGAGCTCACCTCCTCCTGATCTCCGGGGGAGTGGAGTGAGTTCTCTGTGAGTAATCAGGAGCAACAAATGGGGCTGGAGTATGAAAAGAAGGAGTGATTCCAGGCTGGGGAATATTGCTGCTGTCTAAGCAAGAGGTCTTGGAGTCCAGGTGAACCACAGGCTGACCCAGATGCAACTGAGCAGGATGGTGCCTGTGCAAGCTCAGGGAGGAGCTCAGCGCTCCCGCCGCATGCCCTGCCCTTGTGCTCAGCCCTGATCACAAATGCAGCTCCAGTTTTATTGGACCTACTCCCTTGTGCTGGGAGCCCTTTGGCTCCTTCCGACAGAAAGCAAAGAGAACAAGAAACAGCAGGCTGGAGGAGGGCAGCCCTCAGGCATATATGGCTCCTTGCTGCCTCCCCGGAGCCAGCACCTGCCAGCGCAGTGCCCCGGGATGCCTATAGCTCCCTGCAGCCTTGCAGGCCTGGGAGATATTTGCTCATCCCTAAGCTACCCCATAGCTAAGGAGCAGCTTCATTTCCAGTGCCATGGAGCAACATGTTTCCCCTGGTGTGCTGGACCAGCAGCAGTCCTGTTCCAGCAGGGAAATATGGGGCCCGGGAAATCCCAGCCCATTCTGCACAGACTGGGCTGGGGCACTGGGAGGCAGGATTGCTCCACAGCCTTTCCCAGATCAGCCTTCCCTCCTCATGCCCTGCAAGATCCTTCCTGGACTTTGGGCAGGACAGAGTCCCTCAGAGTCAGGAAACAAGCAGAGGACTCGGGAGGGCTGTGACCCAGTCCCAGCAATGGGTCCCTCTCAATACCTGCTGGAAACCCAAAAGGAGACAAGAAGCTGGTTCCTCTCCCCTCTGCAAGAAAAGCACCTCGCAACATTCCCTCTTACCATTCAGGGCACATCCCAGCAGCAGGAGGCTGAGGAAGAGCAGAGATGGGCACTGCATTTTGCCGCTGACTTGAGGCTGAGGATGGGCTGGGAGCCGGCAGCGTCCTCCAGGCAGGAGAGGTGAGCACCCCGCACCGCTTCCCTGTGCTCTGATACTGCTCCTCCGGTGCCTTTTTATCCAGCCCGTGGCTTTCACTTTCTTTTGGAGAAGAGGGTGGGAAGTTGCAACAAGTCTTGCCAGAGGCTAAATTTCAATCTTCAAACAGTTCCCGGAGGTCCCGCTGCCTTCCCCGCATCCAGCTGCTCTCTGGCCTGGGGACAAACATCCTCCTGCCCTCCCGCTGCCGGCAGCCTGGGCACAGGGCCTGCTGGTCAGGGCCAGGGTTGCCCTGGTGTCCCCCACCTTGAGAAAACACCCCGGGATAGACCCATTGGGCGTCTCATCCTGTGTGTTTCCCAGTCCTCCCTCCAAGAAATCTCTGAGGCATTCCCAAATGGCTCAGCCGTCACCAACCCTTCCGAGGCCAGGGGTGCAACTTGCCCCAGCCCCTCTCACCTCTGCTGGGGCAACCTGCCGTGCTGCGCAGCCCTTGAGGTTTGATCAGGTCGCCCTGCCCCAGCTGCTTCCTCCTGCCCTCCCCAAAGCCTGGATGCTCCGCACAGCCAGAGCCCAGCATTCAGCCGCTCCGGCTCCACGTCACCTCCGTGCCCATGCTGGCGGGGGGGACCCTGCTGGCACGCTGCGCTCCGAGGTCACAGGCTCACGTGCTCAAAGTGCACTTCCCAAATGTCCTGCGCTTCCCAGGTGTCCTGGCAAATGGGCCAGCAGCCAAAGGCACGTGCAGACTTTTCTGGAAACAGGTTTCTAGACACAACAGCAGAAATGCCCATGGAAGCTGTCACCGCAGAGCAGCTCCCTGGCTGTGCAGGCACTGCAGGAGCTGTAGACCTGCGCTTCTGCTGCAAACCATCACTGCAAACCTGCACTCAGGGCCTGTTTTTCCTGGAGAAGATGGATCATCCCAGGGCGAACACCCCCAGTAGCCAGGTCCCTTATCCCAGTTTCAGCCATAGGGGTGGCATACAGGATGCTGGGAGCAGTGGGTTTGTGCAGCCAGAGAAGGGAAGGTGAAGGGTATCACCTTGCTTGGCCTGATGTGGATTTGGATTGGCCTGATGTAGATTTGGAGCCAGGATTTACTTGGAGGGATCAAGGGACAGGATGAGAAGTAGCAGCACAAGTTACATTGGGGAAATTCCCATTAGCTACCAGAAAAAAAATGTTCCCAGTGAAGGTGGCCAAACCCTGGAGGGAGATCTTCATGCCTCCAACTTCTCCCTTGCTCCAGCCTTCGCCTTTCGTCGCTCCTTGATGGGGAGTGCTGCAGGGCACTGCACCACGGGGACGAGACACAGGGTTGGGACTGGAGGAGGCCCATGGTTCCCTGGGCTCCTCTTGGATGTACAAGACCCACAGATAGCAAGTTTTGCCCCTTCACCAATCTGCAGTAAGAAGCAAAAGGAGGCTCCAGCTGTCCATCAGCCAAGATGCCCCCATGCTGGTACCAGCACAGGTGCCCTCCAAGGGAGAGAGGTACCAAAGCCCCATGTCCAGCTGCTCCCCATGCCCCAACAGGCCATCTCCGTGCCAGACAGGTTAGGAAGGAGCTGGTGGGCAGTACAAACAGTAAAAACAACATGTGCTAGATTAACTTTGTCAGCACCTGCCTCCTTTTATCATTCACAGACCCTCTTATCGGACGGAAATCTTGATAGACAGAGAGGGAATTTAGGCAGAAGGGAATTAGTGTTCCCAGCCTCCTTGAGAGTTTGCGGGATGGAGGTTGGATCTGGGTCCTGTTTTCCATTGGTCTTCCCAGGGCTGTGCTGAGGACACCCCACAACAAGGAGGACAACAGCTCCTGGCTGGTGACCTCCGTGAACAAACTCTCTTCTCCCAGAACCTGTTCTTCCCAAAGACAGGCTGTGCCAGAGCAGTGCCACACCGGCACTCATGATGCTCCTTTCACCTTTGGAGGGTTTTGTGGCCGATGGAGCATTCCTGAGGGCTGGCGGGTTTGCCAGGAACACTGTGGGTCCCCTCATGTGAACCTCCCACAGGCATGTCTGGGGTCCAGGTCCCCGCAGTGGCAAGTGCCCCTGGTCCAGCTGCCGGCTGCAGGGGAGCCACACGTGTCCAGTGCTGGGGAAACATCCTGCTGCAGGTTAACTCCTTAGCTGCCTCCAGCCCCCGGTGACCTGACCGTGTGCTGGGGGCTCCTGCTCTGGGGCACCTGTGGTCGCTGCTGGCACATGCCTGGGGAAGAGGCTCAGCCTCCTGCCGGGAGCTCTGCACAAGCCAAGCGGGTGAAAGCACAGCGTGCTCCTCAGCACAGGCACCGCAGCGAGGAAAGGGGCTTTCCACGGGCGTTGTGAAAGGGGGATGTGGTGGGTTTCCCGCCCTGCACTGGGATCAGCACGGTTTCTAAGAAGCGAGTGCTCATCGCTGAAGTCCCTCGCTGCAGTGTGCACGGAGGTACCCTCAGCCCTCTCCAGAGCTGAGTCAGGAGCTGTGGGGAAGCAGTGCAGTGCGCATGGGCCAGGAGAGAGGGAGCAGACAGGGAAGAGGGGCTATTTGGGGATCCAGGCTCTTGAGAAACACGTAGGGAATGGGCAGGGGATCTGACATCACTCGGGAACAGGGGAGAGCACCGTGTGCGCTGGCCCGCTGGAGCCTTGTCCCCGAGGAGCTGCGCTGCAGGCAGGCACATCCCTGAGCATCCGCCCCTGCAGCAGCCTCAATAACGCGTCTGCTAATGCAAGTGGAAACACCGAGGGAGGTGGGATCCCTGTGGGAAACGTAACTCATGGAAATGCAGACAGGCTGTGTGAGCACCTCCATCGCCAGGCTCTTCTTGGAGAGGACCGGCCACGCTGCCTGTGTCCCCCCAGCGCCCTACTGGAGCCCTGGAGCTTCCAGGGGTCTTGCAGTGGTCTCCTTTCCACGTGTGAGCAAGGGAGCTGGGAAGAGCAAAGGGGGAATTCCAGCAAATTCCAGGCACAGCCAGTCCCTGGGGTAGGATCTCGCCTGGCTGTGTTTGCCTCATTGGGCAATACTGGGATATCACATCTGCTTTGATTTCCTCTGTATCCACTGCAGCATCGTGGCATGAAGGAAACTCCCACACAGTCTCCTTGCTGCCTGCAGCCACAGCCAGCCTTGGGTCTCGGGGCCATGCTACCTTGATGGGTTTCCTCTAGCCAAAGGGAATCTGGCTGCTCTGGTTTGGTTTAGTTGGGGTTTTTAGAGAAGGAAATGAGCCAGCTATGCCTTTACTAGAGAAAACAAAGATGGTTCTGAGGTCTGGTTAAGAGGGATGTTAAAGCCCCAATTCCTGCTCCACGAGAGCCTCTTGGTTCTTGACGATTGTTGCCTTTAGCATCATTAATGCGGAGATCCCTGGATGTGACAGACAGCAGAGCCAGGGACTCTGAGCTGTGTCCCACTCCACCTGCCCAGGGGAGCATCCGTCTCCCTGGATCTCTGCAATGTACAGATCTCTCACCACAAAGTGTTTTTTTTGTAGCACCATGCAGAGTTTCATGGTGGCCCATGGGGAATCCGAGGCTGTGCATAACTGGGTGGTGGTGATGGGAGTGGGTCTCATTTCTATCAGGGCTCCATCCTTGTCAGTGGCCCTCAACTTTTGCTTGTGTCTCTTCTTTCTCCTTTTTCCTTTTCCGTTGCTGCAGTAAAGCTGGGTGCTATGGGCACGAGCCCTGGGCATGCTTGCTCCCCATGCCCTGGGGAGCATTCAGGAACGGCTGAGCAGGCTTTGCCTGGCCTTCCTGCAGATCTTCTCGGAGAGCGTCTGAGCTCTGGTGAGGCCGCCCGTCGGTGCCTGTGTTCAGTATTGGGCCGCTGGCTGCGAGAGCGAGCTGGAGGTGCTGGAGCGTGTGCAAAGAAGGGCAGCGGAGCTGGTGAAGGGTCTGGAGCACAGAGCTTTTGAGGAGCGGCTGAGGGAGCTGGGGTTATTTGGTGTGGAGAAGAGGAGGCTGCAGGGAGCCCTTATTGCTCTCTGCAACTACCTGGAAGGAGGTTGTAGTGAGGCAAGGGTCGATGTCTCCTCCAGAATAACTATGGCTAGGACAAGAAGAAATGGCCTCAAGTTGCACCAGGGGAGATTCAGGTTAGATGTTAGGAAAAATTTCTACACAGAAAGAGCAGTGAAGCATTGGAACAGGCTGCCCATGGGAGTGGTGGAGTCACCTTCCCTGGCAGTGTTCAAGAAACATGTAAATGAGATGCTAAGGGAAGTGGTTTAACAGGCATGATGATGATGGGTTTACGGTTGGACTCGATCTCGAAGGTCTTTTCCAACCATAATGATTCTATGATGCTATGGAGACTGAGTGTGGGCACCTGCTTCTCATCCAGGGATGTCCAGGAATGGAAAGGGGAGCTGCACAGCTGTTCCCCGGCCGGACACGGCTCGGAAGCCGCACGTCACATGTGGAAGGCAGCGAGCAGCAGTCGTTGCAAACATGCCTGTGCCCCTTGCAGGGTTTGTGTCCCAGCACGGACTGGCTGCTGCTCGCGAGGACACCAGCTGCAGTGTCTTCAGGTGCGCCCACCTGGAGCCCAGCCCAGCATTTCAGCACAGCTCGCTCCGTGCCAGGACACGCCTGGAGCATCGTCTGCGCTGGATATCTACCGAGATGATCATCTGGCCCAAGTTCAAGATTATAGTTCTTTTGGCTGCAGGCTGTGGTTTGTCTTGCATGGATATCTTATGCCTGTCACCTAACCCTTTCTGCTCTAGGGTGGCCAAGCCCTACATTTCCACTCTGCTTGACACGATTGTAATTTTTCTTTGCCTGACAGGAAAATGATTTGTGGGCTTGTACAGCCCTGTACCCTCACTGCTGTGCACAGACTGGATCAGAGCTGCCCTGGCTTTGCACTTGGGGCAATGCACCCCATTCCTGCAGCCGTTTTGCCCTGCCCGGAGGTACAGCCACGTCCATCCTCTTGTGCTGCCTCCCTGTTTTCATAAAGCACCTTCTTTGCCCTATTTGCTCACCTAAGCCTGTGTGTTCACACAGAGAGCTGGGCAGTTCACGTGCCTGGAACTCATCCTGCAAGGTGCCCTGTCCCTCCAGCCTTCCGCTCTGCATTTGCAGCCACAGCTCAGCACCTCCTCACCAAGTCTGCCCCTAGCAGACTTGCTTTTCCTGGAGGTTTCCAGTGGCAATAAAGGACACAAGGGTTGGCCAGGACTCCCAGGAATGTTCCTGGGACATCTTTGCTCCAGGGAGATGTCTGCAGTCCACGGCGTCTCCCTGCAGGAGATCTCCCCGACGCGATGCGTGTGCCAGACGCTGTGACAGCACCGTTGATCGCCAGCATCTCCAGTAAGGGAGCCCCACTAAACATGTAAAAGCGATGTTCGGAAATTGAGCTGTGTGCCAGTGCTCGTGTGGGGGACAGGTGTGCATTGGTGTTTGCACTCCGATTTGTGCTCCCGGCAGGTATTTGTGTCCACACATGTGACAAGCATGGAAGCAGAAAGCCTACTTTTAGGGTGAAGCACCTACAGGGCACATCCATGGCCACAGTTTTACCTTGTCATAGCCCCAGGTCTGTTCAGCACTTACATTTGCGGCAGCGGAGAAGCCAGGCTTTCTTTCACATGCTGGCTCGCTCCCGCCATCTGTCTCCTCTCTGCTGTTTGCAGCTCAGACGTATTTGGTTAGGCCCCATTTCTAGGGGGTTTCTACAATCATTTTGCAATCCCGATACACCAAGACCAGCCCAAGAGCTGGTCCGACACAAGCAAGAGTCAGCCTTGCAGCGCCTGGACGTGGCTCGCCATGAGCAGACCCCAGGGCGAGCGGCTTCCCGCCCTCCCACCACAGCCCTGGCTGACTCCCAGTGTGCTCAAAGCAATTCCCAGGCTCCCAGCACAGCGCAGGGCGGAGCACAACCTCGTTAATAATTGCTTTAATGCTGCTTTCCGGAAGGAAACGCGCTGAGCCCAAGCGGCGCTTAGTCAGGGCAGCTCAGCGTCAGCACTTGGCCATGTGCAAAAGATGCTGCAAAAGAAGACACCGAGGGGCTCCTGCCCCTACCCACGGGCCACCATTCCCGCGCTATGCAGGCACATCACGACAGCGAGAAACAGTGAGGTTGGTTAAAAATATGTTTTTATTGCCTTACATCTTGTCTCAAAACCGTCCCAGCGGGCGGACGCGTGCTGCCACGTGGAGCAGGGCGCAGGCAGAGCAAGCTCAGCGCCTGTCCTTTCCTCCAGGCCAGTATCTCAGACTTCACAGTTTCTTTATACAGTCTTTAAACAACATCTAAATGCCCAGCAATCAAGCAATCAAGCCAGATAAACGCACTTGATAGAAACACCCAGCTAGAAGCTTTCTCCAGCCCTTGCTGATATTGTTAAGCCCTGCAAATCCTATTATTGCAGCTATACAACTTAATAGATCTTAATTGACCAAAGTTCACCACTGAAGTCTCTGCAAGGAAAATAGCACTGCAGCTGCATTAGGACCCTTCAAATGGTTCTTTCTCGGCATACAGGAGGGGGTTTTGCAAATGCAGGTAGGTGCTAGGACCCCATCAGTTCTGTCCCCTCACTCCCTGTGGACTCATGCCAAGGTGTCCCTGGGTTAGTGACTTCTCATTTTACTAAAGATTTGGGTTAAGGTCTCTCTCAAAACAACTGAGGTGTCTTTGCGATTAATTTTGCAGGGTGCTCTATTTCCCCATCCGCACTGCTTCATGCACACAGTTTCCACACGCAGCCTTTCTGGATTAGGGAGGAAAGTATAAAACTACCTTTTCTGCCTTCTGAAAGCCAAGCTTAAGAATAAAAATCTGACAAAGAAAAAGCAAGGGGGATTACAGGAGTAAACTTCCATCGACAGACATTTGTTTTCATTTAATTACAATTCCATACTTTAAAAAAAAAAAAAAGACAGAAAGCATTTAATAAATGAAAAGGGTGTGCAGACTAACCCTCTCTCTCTTTCGCCAAACTGCATTGCAACCACATCGCTTAAAGCTGAAGGAAAACCCGAGAGCAGCCCAGAAACGCAGCCGCACCATCACCCCGCTGCGCCCAAGCTCTTGTCCCCTCCACCGCTGCCCGGAGGGACGCGGAGCCGGCCAGCGCCCCGCAGCCCGGCAAGCGGGAAAGGGGCAAAGCGGGCAGAGGGAAATGGGATGCATGGCTTATTCGGTAGAAAAATAGGAGTAACCTTCTAGGAAAGCTAGCCTACGGTATAAAAAGTACTCGGTAAAAAATACAAGGAGCCAAAACTACAGCCCTTTGGGGAGACTGCATGCAAGCACAGTCTTTAAACATAAATATGAATGTACAAATCCCCCCCTTCCCCAGCAGTCCAAGGAAAAGCTGCCATGGTGCCAGGTGCCTTCCCGGCACGGGGCTCGGCTCCTGGGGCCCTGCGGCTGGGAGCGATGCGCTCGGGGTGTCCGTGTCCAGGTGGTGGTCGGAGGGGAAGGTGTCCGTCCTAGGAGAGGGAAGATGGGGACACTTCAGAGCTCCCTCCTGCCACGGACTCCTCCCGTGTCCCAATGGGCTCCATGCTGCGGACGATGCTCCGGGCCCTTTCCCAGCTGGACCAGGTGCCTCCCACCCTCCCATGAGGAGCGCGGGCCCAGGGGCAGCATCCTCGTGCCTCCGCTCATCCCACCCACCTCTGCAGCGCCGACCTAGGGTTGCTGCCCCTTCTTCCGCAAGGCTTTTCTCCGTGGCGCCGCAAGCTGCGAGTTCTTCTTGTCCAGCTTCTTCATCAACTTCTGGGCGGCAGGGCTCGCCGGGGAGGCGCAGAGCTTCTTGCCCTTCCTCGTGGTGAACCTGGCCAGGGAAGAGGAGAGGTTTGCAGCACGGCTGCTCCGGAGGCTGCGGGTTGGGAGCACGGAACGGCTCCGAAGGGGATCCCACCCGGCTGGGGTACTCACACGACAGCACGCAGCAGGCAGCCCGACTCGGGTCCCTGCATGCTGTAGGACTTCACCAGGCTCAGCGGGATGTTCCTCTGGCTCAGCTTCAGGCAACAGTCGGAGGCTTGGCTGCTGATGCCTGGGGAACAAGGCGGGATGTTGGAGCTGACCTGGGGCAGGTCTCCAGGACCACAGCACGGCCAGGCCGGGGTGAGGGAACCACAGCAGGGCTTGAGGGAAACCACTGTTAGGAGCAACGCCCTTGGCAATGGGGATGAGCATCCAGGGGCTCAGGGCTCTGCCATTCAGGAAAAGTAAGATGTGCCATTGGCCACAGAGTTGGGAGATGATGGGAGATGCTAGGATGGGAGATGCTGGGATAATGGTAGCCCTCAGCCCCCGCTCCCTGTTGCAGGATGGACGCAGCCCCAGGGAGATGTGACACCAATTTTACCCCTGCTCTGCTGGCAGGGAAACTGAGACAGAGACACGCTGCTTGCAACGGGGCTGAAAATGATTCTTCTATCCCCACCGCTCTGCTCTGGGTGACTCCCGCCGCCCGCTGCCACCACTGCCCTGCCAGCCACAACTGTTGCTTCCCCTCAGCCTGATTTAAGCAGGAGAGTCCTCAGGGAAGAGCTAATCCGGTACAGTCGGCAGCCGGCCGTGCACATGCGTCGCTGCCCACGGAAGCGCTGCAAGTGCAGCCCTCCAGCTGCAGCCACGTGCACAGACATGCACCCCCTGCATGAGAGCAGCGCGAGCAGGACAAGTGAGCGCGGCCGGACAGCCGTGCACACACGCGCATGCACGGCTGCGCTGCAAGCACTGCATGCACACCGTGCACCGCAGCCGTGCAGAGGGACACGCGTAAAGGAACGCACTGCAGTTGCGGCACGCACACTGCAGACGTTCGCACGCAAAAACCCACTGCAAAGCCCCCTGCCATCCGCTCACCCAGGGCTCAGCACCCTGTGCAGACCCTTTGGAGCCCCCCAAGTTTGCACTCGGGGGGTTCGCACCCCCTCACCTCGAGCCGGCTGGACGAGCAGGGCAGCGGCCAGCAGGAGCAGCGGCAGGAGGAGGCGGAGAGCCATCGCGAGCGGCCGGCACCACGGGTGCTGAGCTCTGCAAGGCGCGGGAGCGGGACGCACACTGCTGCCTCGTGCTCGGACGCTCCTATTTATCCCTGGATGCTTTGCTTTCATTTTCGGCCACCGTGGCACGCAGCCCGGCGGTCGGACAGGGGGCTGGGCGGCGGACGGGAGGGAGAGGGGAGGATTCCTGTAAGGAGCGAGCCCCCCTTTGCGGATGTGTCCCGTCTTGTTCCCAGCTGCCCGCCGCCGTGCCAGGCTGGGGGCACGCTGGACATGCAGCCCCCATCCCGTCTCGAGCTTGTGGGCTCTCGTTTCCTACCCGCTCGCACAACCTGCCGCTACCTGCTCCCGGCAGGCGGGGTGTCGCTGCTCGCCTGCTTGCTCCCCAGGCGCACAAACTGGCAGGCGGCCAAGCCGCTCGGGAAAAAGAGAAGTCGACCTGCTCCGCTTGCCCCCAGAAATGCTGCGCGGCAGCTCCCTGGCCGTTCCCCAGCCAGGCTGCCCAGTCCCGATGGGCGAGACGTGGCTGAGAGTGACCCCAGCGCCAGCGCTCTGCCCCCATCCGTGTCCTCCTGTCTCAGGGCTGGGCGCACACAGAGGGGCTGTGCAGGGACCAGGCTGCAACTAGGGCTGCGGAGAGGGCATAGCCCCCTCCCAGCTCTGCAACGCTCACATAATCCAAGTGTCTGCAATGGTATTAAAGTGATGGGAGCTGTGAATGCAGATGCAGGCACCTGGAGCAGCTGGAGAGAGGGGCTGGCGGACACCTCCTAAAGTTCAGTGCAGACAAATGGCAGAGTCCCATGTCGGGGATGGAGTGACACCATGCGACAGGACAGGCAGGGGACAGATGGCCAGCAAGCAGCTGTGCAGTGTGGATCTGGGCTCCAGGGGAAAAGGACAGGAACCTGCAGCATGTCCTTGTGGCCAGGGAGGCCAAGGCAGCAGGCAGCAAGGCTGCACAAGGCCATCCTTGGAGATGGCCAAGCCCTGGGCAACCTGCTGTAACTCTGGTCCAGCTCCAAGCAGGGGCTGCTCCAGAGACCTCCTCATTTTCTCAGAATCACTGGGTCATGGGTTACTACAGGTTGGAAGGGGCCAAGGGTGAAGTTTCAACAAGGTCTCTGGGCAACCTGTTCCAACTTTTAAAATGTTCTGGTGTTGATTTTATTTTCCACAATATTTAATTACATTGGGGTTGACAGATTCCTTGCGCCATTGCTTTTTGTCCTCTCGTCAGGCACCTCCAAAGCGAGGAAGCCTATCCTCCCTCCAACCCCATCAGGCCACTGCCATCCCTTCTCCAGGCTGCCCAGCCCCACTGGAGCCAGGGCATGCTGGCCCCGCTGGCCTGTGCCATGGGGTGGGCAGGCGAGTGTTTGGTTGCCCCCCAGCAAGGGGAGAGCTCCTGGCCATGGGAGACCCCGCACAGGGAAGGGGAGCTGCTGACCACACTGTCCAAGGAGCCGCCGCGGCTCCTTGGACACAACCTCAGTACTGGGGAGCTGCTGGTGCAACACTGGAACTTTCTACCAGTTCCTGATAAGGACCCTCATAAACATCTCACAAGGGCAATGAGTAACCCGGGGAGAGAACAAAGACCCACTTGTTTTAATAAGCAGAGAAACAACAGATGCCCAGGCTCTCACCCGCCTTGGTAGGGAGCGGGCAGTGCTGGAGCTATGAGGGGATAACCATTAACAGCCCCACATCCCACCTTCCCAGCAAATTGATGAGCTTTGCTGACTTCCTCGACGCACCCAGCGCAAGCTGCTCCAGCATGGGCTGCTCCTCTGCGCGCCTAGCGAATGCTGTCGGGATGCTGCCGGGCAGACGGAGGAAATTCAGGAGGCAGCATCAGCCAAGGCACTGGGTCTGCTGGCCTGGCGGGGCAGAAGGAGGCGCCAGCAGAGATGCCCTATCTGCCAGAGGGCCAAGGGCCAGCCCAGCCTGGTCCTGCAGGAGGCCGGGAATGCTACAAGCATCCCTGCCGCCCCAGAACGGGGCCCAGCCGCCCTCCTTGCCATGTCCCGGCCCTGGCCGTAGCAGCAGGCACCTGGAAAGTCCCTGGGTTTCTGCATGTTTTCAAGATACCAAAGCAGCATCCTCTGGATGGAGGCCAGTCCCAAAAATGGCCCAAGCTGCTGAGGAGGGTTAGAGCACGTGTCACCTTTGCAGGCATCCATCCTTGGCACTTCTCCAGCATGAGATCTGTGTCCCAGTGAAATAGCCTGGCAGAGCAGACTCTCAGCCCAGGCCCTACCTAGCCTGGCATGGGGCTGCAAGAGGGCACAAAGGGGATAGGGGAGGGAGGCAGGGAGCAAATGGGTCTGACCTCAGCTAAAACAACAGGGCAAGTGGTTTGGAGAGGGACCAGGAGGACACTCAATCCAGGAAAGAAGCAAGGAGCTTTGGGCAATAAGAAGACCTAACTTTTGGGATACAGAGGAGCCGCTAGGGCAGGAGAGGAGGAAGCAAGTCTAGTTAGGGATTCCTGATGCCAGCAACCTCCAGCAGTTCTGCTGTCGAGAGGCACAATTTCTTGCACACGTTTGCATCAACCCATTGCATCAACCCATTTCTCACTAGCTTGGGCTCCTGCACGCACCAGCCTTTGGCCAGAGCCTTGGGATGCAGAGTGGAGACCAGCACAGCCCTGGGACACAGGGGAGGATGCAGCCAACCAGAGCACCCTTCTGATGTGTCCACAGGGAAACTCTGGCCCCGGGGCCTGTGTCAGACAGCCATGCACAGCTCCATGCACCAAACGAGCTGCATGCAATGCTGCAGCCACCTACTCCTGTGCTCTGGCAGCCTGGCTCCAGCCCTTCGTGCGTCCTTGCAGTGGAGGGGCATCCAGGTTGCAGGAAAAGGGAACGTGTCATAGACAGACATGACGGTGTCCCCACACACTGTGTGCAAAATCATGGGATCTAGAGCAAAGGTTACCAAACCAGCCTTGCTTGTGAGACTTTCCCAGGCAGCAAAGCCAACACGGGAACCAGCATGGACTCGCTCAAGCCTCCATTCCAAACTCTGCCAGCTTCACACCCCACACCAGAGCTGGGAGGTTGCCCTAGATTTACCTTCCAGACCCCAGTGTCCTACTTTCCTGGCACCCCATCTCTTAACACCAGCCGGCCCTTGTCTCCTGAACTCTCCACCCTCTGCTCCCCATCAACACCGTGAAAGTCCCCAGGTCTGACGTGCATCTGCCCAGCGCTAACAGACTATGGGATCTGCTCCTTGGGCAGCTCAGGATGAAGGGTCCAAGCCCTGCTTTGAAGCAGAGACTCCTAGGGACAGGGTTGAGGGCATCCAGAGGAGACCACTGGGGGAGCTGGGAATTTCCAAATCCTTCTGGATGCTGCATCCAAGTTAAAGTCACTGCTAACAGGAACAGGGTCGCTCAGCTCCATTCAACTCACTGGCCAGCAGACTCCTTCCTGCAGACTTTCCCAGGAGCCAGCATAAGAGGTGCTTTGCAAAGTCCAGCGTGGAAAGCCCCTGTGGCTGGGAAGGGGAGTGGGCTGCCGGCCAGGCACACGGTATAGAAATGTCCTATGGCACAGTGGCCCTCAGGAACTGGGAAAGAATTGCTGGAAGCCAGCGGCACACGAGCCGTCAGCTTCCCCGCTGGCTGCCTCTCCATCCTCGGCAATCAGCAGAGCTGATGGGAAGAGTGGGCTGAGCAAAACATGCTGGGAAGAGCCAGGAGGCCGGCTGCCCGGGAGTCCCCTCCACGCACACGGGATCTGGATCACTTTGAGACACAACCTTTGGCAGGGAGAAGTTTCCCCCCTGCAACTCTGATCTGGGAGGAAAAGCAGTTTCTGCGCAGGGGGTGAGTGTGAGGTGTTAACCCTTCTGCTGCTAGCGCACCTGCGGAGCCGCTCGCACCTCTGGGGGCAGGACAGGCTCTGTGCCAGGCTGAAATGGGAGTGAGTGGGCTGAGAGGGACCCCGGTGTGTCTTGCACCATGTCAAGATGCCACACGGCATCCCACAGCATCTTCTCCGTGGCATGGGGCACTGCCACTGCCCTGGCTTCGTCTCCCAGACAAGAGCAGGCAGGCTCCCAGGGAAGGGTGTGCGGGTCCCTGCTCAGTGCCTGGTGCCAGCGGTGGTGGCTCAGGATCCATCCCTCTGCAGGATGGTGGAGACATCCCTGGGGTGGCCGAGGCTGCTGGCGGAAAGGGCGCGTGGTCCTGCCCTTGGCAGCGAGGCTAGACCAGCTGGTGGCAGGTGCTGCAGGGAAGAGCTTTGGCTGGAGTCTGCATCATCCTGCAAACGTGCGGCGCCTTCCAGCTGGTCCTCAGCCCTTGTGCTGAGCACAGGGCCAGCCCTCCCTCCTCCATGGGGAAAGAGCAATCCTCCATCAAGAAAACATCACGGTTCCCCTTATGGAGGGGTGAAACTTAATAGAAACTGCTTGTCTCAGCCCAGCCTCTGGTGAATATGGAGTGCAGCACTGTGCACTCATGTACGCTGTGCACAGACAAACGGTCCTGTCCTGGCCTGCACGTAACGTGGGAGTTCAGAGAGCTCTGGGAGGTTTCTGGGAAAGGAGAGGGCTGAGTGTTGTCAGAAAGGAAGTTTCTCCTTTTCCATTTCTGTGCTCTGGTGCCAAGGGACACCAGGCCTTGCACTTGCAAGCAGGCAGAGCCGTGCTGCAGGCAGGCGACCCGTGTCCGCCAGGCAGGACGCTCGGCCCCGCGTTCCTGGCACGTGCTGAGCTCCGCTCCTCGGAGCCTGGATGCAGTTTCCAGAGCAGATAGAAGCTGGCACATGCGGCGAGCTCATCAAGTGGAGGGAAAAGGAGACACAGAAGTTTAAGACGGTCAAACGGAAATGAAGTAAAACGCAAGGAAGGCTCTGGAGAGTTTGCAGAAGACATTAGAGCAAAATGTAAACAAGGAACTGGATGCGTTTCAGACAAGGCTGGAAAACGCTAGAGAGGAGCTGTGCTCCCAGCAAAGGTGCAACCAGCTGCCCCAAGCAGGAAAGCAATGGCAAAACCAAGGGCCAGCTGGAGAGGGAAAGCCAAGAGAAAGGAGACGATGCCCCATGTTGTCTAGGAGCTGCTGAGCGCAGGCACTGGGTGCAGACCTGCCATATCAGCTGCTGGTGATGGAGCAGGGAGCACACCCAGCTTGGCATTCCAGAGAGCAACACTACCAAGAGAACACCCAAAGAGCAGCTTGTCAAGCCCTTCTTAACAGCTTGGAAAGGAAACAGCTGTTCAGAATCCCTGAAACACCTGGGGGAGTGGTGAAAGCCCAGCTTGAACAGGTCACACAGCGCCTGGATATAATTAAATGATCGGAAGAGGTAATAAAGTTGATATCTCAGTGTGACTAGTCATTAACGGTAACTCACAGCAGCAGGGTCAGTGATGGAGCAGTTGAAATCTGGCAGTAGGTGACTATAGGTGACAGGGACCACACCCGAAGAAATCAGGGGTGAACTAAAGGACCCTTCCATCTTCTGGGCAGATGTCAAAGTGATGTAGAGAGGGTGTTCTGCTCTGCAGGGAGATGCACACAAAGCACAACAGCTCCATGCGGGCACAGACTGCAGGGATTAACCAGAGGCTTGGGGCATCAGGACTCCAGAGCTGCCTGTCAGGTTGATCACCAAGAGCACAGAGAAAACAGCGTTTGGGTCTGGGGCTCTGCTTGAGATGTCCCAGCCAGCCAGCACCCAAGTGCTTTGGTTCCAGGGGTGGCTGCAGGTAGTGTCCGGCTGGCCTGGGAGCAGCGCAAGCAGGTGGAAATTCCCTTTGGAGATGGGGTCTTGCAAGACAGCTATTTACAGCAAGGGAGCTGCAGGGGAAGAGGCAATTTAGAAAATGAGGTATCTCTCATGAAGTACACACGTACTTCGCACAGGGATATTGCACCTGAAACCTGTTTGACAGCCCGTGCCCTGCAGTGCATTAACCCATGGTCCATACAGTTCCTTGATCGCCTAGCTCCAAATAGCTCTGCTGTCCATGAAAACGTCCACCTCACCAGTTTCAGCAGCCAAAATAATCTGTACTTGAAAAACGCATGGCTGGCACAAACACTGCACAATCACTAACAGGGGAAGGGAGGCCATGTACCCTGTGCACCTGTGTATCAGCAGATCACTGCGGGCACCATCCAGTTCTGGAGTCAGTCCTTCAGAAGGGATGTAAAAAATTGGATTAGGATTTGAGAAGAGAGAGAAGAATGAGCACACTAAAAAAGGACACTAAAAAAGAGCATCACCTGAAATATTCAAGCCAGAAATTCACTTTATGGAAGAACTGGAGAAGTTTTTATTATGTCTTTAATGGGGTCATGGTTTGGTGTGCAACCTCCTCATGCACCAAACACTTCATCTCTCGCCAGATCTGTCCCACAACAAACCTCATCAAACACATTTACTGAGTCAGAGCTACAGGGCTAGAAATGACAAACCAGAGAGCTGTAAGCAATTCTCTGTCCCTGTGGCTGGCCACAGCCAGTAGTTTATTCCCCGCGGTTAGTGCAATGATGAGGTCTCCCTTGTCTACAAAATCCAGTTTCCTCGAGGAACACACCACAGAACAAAAAAAACTGTAGACTGACAACAGCAGAAGGACTGTCATCCCCTGCCTTTCCTTTGGGATTGCTTTTCTTGACTGTGACTTGCTTGGAAAGTAATTTGGCCATCACAACTGCTCGAAAATGACTCTCTCAACCTCAGCGGCAGGTCTATGTTCTCTCAGGTCAGACTTTGTGCCCTCAGGTACACCGTCCTGAAGGAGTGCACGAGAAAAGCCTGCAAAAGGCAGGAGGGATCCCCAGCCTTCCCAGGAGTGCTGGTGGATCTCTGGGAGATGATGGAACATTTCTGAAATTCCCAGCACACTTGAGGCTATGATCAAGTGTCTCAGATGGGCACCCAGCTGCTGGGGAGACCATCAGGTTAGAGCTCAGGATGGACCAGTGGGAGCACCTAGATGTCACTCCCAAAACTGCAGGTTTCTTCTCACTCTACAGGGCTGACTTGCTCTGGAAAAATGGTCCTGGCAGAAAAGCAGTGATGAAGCTAATACCTCTTTCAAGAAGAGCCCAACCTCTTCTCTCGAACACCACTGCAGACACTGACCTTTTTTCCTCCGTCAAATGGAGGAACGGAGACACCCAAAGAGGGAGAGCAGGCTTGAGCAGAAGGTGAGTTTCCACCTCATGCATCTGAGGACATTGCTGGCTAGCACTAGTGAGACCAGGTGCAATGTGATGGTGCAGTGAGTGGGATAGGTACCTCTGTAAGATGGTGGAACTTTATCTCCACAGGCTTTCCATGAGGAAAGTAGCTGCTATGTTTTTCCTGGAGATGTTAGCCTCCATGAGGGTTTCCCAAGGCGCTCTTCTCTCTCCAAGCCTCCTTGAAGACTTGTCTTCACAGCAGCCTTCCTTCCTGACCTGGGGAGAGGAACAAGCCTGGTCCATCTGGCATGTCCCACATCCCAGAGCTGCTGTGCGGATGGGCTCGTGTCCCCCATCTCTGCACATCCTCATGTTTTGCCTCTGGTGCCTTGCAGGCATATGGTTCTGGGTGGTCCTGCGGTTTCTGGACCATCAACTCTCCCCCGATGTTCCCTTGTTGTAAACAGCCGTCTCGCTTGATCCCCATCTCCAAAGGGAATTTCCAGCCATTTGCACTGCTCCCAGCACAGCCAGATGAACCAAAGAGCTTGGATGCTGGCTGGCCGGCTGGGGCATCTCAAGCAGAGCCCCAGCCCCAAACACTGCTTTCCCCTGCTCTGGCCGGTGCCGCTCCCGCTGCCTCCCCTTGGTGACCCATTGCATGGCCGGCACTGGAGTCCTGATTCCCCGCAGGGCAGCTCAGCGGAGACAAGAGGCCCCTTCCCCTTTGCAGAGGCTAACAGAGACACCAAGACAGTCCCAATACAAGCAGAGCTGTAGTAGCACGTGAGCTCCAGCAAGAGGGGCTTCCCTGTGCACACAAAGCACATGGACCTGGGCTCTCTGTGCCAGCGAGTGGCTCTGCGTCCCCAGCGAGCCCTGTGCTACGTGCACGCTGCGCAGGTCTGCCTCCCGCTGCGCTCCCATGCCTGCTTCTCACAACTGGTCCCGTCCAGCCCCATCCCTGCCTCAGCAGCAGAGCAGGGCCCGCGTGTTGCAGAGCTCTGGAGAAGCTCATGGCCAAGAGTGAGGCCAGGCTGCACCCCCTGTCCCCCACAGTGGCTGACTGTGATTACAGTCAGAAAGGGGAATTTGCACCCCCAGGAAGACCACAAGGGCCATGGCCCCAATTCCCAGCTGCGCAGGGCTCTGCTCCAGTCCTTTCTGAAGGTCCCTATGAGAATTGCCAGTATTGCAAAACCACGGCCTCGCTGAAGGGAGAGGGGAGGACATTCAGCCTGGCAGAGGACTGTGCTGTTTCAGCACCAAAAGCTGTGGGGCTTCAGTACTGCCCTTTTGGTATTTGGCCCCTGGAAGCCCATCTGCGGGGAGCTGGGAGCTGGACAGACGGCGGGGCTGCGCGACGCAGAGCCCGGCTTCCCCAGCAAGCTGCACGGCGCTCCGAAAGCAGTTAAATGTTCCGGACATTTCCATCCCAGCTTCTCCAGCAGGAAGTCTGGGGTCAGTACAGGTCGTGCCCCAGCCCATTAAATTCTGGCATCCAAAAGGCTCAGCAAGGGTCCGTCTGATTTCACAAGCAGACGGGAGCAGCGTAACTCCCACTCCCTGTCTGGTCCCCTGTGCCACAGCTGGTGGCCAAGGGGACGATGGCTGTTCGCTCCCTGCCATGTGTTTTGCAGGAGAGCAAACGTCTGTGGCTCATCAGCCGGGCTGGAGCCTGCTGTGCTGAGGGCACGGGTCAACAACCACCCCAGGAAAGGTCCATCACACTAAGCCTGAGGAAACCCATCTCGTGTCCTTGCAGCAGGGCACAGTGTCCATTCACGCTGTGGCAGCTAAAACTTTGCAGTCAGAGAGGGAAGCTCGGTGTTGGAGGTAATACGTAGTGGAGGAGACGGTGGGAGCAGAGCAGAGCATGTCCTGCAGCTCCGCGAGCGGGCACGGGCACAGGGCATGGTGACCTTGCTGCTGCGAGTGCTGCTGGCGACCGGCCTCAGAGGGGCTTCCGACCCCACGCAGCAGCCCCCCCCTTAATTCTCTGACTCCTGCATCAGGGAAAGAGACACCACATCCTTTCTTGACAAAGCGGGATGTCTCTGAACCACCATCTCTATTTCCTTTTCCAAACAGCAAGACCCCAGCAGTCCCAAGGCTCTCCTGCTCCCGGCCGCAACGGCCCCGTTGCTCTGCAGAGGTTGCGTGTCCCCGTCCATATGTTCCACCTTGCGCTGCAGCAGAACTAGCATGTAAAGATCGGTTTAAGCCGGTCTGGGTGAGGAATCAGAGCATAAATGCAAAAGCCGTGTGGTGTGTTTGCAGCCGAAAGCACGCGTACAACTGCCCCTTCCTCAACTGCCCCTTTGGCCCCTTCCTCAAGCGAGCAGGCTGGAGCCGCCGGGCTGGACGGCAGAGCCGGTGTACCCGAAGCAGCTCTCGATCCTCACACAGGCGAGCTCGGCGGCAGGATGCCCGCCTGGCGCGGCCTGGCCCTGCGCCGCGCTCGCCCCGTCTCCTCCCTGCGTACCGTCCGGGCCGGGGGGTCCGTCTCCCATCCTCACCATACGGCGCGAGGACGTTTAATAATACTTTCTGGAACCTGTTGAAGTTTGTAATCACTCATTTATCACAGGGAATTAAAAGATTAAGCATATCTCCAGGCTGCCGAGGCTGATTTCAGCATTCGGTGGAGAAATCACACAGCCGCTTTGGCTACAGCACTGCAAAGATAAAGATTATGCTCCAAACGTCCAAGCAGATCATGGAGGTCAAGATGCTCTCTCTTCCCACTTGATGCTATCTGCCTTGGGAACCCCTCAATTGCATACCAATTTCAGGAAAGAAGTCCTGTCATCCTTAAAAACTTTCAATTGCCAGAGACTTCCTTGAGCTTGGGGATACACTAGGGGCTAAACGCCCCCTCAGACATGCACACCATCTTGTTGCCCTTGGCCCTTGTACCCCTGTCAAACATTGGCATAACATTTTCTTCTAAATCCTCTGGAAATCCCCGCTGTCCCGAGACTTGGCCGCTGCCTGCGTTCGGCACGCTTTGCTGGAATAGGCGTTTTATATATGCTAAAGCCAATGACGCAGGACGCTAGAAGAGCACTTCTGGGATAGACACAGCCTGTCTAAGTTTGTCCTCCCAAATCTCCCCGCAACGACCACCCCGAAACAACATACGACATCCTTCTCCTCTCTGCCGCCGGGAGGCTTCGGCCCCACGCGCGGCCGCTCGCTGCTCTGCGTGGAGGTTTCCTCGCCATGTTCTTCTTGGGGCTGCTGCTCCCAAGACTGTCACGATTGCCACGACGCCCTTCCCAGTGCAACAGGAGATGCACAGACCATGCAGTTCCCAAGTCTTTACCAGCCCACAGACCCAACCACGAGCTTGTGAGAGCACCATGTACAAGCTAGGGAAGGGCAGAGCTGCTCCTGCGGTCACTAATACTCTGCTGCACCAAGACAGTACGTGGACAAGTGTTGTCCCTACAACACAGTACAGCTGAAAACATCTCTGAGGTGCAGGATGAGGCTGAGCCCTGGGCAGAGCCTGTTCTCACAGGAGTGATTTTCTCTGTGCACGGGGAAGTGTGGGCAATGCAATGGTCTACTCCAACCTTAAAACCAGTGTAGGGGCACATGGAGCACCCGCGGTTTCCTCCACCCTCACCACACAGCCAACCTCTCCTGTCCAGCCCTGGCTGCCACACCAAAGCCACCAGCGCACCAAGCACTGCAGCTCAGGCCAGCTCCCCTCTGCTGCCTGACGGATATCCCCATAAAAACAGCTCTCTTTCCAGTCCCTCAGTACTGAACTCAATTCGCTGCAATTTCTGGGAAGCTCTGGATCTCACATGTGTTTGTCCCACTTCCAGTCTCCCCAGCTGCCCAGCTGTTCCCTTCCATTTGGGCTAATCACAGAGATTAAGGCACAGACCCAGGCAGGGAGGTTTGCAAACAGCTCCAGCCTTCGGCTGCAAACAGCTTTTACGGTCGGCACTACGGCAGAAAAGCTCCTGGGCTAATAAAACATATGGCATCCATGCAGGGAATTCCCGGGAAGGGCTCAGTGTTAACCCAGCCCAGACAGGTGCCAGCCTGCTCAGTGCCACTTCCAGCCACTAGCTTAGGGATATCGCAAACCCTGGCGCCACCAGGAGCCGGTCCTTGAAAAAGAAAGCTGAGGAAGGCAGCAAGGCTGGAGACCGGGTGCCCGGGGCGCCCGTGCCTCCCAGCGCGCGGCTCGCACCGTGCCGCGAGAGCCGCGTCCCCGCGCTGCCCCGCGCAGCGCCCCGCGGCACGCGGTAGCTGCTGGCCGGGGCCGCGCAATGTTAGATTGACTCCAGATTTTGCAGCGTCCCAGCGCCCGCAGCCAGGAGACTGCAGGCCAAGATGACAGACAAGCCGCGCTGCATCGGTCCAGATGTGTGCTGAGGTTGCAGCAGCCACCCACCAAGCGAGCCGCTGTCCCTTTCGAAGTAAACAGGTCACCATCTCCTAACAAGCTTGAGGGATATCTTTAAACCCCCAGACCATCTGTAGCCCCCACGTTGTCACTGTGCAAGAGCAAGCCGCCTGCAGCTGTTCTCGCTGCCGTCGCCCTGGGAAAGCAGGGGGTGCGATCCGACCAACTCACTGACTGTGCGATATGACGGAGAGGTGCCAAGCAATGCATGTGGCTAAAGCGAGCGTTTTCCCCCGGCGTGGCCGAGAAGGCCGCGTGGTTTCTCTGCACCCTTGTTTTGACGTGACGATGATGTTTCCTCTTTTGCAAGAGCATCATGGTGTGCCAAAACTCTCTAGACAATGTCTGCATGTTTTGGGGACACAGAGTGGCTCCCACCACGCAGATGCACCAGCGTCAGGGTAGGAGCAGGGCAAGCAGCACACTTCCCTAGGCAAGGCGCAGACCCAGCCGAGCGTCCAGGTGTATCGAACGATTTGTCCCTTTCTGTCCCTCCCCGTGCCCAGGTGCCTCCCCAGGACCAGCATAATGTCAGCTGCGGAGATTTACAGCAGGCTGAAAAGGTTCCTTGCAGCCAGGCCAGGATCTCCTGCATTTGCATGCCAGCGAGCAGTTTTGCAGACAGGTAATGGGCCAGGCTCACAGTGCTTTAGAGCAGAACCTCAGGCTAAGTGCACCCTTCCCATAGCCGCCTCTAGCTGCATGTGTGTCACTAGCACCAGACGTGCCAGCTGCTGTGACAGCCCATTGCTCCTTTGCAACCTGAAGCTGGTGCAAAACCCTCCTGGGACAGAAAACGGGGTCCTACGGGTGCTATTCCTTTACAGCAGCATCTGTCTCTTTCCCAGACTTACCATCTAATAGGTGCAGCCTGCAAAGGAATGGGTTTTGGCAACGCACAAGGTGAGAAGGACCTGCAGCAACCAGGGAGCAGGGATTTGAATGATCTGTGGAGCAGGGAGACTAGAGGGTGTCCCATCCACGGCATCTTGGCTAGAGAAGACCCAGCCCCTTCTCAGCACGGTGGGGCATTCCCAGGTCAAGGCGTTCCAGGCATGAAAGCATTAAGTTCTTGCCAATAATACAAACAGGATAATTTGGCCCTGAACCCTAAAATCCGTTAAATCAGAACCATTGCTCAGCCTTACAGAGTGGGGATTTCAAGAGAAATAAACATTTTAATTAATTTCACTCAGAAGGAGAGGCAGAGGTAGAAACAGGAAAAGGTATTTTCAGTTACATATTTTGGGGCATGCTCCAAATAAGCATGTTCCTGAAAGGCATTTGGAAAAACAGGCGCAGGATTTGGGGGTCCATCCTCCAGCTGGGTAAGCTGACAGGAGGACCGCGGGAACCCGCGGCATGGACAGAGGTCCTCGCAGTGAACCGTGGTGAGAGGCGAGTTTTCTGCTCAGTGAGCACGATGAGAGAATCCAGAAAAACCACAGGGATGTGACCAGATGACCATGACCAAAGAAGATTTCTGAGTGAATGAGTGTCCATGGAGGAGGGCCAAGGGAGGAGGCAAGGAGTGAGAAAAAAAGAACATATACCCCATTTCTCACCAGTAGTGGCTGTTAGATGCAGGGGACTCTGGTGGCAGTATGGCTTGTCCCTTTTCGTTCTTATTTCTCCATAGCTGCAGGCATACATATAGTTTATGAGAGCAAAGGCCCTGGAGCGCCTGGGTCGCCCCAGAGCATCGCGTTCCCACGCACGCTTGATCAGCTCACCCCGCTCCAGCTCGTGGCTCACGGACACACGCGGGTCCCGCTGGGGACCGGGAGCGCCCACCCTTCCTTCCTTCCTCTCCACACCCCGCGTGCTGCCTGGATTCACCCCTCTCGCCCCCAAAACGCAGGCGTAAGCTCTCGCTCTGCTCCGCTCCCAGCAGGATATCAGCGCCCTGTTGCTCTCCCCCAGGGAAGGCGGCTCTCGTCCCCGCCGCCCGGGCACCTCGTCCCCAGCACCAGGGCGCGTGTCCTGCGTGGGACACGCAGGTCGCCCCAGCCTGCGCCTGCCCCTTCCCGCGTGGCCCTGTGGCATGAGCTCCCAGCTGTCCTGCCGCTCCAAGCCAAAGAGTTTACGGATCCTTTCCAAGCAGCTCCATTAATTTCACTTATCCCTCCTCTTGGATCTCCTTAGGAACTGGCAGAAGAGCATGTTGGGAAGAGTACGAATCCAGAAGGAAATGCTAGAAATTACACTTTGTTCCCCATCTGAACTTGTCTGAGTTCCCAAGTTGCTTGGTCCCACTCCTGTCCACCAGCTCCGAGGACCTTGTGCTCTGCCCAGGCTTTCCCAAGATTGCCTCCCCTCCAGGCTCAGCACCAGGAGCTCCTCAAGGCAGAGCAGGTTTTCCTCCTGATGGGCATCTGGGCAGGCCTCTTCTCCAGCCTCCTCCTGTCCCTTCCCCAGGCTCCTTTTGGACATGTCCATTTTCAGTTGCTGACTGCACCTCTTCATCCCACCACATCCCACCCAGGAAGGGCCCTTCCATAGATTTGCAAACCCATCTACACCGGAAGGGGTCTCAGGAGGTCTCTAGTCCAACCTCTTACCCAAAGCAGCGTCACTCATGGGATCAGGTGAGGTTGCTCAAAGTCTGTGACACCCACCCGGGTCTGTGAGATCCCTGCAAAGCCATCCCTTCTCCAGGCTGAACAAGACCAACTGCCTCAGCCTGTTCTCCCAGGACAAGTGCTCCAGCTCCCAACCACCTCAGTGACCTCCGCTGAGGCTGCTCCATTTGATCCATGTCTTCCTTGTATTGCGGGGAGCTCTGCAGATGTGAGCAGAGGTGGGCAATCACTTCCCTGGAGCAGGAGAGAGCTGAGCCCTTTGTTTAGAAATCCCAACCTGTTGGTCAGGCTCCCTGGAAATGAGGCTTCGCCACCCACTCTGTGCTCTAAAATCCCGCGGGCGATGCCCTGCCAGCACCAGCCCTGCAGTTTTGCATCGCTCTGTATCTCCCAGGACCTGGCAGTGGAGGGAGCAGAGCAACAGCTCTGGGAGAGGAATGGGATCTGCAGCTCCCTGGATGTCTGGGAAACGGCGCCGCTGCAGGATGCACTTCCCAGGCTCTCAGAGCCCCTGGCCAGCAGGAGCCATCAGATCAGCTTCCCGCACATCCCGCGCAGTGGCAGCCCAAATCCTCCCTGCCTGGTTGCTCCTGCAGTGCTCTTAGCTCCTTGCTTATCCCCGTACCTGCAGATTTAATCTGCAGCAATGTAATGTTCATTTTCCGTCATGCTGAATGATATCAAGCCTCGAGCTGGTCCCGGGGGACAGGCTGGAGGGGGCTGCATCCCCACGGATGGCTGCCACCGCGTGGGGTCACACACATTCCTGAGCAGCCTCCAGCCCGTCCTCAGACCAGAGCAACCCGGAGTTCACTAACTGCCGCAGGGATTCCCACCTCCAGCATGGCTTCTAGGGTGTCCTTATCCTTAACATCAATGGGAAGGAAAAGAAATGACAGTGCCCCTTGCAAACAAGATTCCAAGAGATCCCACAGTTTAAGTTGTGCACACAGCAGAGAACACGCAGGAAAACCACAGCTTAGCCAAAACGAGTTGGAAGCTATTCTGGAGGCAAGAAGGACTTTCTCATGGCAAGAAGCAGAGATTAAGAAATGTTAGGGTGCCTTTTTCATGAAGGGCTATTTAGCATATTGGTGCGTGAGCCTCTGAAGGGGTGTTCTGTTGGGTCCGTGCTCATGACAGCTCGTGTCTGAGCAGAAGGGCTCCCTCCTCACCCACTGCTCACGTTTATTCGCCATCCTGGGGATGGGGGAAGAGGCAGGGATGTAGAGCCACACGGAAAGGGGCTCCTTCCATTGGGAGAGAGCAGCTGAACTCACCTTAGCATCAGCAACAGCTGGGGATACAAATCTGGGAGATGAGATGCATTTGTTTTCTAACATTCATTTGGGACTTGCCTTGGCTTTGCTTTGCTTCAGCTTTTTCCAGGAAGAGCAAGTGGTCATTCTTCTTTGGAGACATTAGTAGTAAGAGCCACCCTGCCTCCTCATGCCTGAGTCATTTGAAGGATGCTCTGTGCTCAGGGAGATGTGGATGTATGAGCAGAGAGATACCCAGCAGATGCCTGCCTGCCCGAGCACCTCCTGGGAGCACTGGGGAAATTCCATTTGTATTCGAAATAAATACCAATGAGGCCAAGATGCCTCAGCCCATTCTTTCAGGGCTCTGGGGTACAATTTATCTGGACTGCTGCTTTTAAAATATTTGCCCTCAGTGTATGTCACCTATCACCCCTTCTGGCGCCTTACAGGATTAAAGTATTTTGCAGGCTTTCTGCTTCCTCCCAAATAGTGTATACATGTCTTTTCTTCCTTTCTGCCTTTTGCGTAACAGTACTTTCCTTCTTTTTGGAAACAGCCTTTCCTCATCATCACTGAGGTCTGCCACAGAGATTTCCCAGGGGCATTCAGCTACTCTTCCAACTTTATACACTTCCCAGTTTCCCATTTGTATCTGTCCATGACAATTCAGCTCATTTCTGACAGCTCCTTCCCCTTCTCTGCTGAACCCAGAACCCACCAGCCTTGAACCAGAGGTGTCCCCATCCCCACTGCGTCGTTCAGACTGTAACCTCAAATATCCTTTTTGAAGAACACGCTTTCTCAGTCACACCTTTTCTGGCCCTGCCACTTCCCTCTCCACCTGCCCCCGTCTTTGGTGCATGTCCTGCATTACCCCATTCCCTTGGGCTGCCTAGGGCAAGAGCCACTCCTGGCTGTCTGAGAGCCCTGATGGTCCCCCTGGCCCCGGGGCCTCCCCTCCGCTCGCTGGCAGCTGCAGGGATGTGTCCATCCTGTATCCTGGTGCCCAGGTGGCACACGGAAAACAGGAAAAGCGTTGAGGATGGGCAGCGGGGAGGAGGTGCAGGGTTCGGCCAGGCAAGCGTACAACCAGCCCCTTTCATGCCCCTCTTTGCTTTCTCATGCTTATTCCTACCCATTCCACCTTGATATCTCCTTTTCCTGCCTTTGGCCCTTCCTTAAACATCCTAAGGCAAGTTTTGTGCAATCTAACCATCCCCTTAAAACAGTCCATTTTGCACAACGCTTCCTCACATCCCACATGTGGAGCTTGCTCTTTCCCACGAGACGCACGGGGATCTCCTTGGCCTCCTCCTCATTCCCGAGCTCTGGCTGAAGCTCCTGGCAGCTCCGTGTGCCCCTGCACTGGCCTGGCCATGAGTGAGCAGGGAGCTCACGTCCTTGGTGCTCTCTGCCATCCCCTGCTCTTTAGAGTCTGTGCATGTGCAAGGTTAATTTATTACTCCTCCCATCACTCGTTCACATCTTTCAAGCTGAACAGCTGTTAAGAGACACCCTCAAGAACCAGATATTTCAGGGCGCAATTCCCAAGAGGCTGGTAAGTACAAGGCTCCCGTGCGGAGCAGGCTCAAACTACAGGCATTGGGACTCTGCCTTTGAAAGGAAGCTGCCCAAGACGTTCATGTCTTGCAGGGACACTGGAAGAAGTCCGTGAGGAACTGAGGAGCACTTTTCCCAGCACTGGCAAAATGCTGGAGTCCACCAGTCTCTCGAGCCATAAAAAGCTCCCTTGGAGCTGCTGAAGTCCGGCAAAGCTCAGGGCCGGGTAGAAGTCCTATGGACTGGAGACAGTGTAGTTATGTCAGTATTCTTAAGGGGAAGTTTTCTAATGAGCTTGACAGGAACTTGGGAAGATACCTGGACAGGCTGGCCTGGCCCCGAGCGGAGGGAAGCCGAGGCACAGCACTGTCAGCGGGGAGGCTCGGGTGGCGCGTGTCATGCAAACACCTGGGTGCCACCAGCTTGCACACACACAGAGCCCGCGTGCCAGGAGACGCCCTGGCACTGCCGAGGCAGCCGGTGCCTGAGGTGGCCCCGCTCCGCTCGGCGCCCCTGGGCCCGCAGCGGGATGCTCCACACACCAGCGCCGTGCACGCTGGCATCACGCTGGCATGGGGACCCTGCCACGTCCCAGTGCCCTGGGGCCTCTCCTGAGCCCCTGTAGAGCCTTGGAGCGAACCACAGGCAGGACCCCCCAGCACCAGCCCTGCCCTTCCTGGAATCTCCGAGCTCTCCCACCCTTTGCAGCACAGGGAGCAACTCCCCCAGTGGGGGTGAAAAATAGGATTTAATGGTACTCTGGGACAAATTGTCCAGACCCTTTAGTTCCCCCATCTTCCCGCACATGTCCCTCCTCGACCTACTGCGATCCCTCCCAAACATCCCTGGAGCCGTCTGCGCAACCCTCCATGACGCTTTCCTCCCTGGTGCCCTGGGAGCAGCCCTGCGCCCTCGAGGGGATAACCCTCTTCCTTTGCCTGGCTTCCCTCAGGGATAGTTTCTTCCCTGATGTCTCTGAGCGTCTCCCTTCCCGCGTGGCTCCCGGTGCCCCACACTCCTCACCAGGAACAGCTTCTCTGAGCCCCCAAGGCAGCGCAGTCCCCACGGTGACACCAGGGACACAGCACTGCGGCTCCACAGGACTGGCTTCTCCATCCCTGGCCATGCTCCAGGCTTTCTTCCTGCTTATGGCATCTGTTCCTACCCCAGGTGCCGAGGTTGGAGCAGGAGGGCTGAGCGTTGCTGGTGCCCGAGTGCCAGGCAGGGATGGAGAGTGCCCAGATCTCCCAGCATCCATGAAATCCGAGCCCATCTCCTCTGATTGAAGAGGATGCTGGTGTGGCCGTGAGAGGGGCAGGGGTACCCACGGCTCCTCCATTTGGGGTGACTGCTCAGGGCGAGGAGATTGCTCAGGGTCGGGCCATTCCATCCCGTCCTGCTGGCTTCGGTTCTGCACCACTTCCCACAGGCAGCCCTGGTGCTGTGGCGAGGGGCTACGCTCCCCGTGCTGGGGGGCACGGTGACACACGGGGACACCCTGGCATGGGGCTGGGCTCTTGCTGGAGGCTGGGAGCTCCTGCACTGTGGTGGAAAGTGCCGGTGCAGCCACATGGGGTCTCTCCTCTGTCCCAGCCTGTGGGGACACAAGGGGGTACCAGTGCTGTTGCGAGGCGGCAGCCGGCACCTCCTCGTCCTCCCCTGCCTTTGCCACCCACGGGCTCCTCACCTCTGTGCTCTCTCTCAACATCTTCTGCAAGAGCAGCGCTGCTGCCGCATCCTCCCGGGCCAAGCCAGTGACCGCGGGGACGAGCACCACAGAGACCACCGCGGCCGCTGGCCCTGCCTGGGACTTCGGTGGCCCCCAGCACTTTCCCGGAGCTCCGCTCATCGCTGCTGCTTCGTCACCGGCCCCAGAGGCCGCCCAGGGGCCGAGCGGGTCCCTGGGGCGCTGCAGCCGCTTGGCACGGATGTGCAGCTCCAGGGCCTCGCGCTGCTCCTCGGGCAGGAACAGGGCCTCGGGCACCGCGATGTGCACGGGCACCCCGGGCTGCGGCCGGGCGCCAGGGCCGCAGGCGCCGTCCGGCCGTGGCCGGGGCAGCGACGGCGCCG
>VZSV01000003.1:978553-988959 GCA_013398735.1 Nothocercus julius
GTCACAGAGCCTCCGCTGTGATGTCACACAGCCATCACTGTGACGTCACACAGCTGCCGCTTCCTGGTGCATAGCAGTGCCACTAGACTCCCACGTCCAGCCCGGAGCAACATTGCAGCTCACAGTGCCTCTTGTAGCCCTTTGCGGGTGCCCGGACATTCCCGCATTACACTTTTCGGGTGATGGGCACTTCCCGTGGTCCCTGTGGTGTCACCTTGTTTTCCTCACTGCAGCCCAGAACTGCCAGTAGGGAGCTGCCCGGCCAGTTCCCATTCAGGACTTAACTGGTCCCTCGCTGCTTGCAGAAAAATTCAGCCCGGAGCAGGTGACAGAGCCCGAGCCCCTGTCGTTGCCTGGAAGTACAGCGGTGAAACCTGGGGAATCAGCACCTGGAAACACAAGTGGCCCCGAAACACGTATGGCAAAACAGAGCAGGGTCCGGGCACCTCCTGTTGGCATGCAGCAGGCTTGCTTTGACTGTACAAAAGTCATCTGGGATTCAGCCCCAGGTCCTACAGGGACCAGAGACGCAGCCATCACAGCAGAGGTGGTCCTGGCCCTCCCAAGCACAGGTCTCATCTCCGCACTCCCCACAGGAATCATCCCCCTCCCAAGACGACCGTAGCAAACCCTGCCAGCCGTGGCAGATGGCACCTCTTCCCATGCTAATGAGCCGGCAGAATTTAATTCTTGCCTCCCATTAACACTCATTACAGTGTCACTTGGCTGTTCTTCTGAGTCTGTCATGTCTCTGCTGCTCTTACCTGCCTAAAGTCGAGGCTGTCTCTGTGATTGCCATCAACCCTTCCCCATCCGGCTGCCACCACGCTGAACTCCGAACCCTGCTGAGCCCCAGATCCCTTCAAGGGGTCTGAGGGAGGCAGGCAGAGCGGCACGGCTAGTGCCCTTGCAGGGGGCTAGCGGTTGGGCATGTGCTTAACCCACAAACTGAGCCCAGGCTCAGTTTTTTCCATGGCATCTTCCTCTATCCCCAGATCACCCAGCCCCACTGCTGGCACAGAGCCGCAGAAAGAGGCAGGCAGCCCTACTGCAGCTGGCTCCGGCTGGAAGTAGGTTACTTTCTGCCGCACATGGAAATGCTGCAATGCATATTCATCAGTCACGGTTATGCAGAGAGTACAATAGTGGGATAAATTGCAGATTTTGGGTCCATTGGCTTCGCTTTCTTGAGTTTTCAGAGCTTCCGTTTCTGAAGAATGGATAGGAAATGGAGTCAGTCCCATGAGAAATAAAAGCTGGGACTCCAAGGGATGACTTAGAGAAATACCACGCCCATCTTTACAGTACATTTTTGCAGCCCTCAGGCAAACAATTTAGCAATCATAAACCTCATCTTATTATTTAAAATGGCATTTATCAGCTGTAATCACTGTCAATGCATCTTCATTCTTTAAATCAATTTCCCGAACTTTTCACAGGTACAAAGGAAACAAATTGAATTTGAAACCCAGTCTAACAGGATCGATGCTAAGCAGGTCTCTGTGTCTGACTAAGTCTGTTTACAAAGGGAAAATATTCTTTCCTGCTGCTGCCTTTGAGTATAATGGAGCCCAGGGAGCCTAAAAGCTCTGAGATTCAAAGTGATTTCAGGGATCGATGCTCTGCAATCGCTCGCAAAGGCAAGTGCTGGGGCCTAAGGCACCCCAGTGAATGTGATCCCAGCTGATGATCTTTTCGCTCATTGGGAGGCCCTTCTCAGGTCTCACCAGCCTTAAGGACCTCTCAAAATGCCGTTTTCCCCTCAAGCACAGATAGTTATTAGAGCCCCCAAATGTCCCTTCCCGCATCACAGTATGAAGGTAACACCACATGAGGACTTTCCTCAGTCCATCCACAATGGACAGGTCTCATCTGAAACTCCAAAGCATCGGCAGCTGTTAAGGGAAGAGAATTGAAAGTTACCCAGCTCCCCAAATTGCAGACTGATTTGGGCAGGCTCTGCACAACGCAGAGGCTGGGTGCTCAAATATTTATTGCCCCAGGCAAATATTTATTTTTGTAGTCCATTCCCTTGTGAATGCAGAGGGATGGCCCAAAGTTGCCCCTAGCACTGTCAGCTGCAAGTAACAACACTCTGCCAAACTACAAACCATTTGCTTTTTCACACTTTCAGATGCTGAAGGAGGTCGTCACTAGCCTGAAAGCGGTCCAGCAGACCAAGTATTGTTCCCTTTCAGCTGCATAGCAGCAAACAATAATTGGAACCATTTTGCAATTTAGGGTGTCTGTGACCACAGAGAAAAACATGGCCTTTTCAGCCAAGCCTTTCATTAATTTTCCATCCAAAAGAGAAGCTAATATCTTAGTGTAAAGTTCCTGGCTTCCCCAGATGTCTCATTTGAACTATATGGAGTCAGGAGACACCATCTACTTCCCAACCAAGTGCTTCAAGTGCTTTGGGATAACACTATGGTTCCCTTTTATTGCTCCTGCAGCAATCCCTTAATCATCCTCTGCATTTTCACATCTCTTTAACAACCCAGGACGCTGCTGGAGCGCTGCTGTTAGAAGCTCTTCTAGAAACACTTCTGCAATCCGTGCATCCTCACCAAAGCCAAAGAGCAGGGATAATAACTTCCCTTGATCTGCTGGCCACGCTCCTCCTAATGTAGCCCAGGATGTGGCTTGTCTTACTCGCGATCGGAGTGCTCTCTTGGCTCACGTTCAACCTGATGCCCGCGACAACCCGGGTCCTTCCCAACAGCGCGGCTGCTCGGCTCCCTGCCTGGGGTTGTTCCACCCCGTGCTGTTCTTTGTGCTGCTCTATGGTGACACTGAGCAGTATCAGCGCTGGATCTGCCCCGCGATGCTTCTCTTGCTCCTGGCCGCTAACTGGGTGTGGAGCTGCTGGCTGCCACCCTTGGAGCCCAGCATGGCTTGTTTTTGCGATATCTCTGCTGATTTACTTTCTTCTTAGAAATGACTTCCAAGAGGTTGCGCTCCATAATCAGTCTTACAGTAATCACTGCTCCCATTACTCATCCAAGCGAAATCATGTCTCCCCTTTCCCCAGAAAATGCAGAACACTACTTTCCTCAGCACGTCCTTTGACTCGCGGATGGATAATCATAGGATCAGAGAATCATTATGGTTGGAAAAGACATTTAAGAACATCGAGTCCAACCGTAAACCCTTCAATGCCATACCTGCTAAACCAATCCCCACCATCACTGTCAGTCTTCCACCTGCAAGCATGTAGTGATGGAAAATAGCTAAAGCTTGGGCCAGAGAACATGTCAAATACCATGCACGCTGTGTCCCTTTGCTCTGGCCAGCTTCACATACACTGTGTCCCTTTGCTCTGGCCAGCCCGGGCATCCAGCCAGCCAACAGCACCCTAACATCTCCTGCAGGATCAGCCGTCTCCAGCATAGGACAGAGAAATGGTTTGGGGGATCCAAGCTGCAAACCCTCCTGTGCAGGCTAGAGCTTTGCATCCCAGCAGCAGCTGCAGACAGTTTTGTACAAAGATGTTAAAGAAATGCAGGATCCCTTGGTGTGGAAAGTTCTGCATAATTGCAAGCTGTTCTTGTCTGAAATCACATTCACAAGAGGTAATCTCCAAAGTCAGAGAATTTGGAGAAAAAAAACCTTGCTCAGTGAGGGTGGAAGCTTCTGCAGCGAAAATGTCCTCGCCACATCTCTGCTGAGCAGTCCCAGGTCTTCATCTCAGCATCCCAAGCACATCGGTTTTCAAGCAGCAGTCTCTGGGCGACATCCTGCCCCAGCTGCCTTCAGTCCTTGGCATAAGCTCAGGGTTTCTCTTTCCCATTCCTCTGTACAGGTCTCCTCCTTCATCCCATTGGCATCAGGCAGCAAAGCTGCTGGAGAACGGGCAGGTTTACAGGCTCCCCAGCCTGAGCCTGGATATTCAAAAGCTCTGCCAAAGCCTCCATGTGCACGTTTCTACCCTGCTCACAGCACTGCGGAGTCTCTGCAGCAGAGCTGACTGTGCCTTTCTATGGAAGCATTTGGCATTTGTGATCCCTTCTGGACTTGTCTTCCTCATTTGGCCTAAGGAACAGAGGCCTGGGAAAGGCTGAGTTTTACTGGGAAACAGGAAAACCACAGGCATGAGTTTTATTTCAGGCATGCAATTCAGCAAGGGCCTAGAGCATCCCAGAAGGAGAAGTGCTGGATTTTGTTTTGAGTTTCATGTTTATATTTCATCCAAAAAAAGCATTTCTGGACTGGATCATAAGAACAAGGTCTGATTAGCAGCTTAATGCCATTCAGCAAAGGTTGGAGTGGCAAGTTCAGCCTTGCCTTGCAGGATGTCCCTTAGCCTAGAGAGGTGGCTGTGCATATTCCCCATCACTGTCTTTTCACATATAGAAATTCATATATATCCCATCCCTCTTTCATGTCTCAACTCATCCACACCCACCTGCACAAAAACTTTGGAAGTTTTGCTGGATTGTAAAAAGCTTGGACTGTTCCTTCTTGTCATCACTTGGCCCTGAGAGCTGAGATTTTATAATGCATCAGTTTCTATGAGGCATGAAATGATGGTGTATGAGATCCAGCTACAGATGGTCTTTGGGGATGCAGAGCTGGGAGCAGCCACAGGCTGACCTGGATTTAGGACATATCTTCACCTGGCTTGGACATGCGGAGAGGCAGGATTTTCTAAAGGGGATGTCCCACATCCTACAGGGTGCCCCGTGATCAGGATGGATCCGTGATGGGAATAACGTTTCCTCAAAGATGTCATGGATGCTGCTAGTGCACACAGGCTCAAAAGGAGACAAGTTCATGGGAGAGAGGCACACCAAGGACTGCTAAACACCCTTATGGGGGCCAGCAGCCCCTGCCCGTGGTCGCTGGGAGAGGGCAGCTGATCCCTGGGAGAGGGCAGCAGGGCTTTCTGGCACATGTGGCACTGCCAGCAACACATGGCCTTGCAATATCAGTGTTAACAGGGCTCTGACCCTGCTGCGTGTGCAAGTTCGCCTGCAGAGCTGCGCTTCCAGAACGCTCCTTGCAATTACATGCCCTGCCACCATGCAGGCAAGTTATTAATATTTATTAGGCTCAATTATTCATGGCCTCTTTAGGATCCTGTTGTTTAAGTCCAGCTTGAGATCTCCAGGCTAGCAATCACAAAAGTTGCTTTCCAGGGGAATTACAGTAAATCAATCCTTCGGAGATGTTCCAAGCAGCTGTAAAATCTTGTGGCCAGGGCTGCCCGGAAAGGAGCCTCGTGCCCAGCCCTCAGAGGGGCAGGAATGCTACATGGAAACAAGTGGTACTCAGGCCTTGCTGGCATGGGATGCAGCATCCAGGGACACCAGGCCCCTTTTTGCACTGTCCTCAAGGAAGTTGCACTGACCATTTTCTTCCAACACTGCAGGACGGTGAGAGCTCTGTCAAAGCAAGGCGAGCAGCGGCTGGGGTGTCCACAGAGCCCGGAGGGCTGGGATCTTCCCTCATGCCCTGTGAGCAGGGTGTGCAGCACCAGCCAGTGCCCTGCAAGCTCCATGGCAGCAGACACCAGGCACGACATATCCCCGGGGCGGACAGGAGGAGGCACCGACATATCCCCGGGGCGGACAGGAGGAGGCACCGTCTCTGTGCACCGTCTGCAGCCGCCCCAAGCTGCCAGGGCCACGCTGTGCCAGCAGAAGCCATGTGGAGCGCACAGAGACGCTCGGCAGGGCTCATAGCCGGGGTCTGGCACCCGGCAAACGGGGCTCGCGGCTGCTGCACAGCGCGGGGCAGCGCGGGCCGGCGCGGCGCTTCCCCAGCCCGAGCCCTGCGCCTGCTCTGACCGCGGCATCCGCAGAGAAACGGGGCCGAGGGGCCAGGAGCAGCCACCCCTCAGGCACAGCCACTTCCAGGTGCTGCAGCAGCAACCCAAGAAATGACCTGGAAACCACGGGGGATGAGGCAGCAGAGGGGAGACTTGGCCCCTGCTTTGGGTCCGCGGCGGCTGTCAGCCGCTGTGCTGGGTGCAGCCCGCGCAGCACCCAAATGTGGGGCCACAGTTCAGCCCCCTCGCCCATGGGCATTTAGCACAGGCTTGAAGGAGGTGAGTGGAGCTGGGTGAGTGCCATGTCCGGGAAGGAGCAGGATGCATGGGTCTTTCTTGAGCACCAAGCGACCAAAAATTCCCAGGGAGCAGCCTTGCCCACTGCAATTCACATGCCAGATCCCAGCCATGGGCTGGGCTTGTGGGATGCTGGGATGGAGATGAGCTGAGCAGGAGACACCAGGATACTGCGAAACAGGGTGTCAAAACGGGCATGTGTCACCTGCAGAAACTGGATTTCCTTGTGGGTCCTCCTACCTCCAACCTGCCATCCCCCCTCCAGCCCCATGGCCCTGCAGCAGCTGCTGCTTCCTGCCTGTGCCATGGGCCTCCTTTGATCGGAGGGGCCCGAAAGCAGCTGGAGCTGCAAGCAGCGAGGGCAGCAAGGAGGCCTGGATGGTGCTGCGCGTGTGCAGATGCATGCCTGCGCACCCCTGCAGCGCCCAGCAAGCCGGAGGCGAAGGATTTCCCCTCCTGCAGCAGCTTGGCGCATCATGGAGATTTTCCCAAGGGGTCTGCAAATCCCAGCACTGCAGGGCACCGCAGCCCAGCAGGAGCCAGAGCGCAGCCAGCAGATCCGCACAGGCTCAGAGCACCGCAGCAGGATGGAGGGAAGGCACCGCAGAGCATCTCGGTGGAGAGAACACAACAAGCGCACAGTGCTCAGGGCGGCTGCGGGTTGTTGCTGGTGCAGTAGCGAGCAGGATGCCCAGCACCACCGGCTCCGTCTTTCTTGTGTCTCGAAGGACTCACAGGCGCTCACATGGCTGGATGATGCTCTTGTGTCAGCAGCTTTCAGGCGCATCCCAGCTCCATGCCCAGGGAGGACACCAGGACAAGGACAAGCACAGGCTGGACCCTCTGAGCTGCAAGATCTGCCCCCATGCCCCCATGTCCCCGTCTCCTCCCCCTCCGCCGCCGTGCTCAGCGCTGCGCAGCTGCATCACAAACCTGCCCGGCGCAGGGAGCAGGTCCCCACATCCAGCTCATCCCCATGCGCTCCGGCCGGGATGCAACCTCGGCCTCAGCTTCACAGCCCTCCCTGTGCCTGTGTGCACTGAAGCAGCTGAGACAATCCTGCTAACAACAGTGTCTCAGACAGACTCCAGCAGGCTCTTCCCCTCCAAAAGCCTCCAACTCCCAGCAAGAGCCATTTTAATCAGTGCTTTCTGCCCTGCGGGACTCCGCACGCTGTAATGCAAGAGGCGCAGACAGCCCTCACAGCCTGCCCTCCCGCCACCCCTCTGGCCTCCTCTCCTTCATTCCCCCCCTGCATTCCACGTCTGCCTCATACGCGTTTGAAAGCGATGCTGATGCAGTTGTTATGGCAACACCAGGCTGGGGCGCTCGCCTGAAACCCCAAACACGCAATTAGCTGATTAAGAAGCAGGCGCGAGGCCGCGGCGGCGCGACGGGGCCCTGCCGCCCCGCGGGGTGCTACCCCCTCCCCGGACGAGCCCTGCTCTACGACCCCGAGATGTGGGACTCAGTGGGGCAGGGGGCTGGAGGGGGCAAGGCAGGTTGGAGGACTCACAAGGAAACCCAGTTTCTGGCACATGCCCTTACTGATGCCTTGGTATCTCGTGGTGTCCTGGTGCCTCCTGCTCAGCTCGTCTCCACCCCAGCGTCCCACAAGCCCAGCCCACAGCCAGGATCTGGCATGTGAATTGCAGTGGGCAAGGCTGCTCCCTGGGAATTTTTGGTCGTTTGGTGCTCAAGAAAGACCCGTGCATCCTGCTCCTTCCCGGACATGCAATGCACCCGGCTCTGCTCTGTGAGCTCCACACGCCCCACGTGAGTGTCCCAGGCCAGTGCTAAATGCCCATGGGTGGGTGTCTAAATAGGAGAGCTTAGGAGCTTCCATAAGCGCAGCGTCGGACGCGCATCGCTCTGTATCCCCAGCAGGACGGGACTCGTGCCCTGGGGCCTGGATCCCCGCGGTCCTGTCCCCAACTCCACGCTCCCCGTGCTCCCTGGCCCCTGGCCTCCGAAACGGGCCCCGCAGGAGCCCTGCCGGTGGGCAGATGTGCGTGGGGCCGGCGCTGCCCCCTCCCCGCGGCTCCTCTCCCTGCGGCTCAGGAAGGCGGCAGTCGTGCCCGTGACAGCCCTGCTCAATGAAGTCGGCCTTCATTAGGCCCTTCCGTTGCACTTGAGAAGCTCCTCTGCGAGGCAGCCTGCGGCGGGGGCGGCCCCGCCGGGGGAGGGCCCGGGGACGGTGACGCTGCCGCAGGCAGTGGCCGCAGCGCCTGGCCCCTGTCCCCTGCCCGTGTGGGGCTGACCGTGTCCCCTGCAAGGACCTCACGGGGCTGGGGCCACAGCTGCAAATCCCTTCCCCGCACCCCCTCGCTGCCAGCACGGGGGCCACGGCGAGGCCGCTTCCACCCTCGCTGTCACCCGCAGGGCACAGTCGTGTCCCTGCTTGCAGCAGGGCGGTACGGGGGAGCCGCGGGCACAAGGCCTGGCGTCGGCCCTTCGGAGCGCTGCGGGCCGGCAGCCGCCCGGAGCGGCCCCGCGGGGAGCTCATTTAGCTAACGCCTGCGGGGGCTCCCGCAGCGGCGCTCTGCAGCGCTCCGCTACCGTCCGTCCGGAGGGAGCATCCTGCCCTCGCCGGGAGGAGCAGCGTGGTTAAACGGCTGCACAGGGCAGCACGGGGCTGGGCGCCTCAGCCTCTCTCCGCATTCCCCCAGCTCCCAGTGCGAGGTGGGGAAAAGGGAGCACCCAGGGTGTGCGAGAGCCCTGCAGCGCTGCGAGGGGGAGTCGCCTGGAGGGCGCGCGGGAGGACGGCGGGCGGACAGACGGACGCGCAGGCTGCATCTCCTCACTCCTCAGGCAGGGGCCGCAGCCCCCCGGCTGCGAGCCCTGCAGGTCCGCGGCTCTGCCGGGAGGTGGGGAGCCAGCAGCGAGGACGAGGAGGCTGCTGCGCTCAGCTCCGCGCCAGGACAGGGCCCTGCGCCTGCAGAGAGCAGCTCGGCTCAAGCTGAAACCTCCGGGGGCAGCACGAAGTGCTCCTGCCCCGGAGGGGAGGTTGGGTCGGGCTGAACCGGGACCTCGGCCCGGATCTGCGCCGGGGCGAAGGAGAAGGGCCGTGGCCCCCGCGCAGCCCAGCGCTTGGCCCGGCTCCAGCCCGGCACGCAGCTGCCGAGCGCTTTGCGCTCCACTGTATCCTCGCGGACCTTGGTTGCAAATTCCCAGGTCCTGCGGAGCCGCAGGGCTGAGGGGCAGATTCCTCGAGCCAACCCCACTCGGGTTCTTTGCACCAGGGGGCTTTCCAGCACTGGGAAAGCTGCCGGGAGGGGGCCAGCAGCGCCATCCCTCACTCCGGGATGGAACCCACAAGCCTGCTCAGGAATTTCACCCTGTGAGGGCTCTGAATCCTGGCCTTGGGTGGGAGGGGACGCTCGGAGCTAACAGACACGGAGGCACGGCAGCGAGGCACGCAGCCAGCTTCTGCGGCTCCATAACCTACTTCGGCTTCGCCACCGCCTGCTCCTTCCTGGCTGCTTCCTGCCTCTCCAGGACCTGAAGGGAAACGTGGCCTGCTGCCGCCTCTGTCACGGGCTGCCGGTGACCTTGGGCAAGGCACAGGTTGTACCTTGGCCTCACGGGCCCGCTAGGCTGGTTCCGGAGCCCTTGGGAGGAAACATCAGCTGCATGGATTGTGCAGCAGCCGCCTAATCCCCAAATCCTCAGCATCTGCTCGGCTCGTGGCACTTCCCAAGGGAGGGGCCACAGCACTGCTGGGCAGGAGCCTGGATGGACGGACACCAGCAGCCATCACTGGCACAGAGAGCAGTTGGCAGAGGGCCAGGCGGTGCCAGCAGGGCCCCGGAGACCCCTAACACCTGTGGACAAGGATGGTGTTTGTGGCTGGTGGGATCCAGGCTGGGAAAACGTAGGAAAACACACCACTCGCTCGCTCGCCCACGCCACCTTCCTCCGTTCACCAGCCCAACCCAGCTCCTCTTTCTGCTGGTGACAGGTGACACTTTCCAGCTCCCTGATGACACTTCTGCGTGGAAGCCCCTGGCTCGGCCAGGTTTGCTCCCATTTCGCGCTGGTTTTGGCGCCGGCCTTGCCCGCTGCAGCCGCCGCCGCGGGGTGCGCGCTCTCGCCGAGCCCCGCACGCAGCACGCCAGCACCGCCGCCGCCAGCCAAACTCGCAATCTGCCGGAAAAGCGATATCTAGTATTTTGACAGGTTCTGCCTCTCATCACCCCGCGCTGATTGGCAGGCGGGAGAGCTGGTGCGGCCGCGCGCTGCTCTCCCTCGCTCGCTTCCCTGCAGAGGGGTTTGGCTCCTCCGAGGGCAGAGCAGAGCGCGTGGGCCCACGAGCCGGGGCCCCTGGCCCCAGCGG
>VZSV01000003.1:1006630-1018068 GCA_013398735.1 Nothocercus julius
GGACACCAGGTACCAGACAGGGAAAAGAGGTCTGGGAGCTGCAGGACTGCTCCTCACACACCCTTACCAAGGTAGGGAGAGATTTCCAGCCATGAGTGCTACAGAACAGCCAGCATCTCTGTCCAAAATCCAAGCCAAAGGGACCATCCCACTATACGCAGCATGCCCCAAGCAGGTCTGAGTTAGAGGACGGATCCCAGTGCAGAGATATCGGTGCTGAGGTGTAAAAGGGCCACAGCATGGCCTGGAGCAGAGAAAGACTCAGGCAGGAGAGCCCTGCTGTGCCAGGGTGTCCCCAGGCTGCCCTGAAGGGACTCAAATGGGCCAAACTGCCCCCTCGCTGCCTGCCTGGGGCAGGGACAGGCCTGAGCGCTGCCCCGCGTGACACGCAGGCAGCCAGACAGCAGCGTATTTGCAGGAGCTATTCCTGCTCTCCATGGGGCTACGCCGCTCGCGCTGCGGCACCTGGGTGCTGCAGACAGACCACGTTGCTGCCACGCTTGGGACAGCTGCGGGAGGACCCTGGACTCCCAAGAATTCGCCTCAGTGCTTGCAAAGCTCTTCTGGCAAATGGGAGAGGAAGGTGCTACAACATCCCCACTGCTGTGCGGTGTCTCTCCCGTGCCCCTACCTGACCCAGCAGTGCTCTTGCTTGAGCAGCTGGTGCACAGAAATCCAAGGCAGCAGGGAGGGATGTTGAGATCCAGGTGCTCGGCCTCCTCCGGGGCTGGATCTATTCCTTGGGAAGGAAGGGACCCCCCAAGCTAAGCCACCTGGCCAGCTGGGACAGCTGACAGGTACCCAACGCAATCCACCGGGTCACCTGCTTTGAAGGCCAACAGCAGGATGGGGAAGAGCAAGTTGAGCACCAGTAGCCAGGGCTGTGAACTTCAGACATTCATTCTGCTTCTTTGGCCTGCAGCTTGCAACTTTTCCCTGCTCTGCAAAGGTTTTGCCACACAGCTCGGGCAGAAACACCCCAAGCGAGCAGCCGCGCCAAGCTGTGCGAGCCTGCAAGCTGCTCTGCGCATGGGGAGCCCAACACAGCCCTGCTAAGGAACACGTGCGCTCTCTATCCCGTCCAGCCTGGGAGGATGTTTGCTAAAGGGAGGATCATTTTTAGCTCCTTTTTAAATAACTGGCATGCAGGAGTCCACAAAGCAGTTACCAAGGATGTCCAAGGATGTCTCTAGCTCACAGATAAGGGGCAGAGCTGAAATGCTTCTATTACGGTCAGAAGAGATGGACTGAGGTCAGGCACGGGCTCATCAGCCCAACACCTGCAGGCTACAGGGACAGGAATATGGTCCAAGCCCTTGCAGAAAAGAAGCTTAACAGAAGAAAGAAAAGGAGCTGATAACTCAGCCCCAGCAGTGTCACTGTGACATCAGCACCAGCAAGGGGGGATTCAGCGCCAGGGCATCACCCCAGCCTCCTCTCCTGGCTGCTCATCCTCCAAACAAGCGAACATCCCCTCCTGACACCCTTGGCGTAGCCTGGCAACAGCGGGGCTGCCATGGCAACAGCGGGGCTGCCATGGCAACAGCAGCAGCTACAGGAGAGTGAAAATGTCAGGCAGATCGCCCCGAGCACCGCCAGCCCCTGGGCTGGGGCTCCTGCCAGCACCAAGGTGCTCCGTCTCCCCCTGGTACCCGTGCTATCCCTGGGGGCTGCTCCTAGGGTCCCTGGGCATGGCGCACCCTGCGGGCCTGGGCACTGATCTCCTGCTATTGCATGAGATGAGCTGGAGGGTCTCAGCCCGAGTGGCTGCGTGCCGAGGCAGGGCGCTGGGGCTGGCGGCAGCCTGGAGATGCCCACGCTGCTCCCGAGGACGCACCCAGGACCCAAGCGGGTCCAAGTCCCGAGGCGCGAAGCTGCCCACTCGCTGCAAGGGGAGCCCCCAGCCCTGCCTCCTGCAGACAGAGCCAGGCTCGGAGGGGGCTCCGGGAGCAGAGCTCTTCCCCCAGCGCAGCTTCTCCGTCCTGCCCCCAGGCTCCGCGAGGAGCTGTGTGTGCAGAACCCCCCGTTCTCTCCCCAGCACCTCCCGCAGCAAGCACCTGGCTCCGCACCTCCCCAGAGAAGCACTAACTCAGCATTCCGGTCTCTCCATTCTGCCGGAGCCGGGGGGACGTCACCCCGGCGCCGGGAGCACCCCCTCTCCCAGGGGAGGGGATGCGGCGGGGGCGTCGGAAGTTACGCAACGCTGTGCCGAGCAGACGAGGCAGCGAGCGCGGCGGGGGCGCGCGGGCCCCTGGAGTGAATCCCCTGACGTGGCAAACATCTCCCGAAGCCCCCTCGACACCCACCTGCACACGCAGGCTCGAGCCCACGCGCATACGCAGGCCCGAGCCCACGCGCCGGCGCGCGGCTGCCGCTAAAGGAAAAGCCTCGCCGGAGCCAGGGCTGGAATAGTGAATTGCCTCATTCATCCCGGCGCTCCGGAAGCTTTGCCTCTACTTGTACACGCAGGCATCCGCAGGGGGAGGCATGTGTGCCGGGCACGTGTGCACCCCCGGGAGCCCCCTGCTCCCCCACCTTCGCCCCTGCCTGCTCCCCCGGGGCGCAGGGCCTTGCACACACTGCACAGCAGCATCTGGTCATGCACATCCGTGTCCTGCAGCCGATAACCTGCCCCGGGTGCCACCAGCACAAGGGGCTCAGGGATGGAGGCAGTTTTTACAGAAAATTTTTACAGCAGGCAAGGTCACCCCACACATACGCCTTGCTATAGGGGATGCTCCAGCCACAGATCCCTCACTGGGGCCTCGGCAAACACAGGTAGGTCCCTCCAGGCACGTGAGGACCCCCTGGCAAAGCTGAACTCCAAAGCTACCAGGAGGTGGGAACCCAACACAGGCGCAGCAGGACATTTCCCTGGTGCAGGGCACCAAGCCTCACAGCCAAAGCCCTTCTCTCAGCCTTGCCCCAAGTTTATAGCCCCTCCAAACCGGGAGAGCGTTTCCTTTCCCTGCACTGGTGGCTTGCAAACCCCACAGCTCTCTCCTTCCTGCAGCCTCACACTGCTGGACCTCCCTGCCCATGTTTCCCCCTTGCAATGGGGAAGAGTTTTCCACTGCCATGCCCCAAGTCTACAGCAGGACCTGACAGGGGCTACGCAGAGTCCCCAGCCCTGAAGTCCCCATGGGCAGAGGCTGTCCCTCATTGCTGCAGACAGGTGCCTGGGCTCTGCAGGTGACACGCGTGTGGCATGTGCCATGTGCCTGCATGCACATGTTCACATGGCCAAAACATGCATGTGCATCATGCTTGGAAATTCCAGCCTGGGATTACCACCTTCCTCTTCCTCTTCTCCCTCTAGGGCAAACACTGCGAGCCACCGCCTTGCAGCGCACACCGGCGTGCCACCCAGGACATGGGGCACACCTGCACACACGTGTGCCCAGGCGGGCATGCTCGGTGCTGCGCGGGCCCGCACAGCCCTTTGCCACCCCCGGGGTTTGCACACGCCTGCGGCATGCGGCCATGCCCAGCAAGCAGCCCGGGCAGCCGCAGCTTGCCTGCCTCGGTGCGACCCCGCTCTGCCCCGAGCATCCTTACATAACTCCGGCTCAGTGTGGGACAAGCCACCGCTCCGAGGAGCGGGAGGGAGCGCGTTCAGCTCATTTCTTTTCCTAGAATATCTTCTTTTTTAAGCTTCATGCGGTGCCTGAGAAAACATCCCATCTCCACCTCCCGCCCCCTCACCTGGCAGCCTCCCAGCAGCACGGAGGGAACGGCGATGCGGGAACGGCGGCTGGCGCGCGCAGCACCCATGGGCGCAGCACCGCGTCCTGCTCGTGCGGGCAGCCCTGCCTTGCCCACACCGGTGGGCAGGTGGCCGTCCCCAACCCTCCGCCAGCCTCGCTGTCCTGATCACCGCGGGGCAGCGCTGGGCAAGCACCGGCCTCTGACAGCCTGCAGCTACTATGGCTGGAAAGTTCCCTTCAAGGAGGAAATTGTGGTCTTCTCCCTCCGAAGCTGACCTCCAGCAGCTCTCCTAGCAGCCCACACAGCTCCTTCCAACCCCGGCATGCAAGGACGGAAGGTACCGCGGCAAGCAGCAGCACAGGGGGTCTCTGTCCTGCTCTCTCCACCCTAGGCTGGAAAGGAAAAGCTGATGTACCTGACAGGCACTGTGGGACACACAGGACACTTGTGGTTTGCCTTCCCCTGCCGCTGCCAGACAGGGATGTTCAGGAGCAGCAGCGACCCCAGCTCAGAGAGCAGCTCCTCGCTGGGGTAGCCCAACGACAGGCACCTCAAGCAAGCAAAGGCATCAGCTCAATAGCTCAAAACCCACAACCCTGTCCCCACCCAGTCCATCATCAAATTTTACTCCAATTTCACTTTGCATAATCCTTACTTATTTTTCTCAACCTTACCCAGAATTTGAGGCCAGATACGTGGGCTTGTATTTGTCGAGATCACTTTTCCCTTCCATAAACACGGGCTCTGCGTGTGCTTTGCCCCAGCCGCTCAATGCCACTCCAATTGGATGCATTAAGGAAAGTGGTTTGCTAAAGAGAAGACCTGCAATTGTGCCAGCGTGTGGCAGCTCTCCCAGGGCCGGCGGCAGAGCTCAGCCCCTCTCTCCGAATGGAGCACATGGAGCACTCGGAGTTTTTGTTCCGCTCCGGCAGCAGCGATTCCTCCTCCCTGCCTCCCTCCCACGCTTCACCCTGCTTTGGGCTGCACATTCAGCACCGCTGCCCTCGCGGCAGATTGAGGCCAAGGGGGAGTTGGGTTGAGGCCACATCTGCTGGGTCACTGATTCTTCCAGCCCTTCATCACACAGAGACACCGCTGTTTTCCTTGTTCTCTCCCTAGCTCCACCACCCTGTAACATTATTCCCTCTTGGCTTACTCATTCAAGAAGTTGGAGCATAACATTTGTCAAGTCTCTTTTTAACCCGCTGCCACCCCCAACCAGGCTGAGATACAGCCCTGGCCTCCGCTTCCCTTCATCCTTGAAGCCCTTGGGCTTTGGCTGGTCCCGAGATCACCATGGACATTGTGCTGAGCATCCTCAGGAGGCACAGCCGACTCGGGCCCTGCAAAGAGGCCGTCCCGCCAGAGCGAGGCGGACGATGGTCCAGTCGGAGACAACCACAGCCAGCTTCATCTAGGCCTCCAGGGGCTTCCTGCAACAGCTCTCCGCAAAGCCCACCAGGCAGGCGCTGAATCCGCTCAACCCAACACCCTGGCAATGGGATGTGGCTTTGGGAAAGAGCATCCCAGGGCTGCAGACACAGCCCCAGAGCAGGACAGCTGCAGGAGACACCCCATCCCCACAGCATCCCAACTGCGGTGAGCAGAGCCCAGGCTGCAGGGCTGCTAGAAAGGGTTGGTGCAGGCTGGAGAGCAGCGCAGGCTGAACTCCCTGCGCTGCCCATCAGTCCCAGCTCAGAGACGCTCAGGACCTTCTCTGCTGTTGGACTGTCTTCTCAAGCCAGTGTTTCTAAGGGGGCTGGAAAAAGCCCAGATCCATGAGCACAGCCAGATATGAGATCAAATTCTGCGATAGGAGCCTGTGAGACTCACACAACAACTGGGAGCCTCCCTCCATTCCTTTGGGAAAGGCTGCTGCCAAGTCACACATCCAGCAATCACCAGTTCCTCCTTGCATGTTCTCCTGGCCTAGTGCTGGCTAAGGGCCATCTACCTGGGTAGCAGGGACACAAACAGGGTACGTCAGCATCCTCCAGCACTCTGGAGGCTGTGCTTGGAAATATTCCTCCTTCCCCTTTTCCTTCTGTAAAAAGGAATCTTTGCTGCATTACTGCCCACTGCCCATGATTTCCCTGGACCACAGAGACAGGATGCTCAGGAAGCAGCAACATCAGAGGGACTAGTAAATACAGAGTGAGAGAAGGTAGGGGAGCCGTCTGGTAGCCCTGCAGCACCAGCTGAGTCTCTGGCCTATCTCCCCTGATGATCTCTGGGCATCTGCCTGTCACCAGGCCCAGGCAGCCACAGGGAAGGCAGCTTGGGAGACAAGGATGAGCAATAAACAGAATAAAGGCCAGACAACCCTTCTTCCAGAAAACTGGCCTTGCCAGACAAATAGTTAGTCATTTTTCAAAGGGACTGCTTTGATAACTTCACAGAGGTATTAAACTTCCTGCAAGTCTGCTTGGTACCACTCTGTGTCCTAATTACAGAATCACACAATGGTTGAGGTTGGAAGGCACCTCTAGAGATCATCTAGTCCAACCCCCCGGCTCCAGCAGGGACACCCAGAGCACGGGGCACAGGGCGGCAGCCAGGCGGGTTTGGAAGATCCCCAGAGAAGGAGCCTCCACAACCTCTCTGGGCAGCCTGTGCCAGGGCTCTGTCACCCTCACAGGAAAGAAGTTCTTCCTCACATGGAGATGGAACTTCCTGTGTTTTAATTTATACCCATTACTCCTTGTCCTTTCACTGGCCACCACAGAGAAGAGTTTGGCCCCACCTTCCCTACATCCACCTGTCAGGTACTTGTTAATTAACTAGTTAATTAACTAGTCAGATCTCACCAGAGTCAGCTCATTGAGGAAAGAAATATTTAGATGCTGAGCAGCTCTACAAAAGGAAGAGGAGATAAAAAGCAGACACATTCCCAGCAGGTATGGCAGAGACTGGCTCCGCCTTGGCAATATCCATGCAATCATAAGGACCAACATTCCTGCTGGGGACACCTGTGGATATCCATGCCCTGAAAAGCAGGAACTCAGTTGTGTTTAAGGTTACAACTCCTCAAACAACAGGGTGATTGGAGAAGCTAAAAGACTTCACGTGCCCCTGACTAATATGTTTGGCACCCAGAGGACAACTAGAAGGTTAAGAAGCAACGTGGTAAGAGCCTTCCCTAGGAGAAGCGATCAAGGTGGGTCCCTAGAGGCAACCAGCTCTAGGCAGGTTTCTTTCTGTAAGGCTGGGCTCCCTTCCTAGGGAATGCAAGAGGTTACAGATGGGATGATGTACAGGCTGCAGAGGGGCTGCCAGGGCTCAACTACCACCACACCTTCTCACCAGAGTGTCTCACCAAGACCAGAGTTCACAAGATTCACATCTTGTCTGTTGTTCGATTCCTGGAGCAGCCTGGGACACTCGCTCTCTGTTCGCACTTTGCTCACTGCAGATAAGGATGAGGACACATCCTCCCTCGTCTCTCACCTGTTCAGTGCGCAGGGACTGCTCTCAGGAGACTTTCCTAGCCCTCACGCCCGGTTTAGACCTGCATATTGGTGTTCTAAAATAGAAACAACTGGGGAAGCCAGGCCCCAAATCAGGGCATCCAGAGGTAGGATTTGCCTAGGAGACCCTTGCTTTGCTCCCAGACAACCCTGCCCTAAGTACTGCAGCAGTTCCCAGGCATTTATCCCACTCGAACACCCACTGCCCTCAGGCTCTGGCCACTCCAGAGGGCTTTCTGGGCACTGCATCTTCCCATGTGCTGATGCCCAGAGACACTCATCCACCTGCGATGAGCATGAGAGCAGAACCTGGACGGGCTCTTCAGAGCACTCATGGAGGTCAGCATGAGAGGAGGGCTCCGGTGGGGGCCCGTCCCTGCGACACAAGGGCCGCCCGCCAGCACCGCCTGGGAACCACTTGGGAATAGAGGCAGGAAGGAAAAAATAGCCCAGCTGGCAGCACAGACACTGCCAGGAGAGGAAGCAGCAGGTTGAGACAAGGACACAGCTCGTTATGCCACCCCCGCAGGTGCGCGGAACAGCTCCGCTGATGCCAGCAGCGCACAGGCAGGGGAGGCAGCGGGCAGCATCTCAGCACCCGCCTCAGGACAAATTAAACACTGTCATTAGCACTAATAGGAGCTTCTATCTCCTTCCTCCCGCTCAGCCTCAAGAGACCGGGGAGGCTCTGATGAGACAGTACCATAAGGACACGGAGGAGGCTGCTGGAGCAGCCTCTTCTAGTGCTCTCTCTGTCCTTGGAGGTTTTCAAGGCTGGCCTGGATAAAACCTTGAGCAATCTGGTCTGATCTCACAGCTGGCCCTGTTTTGAGGGGAAATTTCAACATAAGACCACTCGATGACCCTACCCACCCGAGCCATCCCAGGTCCTAGTGCCCAGGGCTGAAGAGGCACAAGTTGGTCTCACAACGGAGCCAGCACCAAAGTCAGCACTACTGGGAGCTGGGGAGAGTCACTCCAGTTGTGCGGTTCCCTCAGCGGACAGGCCAGAGTCTGGATGTGCCCAAAGGTACAAGGTCCCCATGCCCACAGGAAAGGGCCCGCTGGCACAAGTTTTTGCAGGGATGAAGGCTTGGAAGGCAACCCATCAACATCACCTCGCAGTCACATCAACCACCAGGGCACCAGCAGGCAAGAACACAGCGTTAATCCCAGAAAAATCCTGGGCATTGACATTTTGCAGCTCTTCCCTCATCCTGCAGCTCTGGGTGAGGGAAAAGGAAGGCGGTATTTCCAGGGACAGGAACAGGCAGGAAGGAAAGACAGCACTGAATCCGTGGGCGCTGCTCTAGCTGTGGAGAACTGAGTACAAACCCTGCTGCTGCCAAGCCCAGTGTCCTCAGATGAATCTCCAGCTCACCAAGCCACAATTCCCAGAGACTTCCCTGCGTGGTGTTGTGGCGGGAGAGCGAGCAGGGCTGTGGGCACCACACGGGTGCGAGGGGACTCCCCGTGTGCAGGACTGACACCTTGCTCCCGCCTTGGCTGTTGACCCAAGCCAAACCCCAGGCATCTGCCAGCCGTGCAGGGCAGCATCACTGCCCGAGCCAGGAGCACCACCGCTTGTGCTCACCCGCTTCTCTGGGCCTTCTTTCCAGAGATTTGCTTAACTGCCTTTTGATCCCAGGTAAGTTTTCCCCACGTGCATGGGTTAATCCCATGCGGCTCCAAGGAACACGCTCCTGCCCCGAGGTGCCTCTGCCTATTTCGGCATGTGACGCCAGGCAGGCTCTTTACGGGAAGAGAGCTCAAGCAATCTCTCTGCTCACCTCCCCCCCAGCTACACATGATTTTATTATTCCCCGTCATGCCTCCTTCAGTCATCTCTTCCGTCTGGGGGAAGAGAACCAGTTTATGTAATTGTTCCTTCTATGGAAATTGCTTCATACCTTTAATTATTCATGTCACCCTTCCCTGCATTTCCCTAGCTCTTCTTTAAAAGGGAGCCGGATGTCCTGGGAGATGCAGGCTCTGAAAGAAGAGCAGCATTGGTTAAAGCACCTACAGGCAGGCACAGCACCCAAAGCAGGAGGCTGAAATCTTCTCATCACCCCTCTCCTGAGGAGCTTCCAGTGCCACATGAGCTGAATTCAGCCCCCAGCACAAACCACACACTCTTTGCCCTTTTTTGCCTGCCTCAGCTCACAAAGGCTGAGCACCAAGCAGACATGGTCAGCACTGGCTCCATCCCAAAGCCTCCACTGGATTTAAAAGCCTCTGCCTATTAAAGCTTAGGAAATAGCATGGGAAGGTTTTGCGAGACCAGGATAGTGCACGGGATGAACAGCACATGCCCTTGGAGATGAGAAGAGCAAACCCTCCAGCTGTGCATGGATACCAGAGCAAACAGCCAGGCAGACAGGTGACTGATAACACTAAGTAGCGGTTTTATATCACGATGACTCAGACACTATGCAGATAGTACAGTGAAAATATTGACTCTTTAGCTCAGAGATGCCTCACCAACACTCCATGGGAGGAAAGGAGGAGCTCAAGGGACTCCTCACATCCCGCATGTGAGAAATCAGTCCCTCCTGGGAAAACACAGCCAGGAAAACACTGCTGCTGCAACTAAGCCAGGAGCCCTAAAGTGGCTCCAAAACGCCCAGCCCAAATACCCCAATCAAGGGGAAGTACAGAAGCATGGCACTCTATAATCATGGCAGTGCCATATTAATAGCCTCGTTCACACCATATCTCCCTCAACTTCAAAATCAGCAGCTTTTCAGATCAAAGTGGGGCTTTTGCTGTGGGTGGGCAGCATTGTAGCTCCAGAGGCGAGCCAAGTACTCCTCTACAACCAGACTGGAGTAAGTCACAGCAATTCTGAATAAAAGCTAAGATCTTCATGCCTGGAGCAGGGTTCAGGCAGAATGTCCAAGAACTGCAGCGCTAAGAAACAGCACCCAAGCCCTGCGAGTTGGTACCCAGCAGCGAGGATGGGAAACGCACGGGTGGCACGTCCCAGCTCAGACCCAGCACACGACAACCTGCCTCCTTCCCACAGCCCGAGCACTGACACCAGGGAAGAAGAGCCCAGCAGGGACCAAGCGCCGGTGCCTCCCGCAGAGCCGGGGACCAGCGCTCACAGCCGCGAGCTGCTGGCGCTGGCCCTGGACACACCGCGGCTCTGCACCTCCACGGGGGCAGGAGATGGGCTTTTTATCCTGGAGAGCAACAGGTTTCCCAGGCCAAAAGCCAAGACACTGGCTCCAGAGAGCCCCTAATGGCTGGTGCTACAGCGCAGCCCTCCCTCACCTCTAGCCCACAGCAACCCCAACGCGTCACCTGCCACCAGCACAGGCAGGCCAGGCCACATCAGCAAGGCTGGCTGGACTCGATGATCATTTTCCAACCACGACCCTATGGCTCTGCAGAGCAGCCCCCGCGCGTGGCCACAGCGCTGGAGCAGCCACTCGCCTCCACACCAGGCTTAACCCCAGCCAGGGCTACGGGAAGACCGAGGGGGTGACGCGGACATAACGCAAGCGCCCCTCTCTCCAGCGGGAGGCACGACGCAGGTCTGCAGAGGGACGGCGCAGGCTGCTCGTCCAGCTCAGCCCCGCAGCCTCCCTGCTGCCTTCCCCACAGCTTCGGGCACTTCCACGGAGGCAGAGAGACCAGGACCTCACTGCACAGCGGGGAACCTCCACTCAGCGCCACCCCGGGAGCGGGACCCCCACGTCCTCCAGCTGCAGCTCCCCACGGACCCCAGTCCTACAGGAAGGGGGAGCTGCCCCCTACACACCCCAAACCTGTGGGTCCCACCAGCCCCACAGAGGGGCCGCCCAGGCCCACACAGGGGCAGCTCCACGCGCCCCGCCCCCGGCACGCGCCGCGCGGCGGTGACGTCAGAGGCTTCCAGAAGATTCCCGAGGGAATTCCGCCGCGACCGGCACTATAAAAAGCCACCGAGCCGCGGCCGGGGGGGCGGGCTCAAAGCGTCGTCGGCCAATGAGAACGCGAGGAGAGGGCGGCACCGGCTTAAACAGCCCAATGAACCGCCGCGGAATGGGGGCGGGGCGAGTCTGGAGGGAGGGGGCGAACGGCCCCGCCTCCGCCCGCTGCGCGAGGCCAATGAGCGGCGCTGTGCGACGTGACGGGCATCTGCGGGGACCAACGGCACGCGGCAGGGAGGGGGTTGGCCCGGGCGGGGCGGGCGGCGCGGGCGGGACTCCCCTGACGTCACGGGGCGGGGGGGGGCTCGGCGAGTGCGCGGAGCCCTGGGACAGCGCGAGCGGT
>VZSV01000003.1:1018403-1037781 GCA_013398735.1 Nothocercus julius
GTCCCCGTGGCGCTGGCGGGGCCTGGTGTCCCCGTGGGGCTGTCAACGCCGCTCTGCGCCGGGCGCGGGCAAGGTGCCCCCGTGCGGCTGGGGCGGGGGGAGCTACTGTGCCCCGCGGGGTGACAGGCTGCCCCTGTGGGGCCGGGGACGGTCCGTGCCTCTGCCCCCGTGCGGCGACAGGGTGTCCCGGCGGGCGGGGGGATGGCTCCTGCTCCATGGGGTGACAGGGTGTCCCGGCGGGCGGGGGGATGGCTCCTGCTCCATGGGGTGACAGGGTGTCCCAGTGGGCTGGGGGGTAGCTCCTTGCTCCATGGGGTGACAGGGTGTCCCAGTGGGCTGGGGGTTATCTCATTGTTCCATGGGCTGACAGAGTGTCCCAGCGGGGCTGGGTGGGATGGGGAGAAGGAGTTCATCCCTCTGCCCCTGCGGGGGTAACAGGGTAGGCAAGCGGGGCTGGGCAGGGGGTACCCCTGCCACTCCCGGGGGCTGTAATGTACCCCTGCGGGCCTGGGATGTGGTTAACCCCTTCTGCTCCCTGCAGTGGGGCACTGACGTGTGCAAGTGGGGCTGGGGCGGGTGGCAAGGTGAGGGGTAACCCTCCACATCACCCTCCGTGTCCCCCTCCGCTTTGGGGGTGATGCTGTGTCCATGGGGCTGTGCAGGGTGCTGAGGAAGGGGCTAACGCCCCATGGGGGAAGCAGCGGATCCCAGTGGGGTTGGGTGGCTGAGAGGGAAAGGGTCGACCCTTCTTCTCCCCCCGCCACCTTGGGGGTCTTTGTTTCCTAGTGGGCTGTGGGGAGGACAAGAAAGGGGATAACCACTGTCCCCATTTGAGGGGCAGTGTCCCTCAGGGGGGCTGGTGGCAGGGAGGGGGTTTAACCCCTCTCCCCCATGGGGCTCCCGGTGTGGGGCTAACAGTGTGTGCCAATGGGGCTGGGGACAGACGGGGCAGCCTGTCACCTCATCCCCACGCAGGAGCCTGCAGTGGGGCTGGCAGTGGGGCCTGCGCGTGGGGACACAGCAAGGGGACAGTTAACCCCATCCCCACACAGGCTGGCAGCACCAAGTGGGGCTGGAAAAGGGGGTCACCGTGCACAGGGGAGCATGACAGGGGATAACCCCTCCCCAGAGCAGTGCCAGCACCCCAGTAGGTGTGGGAAGGGGGTCACTGCACGGGGGGCACGCAGGGGAGCACCCCGCTCGCGGCGCGGACGCCACCGCCTCGCAGCGGGGGCCGCGCGGGCAGAGGCGGCGAGGGGAGGGTTAACCCCGTCCCCACGCAGGTGCCGGCGCGCGGTGGGGCTGGCGGTGGGGAGGGGGGGCGGCGCGTGTGGGGGCCCGCGGAGGGATGATTCACTGCGTGTAGTCATGACATTGCTGGCTGCTTCCCTGCGGCTCGCAGCCAGCGCGGGCACCGGCGCCTCTGCCTGCCCCGGCGCACGGAGCCTCCCTCGCCGCGCCTGACCAAACTTGGGCTTGCGTGCCCCGGCGCTGCTATGCCGGCCATCCTGCTCTTCTGGAGCCGCGCGGAGAGGTACGCGCCGGCACCGCCGCGCCGCCCGCCTTCCCGGGGCTTCCCTGCGCTCGGGAAGGGCGCTCGCGGCACCACCGGACCCCGTCTCCGTGGGGACACGGTGGCTCTGGGGTGGGGAATGCCACCTCTCCGGTGCTGCCTCCCCGGGCGTTGGTTTTTCCCATGGGAAGCCTGAGGTGACGTCTGGGTCGCTGGCTGGGGGAGCCCGGTGCTCCCTGTTTCGGGAAGGCTGCGCGCGCAGAGAGGACGCTCCGAAGTTCCCGTGTGCTGGGGGCACGCGGTGGCACTGAGTTTCCTTGGCGCGTTTCGGGCGCTGCATGTGCGTGAAGGTGACTTCTCAGAAGTGGTTTTTGTGCCGGGCGGGTGGAGGAGGCACCGTCCTGGTGCCCAGCTCCAGCAAGGGGGGATTAGGAGCGTGCCTGGGGGTGGCTGGAGCCACTCGATGGGAACGTGGCTTTGAGACCCTCTCTGCGGAGGCACAGGGGATCAGTGCTGGCACCCAGGGGAATCGGAGGTTCCCGGGAGCCTGAAGGAGAAAGATGGGAAGGTACCAAGTGGTTAACATTACTTTTTTCCGACTCGTGCATCATTGCCGTCCTACTTTTCTCCCTCTCTGATTCGCCTTGCGGGTGCAGCAACCCTGACACAATTGAGGCAGCGAGCAATTAATTTCTGGTGAAGCCCAGGGACCCTGGGCTCCTTGTCCTCACTTGCTTTACCTGCTTTACTGCAGGAGGTGACCCCGCTGGGGACGTGAAGGTAACGGGGTTGCTGAGGGCAGGCGTCTCGCGGCGGCTGCAGGTCGGGGAGCGGGAAGGATGCCCGGGCTCCCTGCAGAAACCTCCTAATCCGGGAGCGGTGAGAGGCAACTCGTGGCCCCGCTCGTGGCCCGGCGCTCCTCGGTCCAAGAAAGCATCGAGACAGCAATTAGAGGAAAATTACTGCTTGTCAAGCGACTTCCTGAAGGGTCTCTTCCCCGCTCGCTCGGTGGCGGGGAGGGGGTGGCGGAGCGCCGTGAGGACGCGCACAAAGGAGGGCTGGATTCGCCAAGCACGGAGCTGCTCCGGGAGCCGCTCCCTGCCGCCGACGCCGCCCGCGCCGGCGCTTCGGAGCCGCCGACGCCGTCCTCAGAGCCGCGTTAGGAGCGGGCAAGGCTCCCTTTGCCGCGCTGCCGGCGCCGGGAGAGGCCGCCGGCCGAGCATCCGCAGAGCATCGCTCGGCTGCGGCCGCCCACGCTGCCACTCGGCCCCGTGGCTGCGTCCCTGCTGTCCCCTGCCACCCAGAGCGCGCACGAGCTGCCGGCGCTGAGGGGGTGAAGAGCCCGCGGCCGGCGCGATGTTTAAAATAAAACTAGAGCCTTTAAAAATGTCAGCTTGGACTCTCAATGTGCTTGTAAAGTTGCGGTAAGTGGGTTTCTGTGTCTTGTGCTCGTGTCCCCGTTGCTGAAGAATAGCGTGTCGTGAGCCGAGGCGCCCGTCGGTGCCCATCCTTGTCTCGTGCATGTCCCTGGCATCACCTATAATCCCGTGGTGACCTTACGCCCCGAGATGGAAAATCTTACTGAGGGCATTGTCTGTGGGGGTCTGTTCCCTTACATGACTGTGAAGGAGCAGGATTATGTCAAACGATCGCTATTCAGCCGGATCGCTGGTCCAGGGGCTGCGTGGCTTGATGTCATGTGCAGGGCTGGAACAAAGATTTTTTTTTCTTTTTGAGAAGCAAATAGATGTCAGCTGGTCTCAGCAGGGTGGTCACCGGCTGAGAGATGCTTGTGGTTTTTGCCACGACTGAACACTGGCGGCTTTTCCGAACGTGACATGTTTAATATAAGGTGCCGCAGGCTTGGAAGGTGAATGCAGATGCCTAAGTCACTTGCCTGCCCGCAGCCCCTGGCTCTGCAGCATCTTCGCCCTGCTCCCTCGAGGGTTAAATGGGAAGGCAGAAAAGGATGACTGAGCAGCACAGGAGAGAGGAGTCGTGGAAAGACGCAGCTGATCCTGGGGAGGTGGGAGGAAAGCTCTGCGGGGACGGAGTCGTGTTTTAGCACCGCACGTGTGAGCGTCGCCTCCGGAGCGCCGCTTAACCCACGGGGTCACCTGCGGGACCCGACTGCCCTCGGCACTCGTCGTAGTGAATCCCAGTGTGGGGCTGCCTCCCGGCTGCTGAATCGGAGCCGGCCGCCCGACAGAGGCTCCCTGTGCCCGGCCGGGAGCCACGCGGGACTCATCGCTGCTCCCACAGCTCCTGCCCGCTCTCTCCTTCCTTCTCGAGCCTCCGGCCCGACGCGGGCTCCTGGGAAGGACGGCACCAGGTGACTAGACTGGGAAATGAGGTACTGTGTGATTTAGGATCCCAGCAGCGCTGGGACACCGGCTTCGCGTAGGAGCGTGTCTGGTTCCCCGAGGGCATCCGTGTGCCAAGGACCTCTCCAGGGTAGACCCGCGGTCTTGAGGGAGGAGATGCTGGTTTATCTGGCCAGACCATCCCTTCGCGAGCGGTGCCGTGGGGTCCCGCGTGGGTTGGAAGGACGGGTCGTGCTGTGCGGTAGGCAGGCGCCAAGCCCCGCATGTTTGGCCAGCCCGCGGGTGTCACTCCTGCTGTAACAGCAACCTGGACAAAATGTGACGTTTGTGATCCCAGCGCCTCAGGCCGTGGTCTGCTCGCGGTGCAAGAGGAGGTTGTCGTCAGCGCTGCCTCGTCTGACCTTGCTCGGGAGGGATTTTTTCACCTGGTTTATTCAGAAAGGGGCTGTTGTCAGGGCAGCCTTCGGCTCTGGGGCTGCTCTCCCGTGATTTGCCCATGTGCCAAGGGGCTGAGGGAAGGTCTGACCCTGCCTGGAGCTGAGCAGGGGTGGCATCCCAGGGAAGCAGGACAGGCATCTGGCAACTGCTGTGCCAAGGCCAGGTCTCTCGCATGTACTGCAGCCATCAGGGCACCAGGGCCACTTTCTAAGCATTTGTAGGGAGCGTCTGCGGACACAAGAGGCTGTTGTGGGAAAGGGGAGAGCTGGGAGGTGTTTAAGGAGGTGGAAGAACCTGGGGGAGGATCAGCAGGTGAGCGCCAGCTGCAGCGGCGGACAAGTAGCTGCTGACCTTGACTGCCCAGCTTGGAGCGAAGCTGGGTTTACTCACATCCCCTTCTACACCGGCCACGGTAATGACTCCTTTTTATGGTTTGGTGCCGAAGGGGAGCTGGGAGAGCGGGGCAGAGGCGCGTGGCCCAAGCGAGAAGATGACCCGTGTGGCAGCGCTGCGACCGCACGCGGCTGCGCCGGGCGCTGGGGGTGTCTGCCCAGCACGTCACCCGGCAGGGAGCCGGAGAAGAAGATCTGCAAAGCCGGGTTGTCCGGGTGGCGTTGGTTGCTTGCCCTTAAGAAAACGACCTTTCAGGCCAACGTTCGGGGCTTCTCACAGTCCTCTTGTCACACGGGAAGGGCAGAACTCCAGGCGTCATCGGAACAGATCGGTGGTGGGTACAGGGTAGAGCATCTCGTAGCGCCTGTGTGGGCTTGTTAAATACGGCTGCTCTTTGCGCAGAAGCTGGAGGGCTCCTGCTGGAGGCTGTGCCGGTACAGAAACGTGCTGGCATTTAAAAGCCTGGATCTGGAGATGCTGTGGGATGCTCTTGACGCCCGCGCAGGCCTTCTCGTGCCTCCAGCAATAGCGCGGCACCGCTGCTGTGCCGGCTGCGGCGTTGCCTCTCGCTTCTGCAGCCGCCCCTGGGGCTGCAGGGCCAGGTAACCAGCAAGCGCCCGGCATCCCGCTGGAATAAACCACCCTCCTGCCCTCATCCGTGTGAGCTTCCCTCCGTCCCGGTGGGCCTGATGCCCACTTAGCCTTTTATCCATCTCCACTTGCTATTTCCAGCAGAAGTCCAGAGGCTTGTGAGCCCTTCACAGAATCACAGAGTGCTTGAGGTTGGAAGGGACCTCTAGAGATCACCTAGTCCAAGCCCCCTGCTCCAGCAGGGACGCCCGGAGCACGGGGCACAGGGCGGCAGCCAGGTGGGGTTTGAAGATCTCCAGAGCTGGGTGCCTGGTCTTCCTCCAGAGCTGATGTAAAGTGTGCGCTGTGGCTGGCACAGAGGGAGCGCAAGTTGGTGACTCAGATGATCATAATCAATGGGACCATTGAGACAGCTGGCACAAAATGAGCCTGCATTTCCAGGCTCTCCCAGCAGCCCTCCGCCGCAGAGCGGCTCTTGCCCGAGGCAGGCTGGCTTCCAGCCCTGGGCGCCCGGGGCTCGCTGCAGCGCGGCCCACGTGCACGGCCAAGGAGCGGGCACGATGCCCTGTGGCGCTCGTTGGAGCTGGTGCCCACCAGAGGCATGTGCTCATGGACAGAGTCGGGGCAGGAGGGATCACTGAGTAACCTGCATGACCTCAAAGGAAAGGCGAAGGCTCAAACCTTCATGATGTAGAAATCAGTCTGCTGGAGGGGCCCGAGGAGATGGAGCTGCTTAGCACATCAGCTGGTGACAGGCTTGGTGTGCCCAGAGCAAGACAGGGCAGTTTGGAGGAAGGATGGGGTGGGAGCCCCAAACCTGAGCGTTTTTTGAGCTAGAGAGCGGGATGAGAGCATGACAGGTCAGCGGAAGGCAGCCAAGGGCAGAGGACAAGCTGGGGCAGGCTCTGGAGAGCAGCGCGTCGCGGAGCGAGCACCGAGCTGGGCGCTGGGCGAGGCAGGGCAGGCCGTGCCCGGGAGGGACAGCGGTGCGCAGGGCTGCAAAACTGCCGGTGCCGAGCGAGCCAGGGCTGCTGGCGGGGCGTGGGTCCTGCTCGCTTTGATTCTGCTTGGAGTAGCTGGTCTCGTGTCTCCCTAGGCGCGCTGATGGTTTTCCATGACTCCGCTGGCTTTTGCTGCTCCAGCAGCATGCCTGTGGAGTGAATTAATTGCCCATCCGTTTCCTTCCTGGGGTTATGGCCACAGTGTTTCCAATGCCTTAGTATAGGCATGGCTCTGTCCTAAGCCACCCACATGATGGAGAAAGTGAAGCCAGGGAGCTGCTTCTCTCTCTGACCTCACTGCATTTTGTCATGCTATGACGCTTAACCACCTCTTATGCCACTTAGTATTTCTGGCTGATTGCAGCACTTAGCTGAAGACACGAAGGGAGTGCAAGTCAGGCTAGAAAGTGCTTTTTTTTTTTTAATAAAAGAAAAGAAAAACCTCCCACCATCGCAAGATGTTTCTGTCTAACGGCTTCGTTCTCTCTCCGCTAAATACAAATTACAGCTCTGACATGCTGGAAGCGCTTATCTCCAGCTGAATGCCAATTGCTTTGAGGAACAAAATGTTTGAAGTTCCTTTAAGGTGAGCACGGCAGCGCAGCCTCTGCTGGTTTTTCCATCTGTGCCGACGCCACCCGGCGTTGCCTTCACCCCGCGCAGCTCCCTCTCCTCACCGCGTCCCCGGGGGCCGGCGAGCCAAGCTCTGCCCTCCGTGCTCAGCTCGGGGGCCGGCAACGCCTCCGAGCGGCCCCTATATAACAACTCGCGGCGCCGCCGTAGCGCTTCCCGTCCCTCGGCGGCAGGATGAGCGCCTCCGGCCCCGCTCCGGCCGGCCCGGAGCCCAGGGGTGCCTCTGCCCGCCGGCGCTAGCGCTAGCGCGGCCGCCCCGCTCGCCTTCGCCGCTTGCGAGGAAAGCGTCGGCTTGGACGGGCCGCCGCGATGCGGGGAGAGGCAGCGCCGTGACGGGCGCGCGCTGCTGCGGCTCCCGGCGCGCGGTGCTTGCGTTACAGAGCTGTCTGTTCTGCTTGCAGGAATAAATACTCAGCTCCAGGCAGCGTCGCCGTCATGGGGAAGGACTATTACAAGATTTTGGGCATCCAGTCCGGAGCCAACGAGGATGAAATTAAGAAAGCCTATCGGAAAATGGCCCTAAAGTACCACCCCGATAAGAACAAGGACCCCAACGCCGAGGAGAAATTCAAGGAGATTGCAGAGGCCTATGATGTGCTGAGTGACCCCAAGAAACGAGCCGTGTACGACCAATATGGGGAAGAAGGTAAGGTGACCAGCGCTCCCGCTCGAAGGCAGGGGTGACCTGGGTGCAGAGGCATCCCGAGTTGTTCTCTGTTCAGATCCGAGTAGGTTTTTATAGGCAAGGGAGCGTTCTTATACCCTCCCATGTAGCCGGCATTGCGCGGCGTAGGCGGCGTGGCCGGAATTCTCCCCGTGATTCACCGCTGCCTCCGAAACGAGGTTAGTAGTAGCAGAGCTGGGGAGAACAAGCGCCCCGCGATGCCGCCTCGCCCCGCGCGCAGGGATAACCCCTCGACCCGCTTCTCCGCCGGCCGCTCGCGGCCGCCCCTGCGGCCCCGGGCCACACGGGCGCCTGGCGGGCACGCGTAGCCCACGGGGGCAGCGCCGGCCGCCAGGAGCCATCTGGCGCCTCCGAGCTCTTCAGTGCTGCCTCCCAAGGCTGAAGCGCTTGCTGAGATAACGGCAGTGAAAGGAGTTCGACTCCTGGGTCACACACGACACTTTCGCTGACCTGAATTTTCGAGCAGATGACCTTTCCCTTTGATTTCCCTTCTGCAAGGCCTTCGCTAGCGCACTCTGAGGTGCCTTCTGTGAGCTGCTCCCACTTTTCTCTCTGGTACAGCCTGACCTACATGATTCAAAGCCTTTCCCAATTTAAGTAATAGGTCCTTGTTTTGAAACTAAGCGGCTGCTGTTGTCTCCCGGTTGGCATGGAGGAGGAGAGCCGCTCCGCCACACGCAGCCTTATTAGTCGAATATGGAAGTCTGCAACCCCATTTGCTGAGGGTGAGGAGAGCAGTGAATAGCATCTGCATTAATCAGCCAAGGACTTGGGTGCTTAAAAGATCAGAAGGTCTAGTATAAACAGGCAGCTCGGGGGAAGATGCAGCCCCTCCTGCAGGCCCAGCAAGCAGGTGCATCCCCTGTGAGACACCAGCAGACACAGGCAGCGCTCAGAGTACCTTCATCAGCCCCGACCCGCTCCTGGCAGGCACAGACCCTGCCCTTCGTAAGTGCACAAGGCTTAGGAGGATGCAGACACTCTTGCCACTGACTGATGTAGTTATATTCACTGCTTGCAAGGTGCTGGGGAACTAGAAACATTAGAAACTTAAGGGAAAAGCTGAGGAGCTCCATGGAGAAGTTGCCAGAGGCCCCTCGTGCTGTTTGAAAGCAGCCTCCTGGGTGCGAAAGCACAGGCAGACCTGGGGAAAGTCCTTGCTGAACCCTGATTATCGAAGCAAAAATACAGGGCTGTGGAAAGCTTTGGAAAATCTTTGCCTGGCAATCCACGCTGTCTCTGTTGCCTTATACCAGTTGCTTAGCAAGTTAATATATCACTGCTACGAGGGCCTCACTGAAGCACGGTGATCTGCGGCTGTCTAAAATTAGACATGGGCGTCTCGAGCGAGAAACTGGCTTTTCCTTGGAGGCGCCATCGAAATTGGACCCTGCTTTCCCATTGGTCTGACTAGTGCCTCGGGATTAACATGAAGGTAAACAGCAATTGCATAAAAGCTGAGACCTCCTGGCTGTACAATCTGTTATGGACAGGGGCTCTCTGAGGACGTGGAAACTCCACTGCCGAAGGCAGCTAAAATAAGTGAGTTGAGTAGTGGGGAAATAACAGAGCAGAAAAGCACCTCTCTAATGTCAGGAGGATGGAGAGGCTGAATGGAGGTAACATTGGCCCTTCCTGAGGGACATGGATTCGAATGAAAAGATCACAGCACCTGTGCCAGGCCTCGTGTACCAGCAAAACCAGTACCTGGGTGTTTTTGGTATGTGGTGGTGGTTGCTCAGGCTCTCTCTGCAGTGTCCTGGGCAGCGTTAGTGCTGAGTCCCTTTCCCCCTGCACATGTGGTCGGGGTCACTGTTTTCTCCTCTTTCCTTCACAGTGTGTTGGTATCTCTGGGCTGCTTGTGCTAGCGAGCACAAGCAAGGCACGGATTTCCTTGTGACTTGTAGCTGCTCTCTACCAAATTCCTGGAGCAAATGTTTGTGCTCTTGCCACCACCGCTCTCTCCTTGCTCGGTGGCCTTTCCACGTTGATGCATAAGGAGCCGCGTTGCCTCTTCCTTTCATGACTCCTCTTCCAGTGCAAAGTGTGCTCCATCGCTGGGGCGGGGAGAGGCCAGCCGGCCCTGCAAGGGCTTCTCCCTGATCACAGCCCCACGAGAGGCGGGCGCGGGGCTGCGCTCGCTGTACCCGCAGAGCCCACGCAGAAACTCAAAGTGCCGAGTCTGGGCCACAGGGAGATGAAAGACTTGGAAGGCTTCGTGGCTGGAGGGAGGGCCCTGGAGATGCTGGCGAGCTGGTCCCAGACCCATCATGGGACAAGTCACAGACTGTCACCAGTTGCAGAGGTTTGGGTCCTGGATGGTGACTTCCACACCAGCCGCTTGCTCCTGTGAAAGGCCCACACGCGCTTTTGTTTTCCAACTAGTTCCTCTTTTCCGTAGTGATGTGGCCTGGTGGTTTGTGTTTCAAGGGGCCTCTGGGTCCCACACACCGACCCGAGCCAGCTGGGCCCCATGGGCTTTGCTCCTTCTGCCCCACGGCCCAGATCCAACGAGGGAACCAGGCTGGGGAGGGTGAAGCTCCCGGAATGGGGCCTGTGTAGCTGGGTGCTGAGGGGCATGACAGGGGTGTCATCACCCTCCGCATCTCTCCAGCCTTGGGGCACCAGCCGCTCTCCAATGTCCCCTTTGCTGTCAGCCAAACTGCTTGGCCCAGCTGCCTCCTCGACAGGGCTGCTATGGCTCTGAACGGCCCAGGCCTCCTCCTAGCACACGGCACGGGCTCCACAAGAGCACACACATTTGGCCAGCGGGGCAGGAGCAGGACAGGGTGCTGCAGACCTCCGGAGAGTGCGTCCAAGTGCTGCCACCTTTCAGGAAGGCTGAGCGCCCTCCAGGCAAAGAGGCTCCCTGCTCGAGTGAGAGCCAAGTGAAGCAGAAGCGCTCTACCCCACAAGATAAATTCTTCGATCAAGGCGAGCAGAAAAGAGCAGCAAATTTGTTTGTTCTCTGTTGTCCCTCTCTTATCTCCTGCTGCTGGCTTGGAGTGTAGGGGCCTGGCACAAGGGACAGCCCATCAGAAATAGCCCTGTACAGTCACTGGCGTGCCCCAAAATAGTCCTTGAGCTAGGCTTGCTTTAACCCTTCCCTGACCCTCCTAGTGACAAATAGTGTTGCAGAGTATATGGCCATGGCCCTTCTGCCCACCACCCGCTGTGTTCTTCTGCCCTCCTCCGAGGTCCCTCTTCAAGGGGACCACAAGTGTGACTTCTTTTGGGGGCTGTTTGTCTTGTGCCTCAGCTGCCTGGGACTTTACGGAGTGGACAGTGATGTAGGGCTCTGCTGAGGATCCATCCAGGAGATTTCCATGGGAATAGTGGCCATTTGGCACTTTATAAAGTCTCCCTTTGTGCTGGGAAAAACACCGTTGTTGGATTTCCACTCCAGTGGCAGCAGCTGACCCCAAGACCTCGTCATGCAGAGGGGAAGGCGGCACACGCGTGTGTTTAAACTCTGCCTCCAAACCTCCCCAGGCAAAAGGGTTCTCCTCTTAAGTGCTCTGAGAGTGCTATCAGGATGCCAAACCTTCACTCCATTTGCAAATCACTGCCAGCACCTCAGGTCAGACTTTTTGATCTGATGCACAGCGAGCTGTTTCCCTCCCGCGCACCTCGCTGTGCCCGGGGGATTAGCTAGGGCAGGTCTGCTGACCTCCATGTGCTTTAGCAACAAAAGTCCTGACTGCAGTGGCTTAGTGAGCTCTAAGCTTTTTGTGACATGCTAGATGTGCTGCTTTTAGCCCATGACTGTCAGTGCAGCTCTGGCGTCTCGGGCAACAGGCAAGCGCAGGTAGCTCACCCAGCCACGGGCTTTGTGCAGCAGTGACGGGGTGTTGAAGATACACTGACTGCGGTGCCTCAGCTCCACATGCAGCTTGGAGTGGCTCCTAAATGTCTGGTGGGATCCTTCGTCCCCAGTAATGTGCAGGGTTTCTCTGAATAGGCTTAAATCCTCATTACCAGGAAGCAAGAGCCTGCAAGCAGACCTGTTCCTGAGGCAGCTAGCTCTTGTGCCCACCTTCCAAGGCCAGGCCACGGACAGTTTTTTCAGCCGTACCCAGTTTCCTCTAAGGAGAAGATGCTCGGCTAGAGTTGTTGCTGGTATGTTCAGAGGAGACGAGGCCGTGGTATGAGACTAGAAGAGGTTAGCTTGCTTAGGCGAGGAAGACACATTTAGAGGGGTAATCTGGCCCAGAGGAAGCTTGCCCATGGGCAAGAATGCAAATGGAGAATGTCCAAAGACATTTTAAATGAAAAGGCTGTAACTTAAGCAGAGAGCATTGAACCAGTCTTTGAGTAGCAGAACAAAACCCAGACAGCTTTTAAGATGGAGCCAGTGGACACCATCCTCCCAACCCCATTCCTACTGGGAAGCACAGGTGCCATGGATTCAGCACAGCCTTGCATTCACTGTGCAGAGCCAGGCAGCCTTCAGCAGGGAGGCTTAATGTCTTGTCTTCCCTATTCTCCTCTAGGTCTCAAAACAGGAGGTGGCTCCTCAGGTGGCTCAGGGAACACTTTCCACTACACCTTCCATGGAGATCCTCACGCCACCTTCGCATCCTTCTTTGGAGGCTCCAACCCTTTTGATATCTTCTTTGCTAGTAGCCGCTCCCGAGTGTTCAACGGCTTTGACCAGGAAGATATGGACATTGATGATGACGACGACCCTTTCAGTGCCTTTGGCCGGTTTGGTTTCAATGGCATTAATGGGGTTCACCGGCGGCACCAGGAGTCCCTGCACACGCGGAGGAAGGTCCAAGACCCACCCGTCATCCATGAGCTCAAGGTGTCCCTGGAAGAGATCTACCATGGCTCCACCAAGAGGATGAAGATCACCCGCAGGAGGCTCAACGCCGATGGCCGGACCATGCGGACAGAGGATAAGATCCTAAACATTGTCATCAAAAGGGGGTGGAAGGAGGGAACCAAAATCACGTTCCCCAAAGAAGGGGATGCCACCCCGGACAACATCCCTGCTGACATCGTCTTCATCCTCAAGGACAAGCCTCACTCACACTTCAAGAGAGACGGGACGAACGTGGTCTACACTGCAAACATCAGTCTTAAAGAGGTGGGTGTCAGTGGGAAATCCCATGGGGTGGGTGGTGGCACTGGGTCATTGCACACAGGGCCAAGATGGGGCCAGACCTTTCACCATGCCGGTTAGGAAAGCCATGAGAGACATGAGCAGAGAGCTCTGTAGAGAGGAGCTGTAGAGACTCGCCTGTGTCTGTTCTGGAGAGCTGCTCCGTCTTCTTGCTGCGTGTAGGACATGGGATGCTGCAGTCCCTGCTGAAGGTGCCTTGCTTCTTGAGCGAATAAATGTGGTATTTATCCATTCCCTCTTCCCCATATGTACCATCCTTCTATTTCAACACTGGGTATTCACATACGGAAGACAGCCCTGATCCTCTGTAGCAGCAAGTTACCAACTCGTGTTCGCGTAGCTGAGTCTGCTGCTGCTGTTGTCCTGGATAGGGCCTGGTACCTCCTCGCATGGACAGAAAGCAGGGCCACACAGAGAAAGGTAGTGCTGGACACCTCTTTAGCCAAAACCAGCGGTTTTCTTTGGTTCTGGCTTCTCTAGATAAAGGGCGATAAATAAACTCTTCTGGAGAGCCTGGCTGCAAGCAAAAGCCAAAACACTCAAGCCACCAATCCGAGAGGTCACAGTGAGACTTGATGCATCAGAGTCACAGCGGCTCTTTGCGAAGGTGGGAGAGGAAGAGAAGATTACCCAAGTACAAGATGTGCTGTTCACTACTGCTGTCTAACTACCTTTTAATAATGCCAGCTGGCAGCTGCATTTAACACTGACGTTTTTGGCAGCTGCCATTTGCAGTTCCTTTCAGACTCTAGACACTGTCTGTCTTCTTAATGAGTTGATTTTTTTTTTTAAGACAGATTTATGCTCTCAGGTGCATTTAATGGAAATCAGCTCAATGGGCCAGAGCTGAGGTAGGAAAACGTGAGCTCTTTAGTGTGCCAGCAAGTTAAAAGAGTTTCGGAATGACTTTATGTCTTTGCTAGGGCTATGGCTGGTTGTCCTGGGGCAACAGGAACCACATGGATCAGGAAGAACTGGATGCAAAACCTAAACTAAAGCAGACTCACCGCAAGTTAACCTGTAGACTCGGGAGTTGAATATCCCTCACAGTGCAAAGGGATTCAAGAGGTTTATTCCTGTGGTGGCTGGCTCTGCTGGCTGCTCCAGAAATACTCAGGAGAAGCTACATTATTTATGGAGTCATGCATGCCATATCTCAGATGTTTCCTTCTATGCATTCCTATATCTGTAAAATTAACCCCAAGCCGGCTGTCCCGTTGTCCAGTCCATGCTAGCCCGGGTTCGTTTGCTGCTCGGGTAGAGGCCAGGGCTTGGGAGGACTCTCCGAGTTGCCCTTTGCGCGTGCAGCCCTGTGAGCACGATCCCTGCCCCGCGTGCTGCTGCTGCAGCGCCCGGACAAACCTGCTGGTGCTGGGGCCGGGGAGGTGCCTGCTCTGCCACCCCAGGCAGCGCCCCAGCCGTGGCTCGCCCACAGGACACTTGTGATCTCTGTCCAGCTGCCCATAAACAAGGCGTGTGTTGGCATTTGCTTTGCATGACCTGCAAAGCAAAGGGCTTTGCTCAGTCACAAAGAGTGACTAGTGGAAATTGCTGGTCCAGGCAAATTCCTCGTCTCTTTGAGCTGGAGTTCCTGTTCTCTGCACATCCTCACCGCGAGCTGAACTCAGTGGAGATCCACAGAGCTGCCGGCCTGGCTGCCATCCCCATCCTTCTGCTTGCCAGGGCAGGATGATGCTTTGCTGCTCCTATCTTCCTTGAGAAGAAGTAGCTCAAGTGCTTCGAAGCATCAGCAGATGCCAGGATCTCCCCGACGCCATATGCCACGATCTCGGTACGTGACGGAATGAATCACAGACCTCTTCATCACCTAGCCTACAACTGTAGCCTTGAGTGCTCTCCTCGCGCTGTTCTTCCTAGCAAGCCTGTCTTTTTTAGCTTTAGCCTTCATCTTGTCAGCTGCCACGAGAGAGCAGCACAGTGTGGTGCGAACAGGCGGCTCCGGGAGGCGTGTGGTGCTGCGCTCCGACTCTCGGATCTGCTGGAGAACCTGGTTCTGCTCTGCTACCAAGGGCAGCAGCGCTGCCCGCCATGGCCTGTGCAGGAAGGAGCCCTCCGTGCCCAGGAGCAGCACAGGGGTGACTGGAGCCCTTGGCAGCATCCATTTAGCAGTGCTTCCTTACGGGTGCCACCTTGGACCCGAGCGGGAGCAGGCAGAACCTGGACTTCTTTGCACCCTCTGGGAACCTTCCCAGCTCCAGAGATCCCACAGGGAACCTGGAAACCAGACCGTCCTCCTCCTCTTTTATGCTATAGAGCCCTCCAGAGCACAGCACAGGGAGGCGACAGCCTTCCAGCAGTCACTTGACCTATAAAACCCAGCAGCCATAAACTTCTCACCCTGGAGTGCCTCGAGCGATGCTTTGGTCCCGCTGGCGGTGGAGGCGAGGAGACCTCGAAGGAGAAGCTGGGCCAAGGTGTGACTCGGAGCCCGGGCGCTTCCAGAGCTCACATCCTCATCCCATTCACCACCACATGCCCCGGGATAAGGGACCCTTACGGGGATGGCCCCGGGAGCTGCCTGCTCTGCATCCTGCGCCCGGCCTCGCCTCCCTCGGGGCGTCCGCACGCGCCTGGGCTGCCCTGCAGCTGCTGGCAAAGCCCTCCCGAGGCTTCGCTGCGAGAAGGAGGCCCCGCTGCCGCCCTGGCTCACCCTGTGCTCGCAGCGCAGCGCAGCGTGGAGCAATCGAGCCCGCTCCGACTCAATACCCAGGGATCCTCTTTCTAGGATGCGGCACAGCTGCCTGTGCTACGGCCAGGCTCTTGCTTGTGGTCGCTGGTATTATTTCAACAACCCGTTTCTTAAATGCCAGTGAAGTTGGGCAAGAAGAATTAAAAACAAGACCATACGGTGGAGAAGAAATTGTCTCTAATTGGCGTGTCTTGGCTCTCGGGAGGAAACATTAAGATCCCGCCTGTCTTCACGGCTGCTGCCTGTTTCTGCTGCCACCCCAGCGCTTCGCGGGCGCCGCTCCGTGAGCCTGGTCAGGGACGCTCTGCGTTGCCGTTTCCAGCCCTGTCCCTTGGGACGGGGTGCAGACGTCCCAGTCGCTTCTGCTGGCCTCTTCTGCTCACAAGTCTCCCTCTGGAAGCCCAACTGGATGCTCAGCTAACAGGTCTAACTGCTGTGTCTGACGCTGCACCCGCTCCGTTTCCCTTTCTGCGTCTCATTTGGGAGCCGGAGACCTCTTTTCTCCAGCACAGCTGGACTTGTGCAGCCCTCCGTGGTACCTGCGAGCCACCCAAAACACCAAATCGCATCCTCCTCCCTTCCCGTTGCAGGGCATCCATGGGGAGCCGTTCCCGGCACCCCTCGGCGTGGGATGAGCACTGTGTGGGACCAGCCTGTGCCCACCCCTCTCCCGGGATGCTCAAGGGCTGGCGCCCGGAGGCTTCATCCCCACCAAATCCGCCCTTTCTCCCTCACCGAGAGCCTGGAGACGGCCCTGCCCACGGCTCCGCTAGAGCTGCCTGAGTTATTTAAGGACACCAGGATTTTCTTGCTGCATTCCCGCGTCACGTGGCTCCCTAATGCAGCCCGGCTTGCGGCTGCCCGGCTGCAGCAGGAGCGGCGCCCGGCACAGGGACGGGATGTAGGGAGCCCAGGGCCATTCCCCAGCTCCACGGGATCGGGCACACGGAGGCAGGGCAGGGAGCAGGACCGGGGCTGGGGTGGGGGGGTTGTCTCGCTGCAACGTCCTTCTTGGGCAGGTAAAAAATAGCCGGCAGGTAAAAATAGCCATCGGCAGCGTAGGATGCTGTAACTGGAGCCGTCGCCCGCGTGGGGACCGGTGGCAGGGAACGGGCCCCGCGGAGCCCGGCTTCCAGGAAAGGCCCGCGGAGCTGCCTGGAGGCCGTCCCGCTGCAGATACCTGTGCTATAGATACCGGCCGCGCCGGCCACGCGGCGGCAGCTGGGGAGCCGCGGAGGCATCCGGTGACCGCAGCCGGATTCGCGGTCGCCCCCGCGACGTCGGGCGCTGGGGCCGGGGGAGGCCTAAATTTAACCTGCCGGGGGGCTCCCCGGGTAAATCGCTGCGGCAGGCGGGTGCCGCAGCCCCGCGGCTCACGGCGTCGCTCTCTGTCTCTCTGCTCCCGCAGGCCTTGTGTGGCTGCACCGTGAACATTCCCACCATCGACGGGCGGGTGATCCCGCTGCCCTGCAACGACATCATCAAGCCGGGCACCGTGAAGAGACTGCGCGGGGAAGGGCTGCCCTTCCCCAAGGCCCCCACCCAGCGAGGAGACTTGATCGTGGAGTTCAAAATCCGCTTCCCCGACAGAATAGCCCCCCAGACGAGACAGATCCTCAAGCAGCACCTCCCGTGCTCCTAGAGCGCGCGGACTCTTCTCCAAGCAGCAATACTCCCAACGCCCGCGCCGCAGCACCCGCCCTGCGCCGCGCAGCGCTGCCGCAGCACTTTCAAATGCAAAAAACCCACCTTCCTGCCCCGGGGTCCTGTCCACCCCTCGCTCCCTCCTGCCCCTCTCGGCCTGTTTTCCGCTGGGGCAGCGCGGGGGCCGCGGGCTCCTGCCCAGCCCCTCGCGGCTCTCTCAGCCGCCAGCCCCTCTGTTGTTGCTGTTTTCTCGAGGTCCTGCTTCTCTGCCTCGCACAAGCGGGTGGCACGGGCTGCTTGCCCAGGGAGGTGCAGCACTTCGCGGTCCTTGTGTCACCTGCTGTTGAAGCCACCTTTCCAACTAGAGGACGGACTCGTAGGGATTTCAGTGCAGTGTAAATAGGACTTTACACGACCTCACCCCCCACCCCAGTGTGAGTTTCCTCTTCCCCTCTTTGATACTTGCTGCTGTCCGGGGTCCCGGCTGTACCGAGGTGCCAAGGAAACAGCGGGTATGGCAAAGGGATCGCGTCCGCACACGGTGGCCACTGTAGCTGGACTGTTTCTAACCCGGGACCACGGTACCTAGTCCTACTGCGGTCCACCCTCCTGTGCCAAGGCTACAACCGAGCATCATCTGTGCCAAAAGAGAACGCGGAGCGGAGAGCGCTTGGTGACGGTCCCTCCCGTGCCCCTGCTCGGGCCGTAGGGCCTGGCTGGGCCTGTCCCACGTCCCCGCGTGGTGCCGGGCCAGCCTCTCCCTGTGCCTGCGGCCAGGCCCGACCCCGAGCAGGAGGGAAGGGGGAGCCCAGGTGGGAGCTTTCTTGTTCAGATGTGTTGAGTTTGCATTGCTGCTTTTTTCTAATACGTATATATAGATAGCTAGGTCAACTCCATAAGGGTTTTCTCTGCCCATTTTGGGTTTCCTGGAGTGGTTCATCCTGCCTTTCAGGGGCTCAATTCAGCCATACGAACATCATGCCTGTGAGAACATAGTATGTGTGTAGCACAAGTTCAGGTGCAAAAGCAGAGCCAAGTGTGAGCAGAGCTGTGGTTTTTCACTAGCGTTTGAGTTCAACCTTAGGGATTTTCATAGGAAGAGAAATGCACGTGTATATATTTTTCTACAGGGAAGACGAATCCAGGAGGTGTTTGTGGGCGTTACGGTGAGGCTGGGAGGAGCATGAGGCAATCTGCTTGGTGGTTTTGTTTTTAAATGCTGTATTTTTTTAAAACTTTGGATTTCCATCAGGAGAATTTTTATATTTCTTACCTCTGTCGGCCTATTCTGCCTCTTGCCAGTTTTTCCCGGGAGGGCCCTTCGGAGCGGGAGGCGCCGCCGGCCTGACGCGGCTTCGCAGGGCTCGAAAACGCCTCTCCCATCACGGCAGCGCCTTCCCGCTCCAGCCGACGCCAAGAAACCCCATGCCAAAAGGCTCCCCCGGCAATCCCGGGCTTTTATTTTCCAGAGCAACAGGGGCCCTGGGGGCGCCGGGGCCAGCGGGGGCGCTCAGGGCGTCGCGGGCCGGGGGAGGCGGCGCTGAGCTCGGGGCGCCGGGAAGGGCCCCGCGCGGGTTTGAACTCACCGACCAGTTTGAATGGTTGGACACGACGCCTTCGCCCTCCGCTGCTCCCCGGCGAGTCCGACACGCAGAGCCTGGTGGACACTGATGGAGCGAGGAGACGGGTCAGCGCGCAGACGCGGCTGCTCCGTCTCTCAGTTCCAATGAGACCTGAATGTTTTTTTTTTTTTTTTTTTTTTTTTTTTTTTTTTTTTTTTTTTTTTTTTTTTTTTTTGTAATGTCAGTATTGAGAGGAGAAATAAAGTATTTTAAAAAAATAAACCCCGCTGGCCTGTGTCATTGCAAGTGACATTGGCGTAGCCAAAGATGGAGATGGAGAGGCTGGAGATCCTCCGCCCTGGCGCTGCCCTTTGCGTCGCGGGGCTCATCCCAGCCGGAGCTCCGGGCCCAGCACGAGAGGTTTCCCGGGCAGGGAGCGCTGCAGGGACGGGCAGGATCCAGCAGCCAGGGCGCCTGCGGGGCGAGCGTGGCCACCCCACCGCCGGCGGGGCAGCAGCGGAGCCGGGGAAGGGCTGTCCCCGCGCGGGCACTGGGGACACCTCGCTGGCACCGGTCCCATCGGGGGCCCCACGGCGCAGGGGCCATTGCGGGTGGCGCCGGCAGTCAGCGGCCGGGCAGGACGCGGCCAGGGCTGACCCAGCAGCGGGGCAGCCCCACGGCGCCGGCGGTGCCCATGGGCAGGGACGCTGCGGTGCGGGAATGCCCCGGCGCGAGGGATGCTCAAGGGGTGCGGGT
>VZSV01000003.1:1039033-1053522 GCA_013398735.1 Nothocercus julius
GCCGCGCTCCTGCCGCAGGGACAACTGCCGCTTTCCGGAGGGTGCGGGAGCCCCTCGGGCCGCTTTTCTTGGTGGCTTCGCGGTGCAAGGACAGGGCAGCAGCGGCTCCGCCAGCCCCTAGAGCCAGGCCAGCCCCTGGAGTAGGGGCTGCCCCCAGAGCCCCCAGGCAGCTCCGGCTCTGCACACAACGTCTGCTCGGGCTTTGGCGTTTCTCCCGCTCGCTCCCCAACCCAGGCCCGGGGCAGGAGCCCTCGCGCCCTGCTCCTGCTAGCGGGAGACCTCCCTCTCCTCCTGCCCCCTGCTCCTCCGCTCCCTCCGGCTGCCTCCACAGACCCCATCTCCACCTACTCGGCCCCACTTCCGCAGCAGCCAAGGCTGCCCCGCAGGAGGAGCCTCCAGCGCCGGCCGGCGCCCAGCGCTCTCGTGCCCCACACCCTCACGCTGCCTCTCTTCTTGCAAAAACCCTTGCAGAGCCCTCCTGCCCAGCCCCTCAGCTCACAGGTGGCTGCCCCTGGCTCTCAGCAGCAGCCCCACTGCTTCTTGCTCACACAACAGGCTCCCTTCTGCTCACTAGTCCCTCCATTACAGCAGGTCTCCCCCTGTCCACTTACACAAACCCACTACCACTAATAGAGCCCCAACCCGAGCGATGCAGAGCCCCAGGCAGGCAGGGACCCTCCCCAACCACAGGGCTCTCGGCTCACTGAAATGGGAGGATGAACCGGCCCCGGCCAAGCAGCTCTGCAGGGCCAGGGGAGCGCCCAGCCCCGGCTCGCCTTGCAGGACGGGCTCACGCGCTGGGTGCTCGTGCACTGGGTGCTCGCGTGCTGGGTGCTCACACTGGGTGCTCGCGCTGGGTGCTCGCACTGGGTGCTCGCACTGGCACAGACGAGCAGCGAGGGGCCGAGGCGAAGCTGCCGTCTTTGCAGCGGTGCCGTGCACAACAGCAACGCAGCACTCGGCACACGGGCGCCTGCCGGCCCTCAACCCTCCCCGCACGTTACCCGACTAACGGGAGGCACAAGTGCAGGCGCCCGGGGCCCTGCTTGTCCGCGCGGCTTCAGGACAGCGCTGGCCCCAGGCGAGGGGCACAGCGCAGCCAGGAGCTGTTAGACCCAGGGCTTCTCTCCAGCACAACACCAAAAAGCACAGCCATGCCACATCTCACACGCCAGAGCAGTACGAAGGAACTGAGGACAGAGGAGCGGGTACAACAACCACCATCAAAACCTGGTTCCTGCACAGGGGCAGCCACAAGGGAAGGCAAGGAGGTCAGCAGAAATCCTTCATCAGGAACCCAAGGACTCATGTGAACCGTTCCGGCTGCATGGGACGCTCATCTTTCAGCAAAGCCTGAGGATCTTCACACTGCCGCCCAAGGGGGCTCCGCTCTTCCCAGCCCCGCTCAGGCCGTCCTGCACCGGAGCCAGGTGCAGCCTGAGAGCCCTCACGCACCTGCCTTGAGGCAGGACGGAGGAAACTGCCACTGCTGCAGGAGGGTTCCCACCTGCGAGAGTCCAAGAGCCGCCTGGGGAGAGCAGCAGGCTCAAAGCGCACGGAGGAATTTGGGCTACGCTGCTCCGCAGCAGCCAAAGCGGCAGGGGACAGGGCAGCTCAGGGCTCAGCTGCAGAAGGAGCACGAGGTACCTGCCACAGGCAGCAGCGCTCTCCCCTCCGGGGCCTGCTGCCAAGTACGAGCAGGGGGAAGAGGCTGCCACGCCAGGAGCTGCCTTCTGTTAACGTGAACCTAAAAAGCTAAGAACGAAGAGCAGTCTCATTAACTAGAGAGCTTTCACAAAGGAAGGGCCAGGTTCTGGCTAGAGTTTTGTGGGATTTTTATTATTTTTTTTTATTATTTTTGTGGGTTTTTTTATACAGGCTAGCGTTGTACCCTTTGCTAAAGCTGCTGATTCTGCCACATAAACTAGAACAGAAATTTCTCAGAAATTAAAGTCAGTTCCCCTCCTGGTTAATGCACTGTCTGCCTCCCAACTGAACATCGGTGTGGATTTGTGTTTGCAGAAAACATTCCCTGTACAAAGTCTGACACGCAGCTACACTGGTTCTGACTGAGGAATGAAGAAGCCGAGAGTCCATTGAACATTGGATTTTCCCTGTACAACGTGGCCTGATTTGGAGTTTGGTCCACCAAGGACAGCGAGTTAACCGTAGAGATCGTCATCATTGTCTTCACTGTACACGTTGCCCCCGCTGCCACCTCCTGTGCCTTGGCTGGGACCGGCGCCTCCCTGGTTACCCGACGGGAACCTGCGGTGCAGATGGGGAGAGAAGAGATGCGGTTCAGACGCCTCCCCACACCTCGGCACGCTCCCCTCCCTCCACACCAGCACCCAGGCGCCCGGCAGGACAGAGGGGTGAATTGGCAAGAGCTGCAGACCACGCTAAAGGTTTGCAGCGCTGCCGCGCGCAGCTTGCACTGAAGGGAAAGGGCTCTCCAACACAGGTGGCCCTCTGGAGCACTAACAGAGCAGCCGCGAGCGGCCTGCAGCACAGCCCAGACTCGCCCTGCGCGCAGGTAGCTGCTGCGGGCACCGAGAAGGGGAAAAGTGATGGGAGAGGCGATTGCTCCCCAGCGTCCAGCCTCCACTCGAGGCCGAGTCAGGCTCCCCGTCCTGCCCGGCTACCTGAAGCTGCCGAAGCCACGGCTCTGCTGTAGGGTCTGTGCAAACATCTCGTATTTCCTGATGTCATTGTCGCTGACGGAGCGGCGAGCAAAGCGCATGGCCTCCTCAAAGTGATCCCTGCGGATCTCGGGAACCGGGTCGTCCTCCTCCACTTCCTGCATGGGACAGAGGGCCCAGGTGAGCAGCCTCCCCGAGCCCTGCAGCCAGGCACCTGCCCGCAGCCTCCCTCGGGGCCAGGATGCCCCAAGAGCAGCTGAGGCAGAGGCTGGGGAGGACGCTAAAGCACACGGCGAGTCACAGCCACCGCAGGGGCCTTCTGAGTGAGGCCAACAACGAGGCACCCGAGCGGGGCCTCCGGCAGAAGAGGCCGAAGTGCTGCAGCTCAGCACTCTGCGCCGGGGGCCCCCTCGGAGCCCGTTGGCCCCGGGGGGCTGGTTACCCCTCAGGGTGAGCGGAGAGCACTCACCATGGCGGAAGGGTTGGTTTGCCTCTCGCGCTCTCGCCGGATCTCGCTCTCGATGGACTCGCGGATGGCCAGTTTGCAGGCACGCTGGCAAATCTCTGTCAGGTCAGCTCCCGAGAAGCCGTTGGTCATCTTAGCTAGGAAATCCAGGTCGACATCCTAGGGAAAAAATAAAATCCAGGAGGCTTTTCTTTTTCACCTTACATTCCCAGGTGAAAAAAGAGGTGCCTTTAGGTTCCCATGCTACCAAGGTACCACCTTAATGCTGCCCCATTTTAGAAAATGTGCTATGAAGGCCCTTGTCTCTAGAAAAGGTTCACTACACACAACAGCAGACCACACTTCTCGTGTTTAAGACAACTCCATTAAGAGCCACAACTGCCTCTGCACTGCTCGTGTTCACGGGGAAGCAAGCTGGCTGCTGGGCTCAGGGTGCCACGTGCCCCGATGTCAAGGGAAACAGCGGCAGGCTCTAACGCCCCGGAGTCGCTAGCTAAGCAGGTACCTGCAGATGCATTTTGCACCACCAGCGAGAGGCCCTTCTGCCACCCCAAGCAGCAACACTTCAGAGGAAAGCACAGAGCACAGGCGTGTGGAAGAAGGGACACAACACAGAGACAGGACCAACAACCCTCCTCCTTCAACTGATGCAGTAGTGCCATGACCTCCTTTTGAGCTTTCCTTCCTGACAGTGTCTGAAAAGGTAAGTTTGACATAAAAGCCTGAGCTCTTGCCTGACATCTGCTTTTCTCTGATTAATGGCACCGACAGGTGTGTTCTCACCTGTTCCCCAGGAAAGGGGCATAGCTCTCGTCTGTGATAAAGCTCAGCACCAATTTAGGGTGATGACTCTTCTTCAGCTTCCATTTTCCTTCCTTGCTTTCAACACCCACTTTTCTTTTAAAGTATAAGAATCTTCTGTAACACACTGGTTCAAGGCTTTCCTGTTCCTGCACCACAAGCAGAACTCTACTACGTGATTAAGACTTGCTGTGGTACTTCATGTGTGGACACACACAGTAACTGTGCATCAATGGCACCTGGTTTCACCAGTATCTACGTTTACAGCTCAAGCCTCCCTCCCATCTCTTCATGTCCATCATTCAGGCTGAAGGGTTCCCAGCTCTGTACTGTGTGGATTGATCACCAGCCCTCTGCTTTGTCGCAAGCATCTGAAACACGCACCAAACTCAAGTCAAGCACAGTGAGGGCACAGCTCCTACCTTGGCAACTGGTGACTTCCTCAGGTTGGCTTTAAGAATAGCCACCCGGGACTTCTCGTCAGGCAGGGGGATGTAGATGAGCTGATCCAGGCGGCCGGGGCGCAGGATGGCCGGGTCAATGATGTCCGGCCTGTTGGTGGCACCGATGATGAAGACGTTCTTCTTGGTGGACATGCCATCCATCTCTGTCAGAATCTGGTTAATGACACGGTCTGCGGCACCGCCGCCGTCTCCAATGTTCCCACCTCGGGCCTTTGCAATGGAGTCCAGCTCATCAAAGAAGAGCACACAAGGGGCGGCTTGGCGAGCCTGCAAGGAGCAGAGAGGCACAGTTCCCGCATGTGAAGTACCAGCAGATGAGAAGGACACCCGTCTCACCCTACACCTGCCCTAAAAGCAGCTCCATGGAGCACTAGAGCACTGTTATCTCATGGACAGCTTGGAGGAGTTGCTCTGGAATAATCTCCTGCCTTACAGACCCCTGCATTTCCCCAAAGTGAGCAGCACCGTGAACCAAGCAGAAAGATGGCAACTCCAGCACCTGGAGGCAGAGCCAAAGCCACTTTGCCTGGACCAGAGCTGTCCCTGCAAGATCTAGGGATGTCAGTTGGCTATTCAGGCAGTCAAGTATCAGTGATCAAGACAGACACATCAAAGGGGAGGAGGGATCCAGTCACTGCCTTCAGCTACCTAATGGGTGGTTATGGGGAAGAGGGAGCCAGATTCTTCTTCAAGGTGTGGTGAAAGGACAAGATACAACTGGCACAAACTACTGCAAGGGAAATTCCAGTTAGAAATACAGAAAAGAAAAATTCTTCACAAAGAGAAATCTCCAACATGTGTATACCAGCCAAAAGAGGTAGAGGATTCTCCATCCTTAGCACATGCTCAGAACTAAACTACACAAGGTCTTGATCTAACTTCCAGGTTATCCCTGCTCTGGGCAAACAGCTGGACTGGACGGCCTCCAAAGTTCCCTTCCAAACAAATTATTCTCTCTCCTTCCAACTTTCCTCTCAAAGCATCTTTTCTGGTCATAAGAATAAGGATTCCCAAGCTGATCCATGCAGGTACCTCCTGGAACAGGAGCAGGCCATGGGAGTGAACTCCTTTCCAAGCCAGGTTCATTGCAGTACAAGAATTTTTAGGACATTTTGGAGGTCTGCAAAAGGTGGTGGCTTATGAGGTTTCAGGACACATTTTCAGCGATTTGGAGGATATCTGCCCCATCCTGACCTCGTCCCAATGCTAAGGCACTTAAACGTTTAACAACAATGCAAAAGGTAGCAGGAAGAAAACTTCGTAGAGTTATGTTGCCAGAAGGATTTATTTCTTAACATCAGGAAAGCAGCATGCAGTCACAGAAGAGATAAGGAAACACCAGACAGAACAAACAGGAACCAGGCCAGTAAGTTAGGCTCAGCAGACTCATGTTCTGGGGCACATGAGCACAAAGACAGCAGAGGGAGCAGAAAGGGTCCTCACCTTGTCAAAGATCTCGCGCACGTTGGCTTCAGACTCGCCAAACCACATGGTGAGCAGCTCTGGCCCCTTGATGGAAATGAAGTTTGCCTGGCATTCATTGGCAATGGCTTTGGCCAGCAGTGTCTTCCCACAGCCAGGGGGCCCATAGAACAGAACCCCTTTGGATGGAGTCATGCCAAATTTGAGGAACTTGTCTGGGTGCTCCACAGGATACTGAAAGAAAGAAGGGTCTTGTAATGAGCCAAAAAGGACCTGGACCTTGCCCTTTACCAGAACAAATGCCCAAGACTTCTGAGGGTTTAAATACAAAATTCTGCCTCTGGGAGCTACTGTAGTACTCAAATGAGTACTGGCTTGAAAAGCACCACAGGTGAACTGTAAAGCTGCCTTAAACATCCAATTTACCAAGTATCATTTTCAGTAGTTTCCCAGCACACTTAACCCCTGCTGAGCACCTTCACTCTGCCCTGCAGAAGCAAAAGGGAACAACTAATTATCTCATCTATTCAGCTCTGCTCCCCAAAGACAGCCAAGATGTCTTTGAGGTGGGCATGTACCCCCAGCAACAAGATCAGAACTAGGTGATAATTTTAATACCAGAAAATTGGACTGAATAAGAAAAGAGATTATTTTATTCACAGATAGGGTATTCTTTCAGCACTAACTGAAACTTTAAACAAATAATTCTTGACAGTATGCCCCACCTCTCCCCTCATGGAAAGCTTCCCAAATGCTTCTCACCCTGTCCCTGTGTAACACTGATGGAAAGCCCTTCACAGGGTCACTAGAAAAAGCTGCATTCACTTTCTAACATGACTTAACAGAACTCTTAGCAGTGTCCACACTGACAGCCTCTGTGCAAAAGCAGCAGAAGCACCGTTCCGACCCTCCTGCACATAGCAGAACATCCGTGAAGGAAGTCAAAGCAGATCCAACTGACAAAAGCTGGACGTTGCCTTCCTGCACTGGCACCCTCTCCTGTTCACTGAGAGCAGACAGCGGGGAATTTCCAGTCCATAGCCAGCAAATACCTTCAGAACTCTGAAACTACCCTATTCCTAACCCAAACAGGAATCTGAAAAGGTTCTGCTTTTTATTATTAAAGCCTAATTGGGCAAAGATCTGGAAGAAGCTCTCACCTGTACAAGCTCCTGGAGTTCTCTCTTTACATCTTCTAGACCACCAATATCTTCCCAGGTAACTTGAGGCACCTCCACCACAGTCTCCCGAAGAGCAGAAGGATTGCTCTGGCTCAGAGCCCACTACCATGGGAAGAGAAGGCATTACGTGAGTTCTGACATGCTGTGGTCACTTGTTCCAAACATACAATTGGGCACTGCACCTAAAAAAGAGCAGCCCTCCTTCCTTACCCTGAAGTCATCCATGGTCACAGCCAGAGAGTTCATCACTTCGGCATCAATGGTTTCATCTTCTAGGTCTATGAGATCCATCTTCTTTCTGATAGCCTGAAGAGCAGCTTCTGAGCAAAGAGCAGCCAAGTCAGCACCAACATGGCCATGGGTCTCATTTGCCACCTGAAAGCAGAGCATCAGCCATGACTCACAGGGACACAAGCGATCTGCATGGGCAACATGTGCTCTGGTCACTCACTCAAAGGTACAATAAACCCTTGGGGATAGGAAGATCAGTGCTCTGATTAAAGACAAATGCTACCACCTATTCACCAGCAGAAACACTGCTGCTGTACCTGAGATCAAAGCTGCAAGTGGAGTTCAGACAGAGTACAGAAAGACTATCCTTGGAGGACTGAAGTAATTCAGGACAGAGATGACAGGAACTATCCAGTTTACATGTGCTCCAGTCTCACCATGACGTGCACCTCACTCTGTAACTTGTTTCAGGCTTGCTTTCTGTTTATTTATTTATAAGAAGGCAAGCAAAAACAGGGCCAAGGCACTTCCAGGCTCGACAGATGTTTGCTTCCCTGAGAAATGCTATTTTAATTAGTGCATGAGGACTTTTGGTCACTTATAAACTGGTTGAAGGAAGCCAGAGATCACACATTCACCCACTTTCATGCCCTCTTAGATGAACTGCTCCTTTTCTATGATCAAAGCATAACAACTCTTCTGCTACAAAACACAAGGAGCTTCTGTTTACAGGGACAAACTTTCCAAATTGCAGGTTACTCACCTGTTCCAGGTCCACATCATCAGCTAGTTTCATATTTTTTGTATGGATCTGCAGGATCTCCAGGCGCCCAGTGGCATCTGGGATACCAATATCTACCTCTCTGTCAAAACGACCTGGGAAGTACACATTAAGCACATGTTAAGCACATATTAAGCACATGTTAAGATGCTGACTCTCAACTAAAGGGGCTGCAGTTGCTGCCTTCGTCCTGCTGAACCAGATAATGACAAATCACAGACATTATAATTCCAGAAAATGACAGAGCTTTGAATCTCTCTGCAGTATATATCAGCAAAATAGCAAAGTGAGACCAGAGAAGGGAGAAAGGATTTAAACACTTAAGAACACTGAGACTAGGGGTTTAACTAGAGCCCAAGAGTACAAAACACATAGTCACTGGTTCAGTAATTGTTTTCAAGTCTCATTTATGGGAAAATTAGCTTCCCATAACCAACATATCATGAGACATTTTTGTTCATTTCTACCTTTTCATCCTCAGCACAATAAATGTCTGCAAATACTGAGAGAGAGATTTTTCAGAACTTTGGTACTGCTCAGAGTGCTGTATAAAGTGGTGAAAAGCACAAACAGCCCCAATAAGTGGAGGGAGGGAAGGAAGCCTATGCGTTACCACAATATTATGTACAGTACCTGCCATTTGCCTCTAGCCATTGCTGTGTTTTCAAATGCTCAAATGGCTAGTTATACATTTAAGAGGTTTCTCTCTTCTGCAAGCTTGACAGGTCTGCTTTTTTATTCTTTATAAACTGCTCATACACTCACTTGCATTGTGAAGGTTTGAAAACCGGGGCCTCGAGTTACTTTTATTTCTGAGAAATAGAGTTTGAGAAGTTGGACACTTCAGAGCCCAATGCAGCTTGAGGCACGAACTGCCTGTTAGGTAGTCAGTTACTCCTTCAGTGTGTCTTGGAACAGCCTCATGCAAAAGAGGCGAGCACACCATCTGATGTCAAAGTATTTCACTATTTCTACAAGAACTGACTTAATAAAGCACAGAAATTAATACCAAAGGCTGGAAGTCTAGAAATAAACTCCAAACAAGCCGTGGAGAGACAAGTCAATAGCATATGAAACTGTTTAACATTAATTTCTGCTGAATCTTTTTCAAGACCCCCCCAGCATAACCTGCAAGAAAGCATCAAATACACAGAAAAGACAGCAATTCTTGTTACCAAATCGCCTGAGTGCTGGGTCAATGCTGTTAGGTCTGTTGGTAGCTGCCATTACAATCACATGCGCTCTCTGCTTCAGACCATCCATAAGAGTCAACAGCTGCGACACTATGCGACGTTCCACCTCTCCATGTGTCTGTGGAGACAGAGAGCAACAGTAGGACTAACTACAACACGGCACAACAGCTAGCACTGCACCAGGACAGATGGTATCACAACCAAAAGCTATTGTGAAACCTACTGATCTGTATCACCCCAGATACTGAACCTGATGAATCTACCCAAATATAACTGAACTGCTAAGATAAACTCTGCTTTATCCTTGTGCTTGAATGCTGAAGTTCACATCAGCCACTCCCAAAAAGGACATAAGGCCACAACACTTTCTTACCTTCTCTCTCTTTGGAGCAATGGCATCCAGTTCATCGATGAAGATGATGGCAGGAGCATTCTTTTCTGCTTCTTCAAAGGCTTTCCTCAGGTTGCTCTCGGACTCACCAGCCAGCTTGCTCATGATCTCAGGACCTGCAAAGTACAGCATGAATTCAGCATACAGCTGATTATTATTTAGGACAAAGACTACATGGCAGTGTCTATATCTTAAGCCATAACAAACACTGACAAGCAAATTCTCACTAAATTAGTATCTGTACAAGTAAGGATAGGATGCATTACCATCATTCCGGCATTCTCAGTTTATTCTGTCAGAATTCAGTGCTAGTCAGTGAGCTACCTTTAGATGCCTCTTTCCTTACCCCATTTCACACTTAAGTGAGCTTCTCTCACCACACACCACTTCTTAGCCACACACTGTCAATATCCGTCCTAGCTTTCAAGAAAAGCAACCAAATTACATGGTGATTAATTTTTGGGAAGGAAAAAGCTGCAAGACAATGACATTGTTTCTAGCTAGCACTGTGTGGTCATATATTCCCCTCTGTAAGAGCCTATAAATACTTAAAAGTATTAAAAAGTTTTTTTCTCAGAGAATAACAAGAGGGATCCTCTATGAACACATCAAACCTGGAATGAAGGGCAAGAGTCCCCATGAGATCTCTCCTACAAGTACTGAACACAAGTGCAGACTTACAGATCTATTCTCCCATGATGACAGGAGTGGTAATGAGGAAAAAGTGTCTTCTAAAAGATCCAAGAAAAAGTAATCTGACCCTCAGGAGAACACAGATAGCAGGTGACTTCAACTAGCTGCAGAACCACTGGTGCAGGCCTGTCCTGAGAGTCTTACTTTAAAAGTAACTCACCAATTCACACCAGTCCTGTGCTACAACACTGCCTGAGGCTCCAGGTTTGGGACTAGCTGATAAAGAATATATCATTAATTCTGACATAATTATTTTTATTATACCACAGAAGGGCAAGTCTCTGAAGAAAAGGCTGGCTCATTAGCATGCAGTGGTCCCTTCTGCACACTTAGGAAACATAATTCAAGGACTGCATATGCTTGAAAAGAACCCACTTGCATTCTATGCCTTGAGATCACCCTTGCACTGTGTAATACACTCCTCTGTTTTTGCCCTAGCAGGTCTATACAACTGAAATTAGAGGCCTATGTAACTGAAATTAGAAAGAAAGTGTACGTATATCTTGACTACAGCAAAGTCATTTAAGCACTGACATAAAACAAGACAGAAAAGCAGAGAGGAGAATTGAGAATCTGTCCTTACTGGCCATAAACCAGCACCTATCTTATCTGCTGCAAGAGTGATACAAGGTTCTCTCAACTAGCACCAAGACACTTGTTCCAGCTTTGAGGGAGGTTCCTCCCAATTAATATTATGGGACGCAGAGCAGCTCTTGTGCTTTATTTGAGGGAAATAAAATCCAGTAGAAACCATCTTCTTGTGTAAATGAAACAAGCAGGTAGTAATAGAAGAGGATTCTGCACCCATATACATAGATTAATTTCACCAATTCAGCCCTAACTCTCCCTACAACACCCAGGCAGACAGACTCCAGGTCACTGCATTACAAAGGTGCCTCAAGGAGAAAACACGTCTCTAAAACTCTTATCAGCTCCATTCATTATCATGAGCTACATGGATAAGTCCAAAGCAGATTTAGCCAAAGATCTGTGGTCTAAGAAGCCACAAAACTTACCGTTGATCAGGAAGAAGAAAGCCCCAGTTTCATTGGCCACTGCTCGGGCAATCAGTGTTTTACCAGTGCCAGGAGGTCCATACAACAGAATCCCACGGGGAGGCTGAGGACAAAGCCAAGGGATTTAGGAGGTGAATTAATATCTGAGTGCCTAAGTGGCTTCACAGTGAAACTGGAGAGTGTCTGATAAAGCAAACCCAAAATTCTGATGAAAGATCATGCAACAGCTGCCATTCCAGTATTACTATCAACAACCTTCCTAGTTTGCATGACACAGAAACAAGCAGCTTGCCAATAACTGACAGTGCTGATTCAAGGCATCATTCTGCTTCACACATTTCTAGCATTTTATTATGTGTCTAAAGCATCAAAGCCAATAGGTTCTTAACATCAGCAAGAATAAAGAAGGGAAAGGGAGAAAAATAATCATGGGTTATTTATTCCTATACCCCCCAATACCTCATAATCCTCCTACACCAACAGTCTTGAGCAAAGGCAAGACGACTCACTCACAGGGTGCACACAGAACACTTTACCTTCACCCCTATTGCCTTGAAGAGCGCGGGGTGTCGCAGGGGAAGTTCCACCATCTCTTTGATTTGAGCCAGCTGCTTCCGGCAGCCACCAATGTCATCGTAGCCCACTTCGTTCAGTGACTCTTCCTCATCCTACCAGGAAGGAAACATATTAAACATTCGAGGGAAACAACAATAGCTCAATCCCTCCCAGAACACAGAACCCAGGAATCTCTAGAGAGTAGCACAGAATCACAAAGTGCTGGCTTAGAAAGAGGACAAGCCACAAGTTTTGCCTGTTACCATTTCTTTCCTACTCTGCAATTTCCATTTTTGAGTCTTCCTGCAGTATTTAGCAACTCTTAACTCTGCCTTCCCAGACATACAGGGGGACTAGCTGCATGCACCCAGCTCTAGGCTTTTACAAGACTGAATGAAGCTCACCCTCCCAAATGATGGTCTATGCTGACAGGTCTGTTCCCTAAAGACATTAGTCCAAGCTCTGTGACCTTCTAACATTCCTAACAAAGTTAAAAATGGACAATGTAGCCCAGTAGGAAATATCAGTTATGGTTTAAGGAATAAGTATACTTCAGTCTAACTGCTCAAGTGATCCTAGCTAGCAAACAGTTCTCATAAATGGTGTTTTCTTCAGGAATTGACTTGAATACAGTAGCTAAGATTAAGATCTAGACATGTACATAAGACCAAACTTCAACTAATACTTCCAAAACAGCTCTGTAATACCCATTCATTTCATGGCTTTGCAAATCTCTACTGCAAAACATTAGGCCACACTAAAATCATAAAATCATCTAAGAAGGGACCTCAGGGATGTCAGTCCAAGCCCTACAAAAATGGAACTGCCCAACCTCATCAAGGCTGAAGGCTGCTCTCTCCAGATCCTGCTCCAGGGTTTGACTACTCTTCTGTAGAAATATTTTTTCTCTTATATCTAATGGGAATTTCCTGTACAAAGCACTTTATTTTCTGAAGGACTGAAATTTAGTACCACTATAAACCCTTGTTATTATGGCTGAAGGGAACTTCTGAATTAAAAGATGCATCCAAGTCCATCATCAGCTAAAACCATCATGTAAAACCTGCTGTGGCCAAACCATCACATCACCTCAGAAAACCTAAGCATTAATATTATCTCAGCATCTGAGATGAGGACATAGGAAACACACTTCTCCACCTAACTTCAGGAACTCATATCCTGAAACCAAAGGTTTCTAATCATCGCATTCAATAAGCAAAACGCCAAACCAGGAAGCGCAAACACTGCTCTCTCCAGGGCTATCACAGAAACAGGCATTCTGGGGGATGAAGAGGGTTCAGTGGAGAGCTGCATGGCAGGATTCACTCACCTCTCGTTTGATGGGCTCTCCTTCACAATGGATCACGGTGTCCGGAGCCACTATGCAGTAAGGACTCGGATCTGTCTCCACCACTTTGAATTCCACTGCACGCATCCCTCCGCGCACCAAGAAAATGTCGCCTGTAAAAATTCTGCATTTCAGTGGCCTGCTGCAACTGGTGTCTGCGAAACGTCCAACCAGCAATCTCAGAAGATAAAAAGTAGGTTACACGAGCATATGCTGCTGGTCTTTTACCACTAGTCTGTGCTTTATGTTCAAAAACTGCACACACTGTGACTACCAGAGTGCTGTGTGGCTCTGCCATGGGTGATGTTCTCAACTTTCATCCAGAACAAAACAAACAGCAGAGAGGATAAAAGAATTCTCTGCCTTGATACCTAACACTGTTGAAAGCAAGGAATCAAGTCTAGCTTCCATTCATTTTCAATTTAACTGTTTTGCAACTTTATTTTTTTTTGTAAGGAAAGAAAAACTTCCTAAAAATAGTTCAGGTAGAGCTTAAGAAAACAAAAATTTTCAAGTTGTTTTGCAATTTGACTTTCAGTCACCTGCCTGGTCACAGACTGACAAGCAGGCAGCCTCAATAAAGGAACTTAGAGCACCTAAGGAAACTCGATACCCACAAATCCATGGGTCCTGATGGGATGCATCCCAGAGGGCTGCGGGAGCTGGCGGATGTCATAGCTAAGCTGCTCTCCATCATCTTTGAAAGGTCCTGGAGAATGGGGGAGGTTCCGGAGGACTGGAAGAAAGCCAGTGTCACGCCAGCCTTCAAAAAAGGCCAGAGGGAGGACCCAGGCAACTACAGGCCAGTGAGCCTCAACTCCATCCCCAGAAAAGTGATGGAACAGTTCATACTGGCAGTTGTCTTCAGGCACATGGAGGACAAGAAGGCGCTCAGGAGTAGTCAGCATGGATTCACCAAGGGGAAATCATGCTTGACTAACCTGATCGCCTTCTGTGACAGAATGACTAGCTGGATGGATGAGGGGAGAGCAGTGGATGTCATCTACCTCGACTTCAGCAAGGCTTTGGACATCGTCCCTCACAGCATCCTTCTGGGCAAGCTCCGGAAGTGTGGGATAGATGAGTGGACAGTGAGGTGGATTAGGAATTGGCTGGATGGCAGAGCTCAGAGGGTGGTGATCAGCGGTGCAAAGTCCAGTTGGAGGCCTGTGGTTAGCGGTGCCCCCCGGGGTCAGTCCTCGGCCCAGTCCTGTTCAATTTATTCATCAATGACCTCGATGAAGGGATGGAGGGCTCCCTCAGCAAGTTTGCTGATGATACCAAACTGGGAGGAGGAGCTGACAG